>SJYT01065920.1:33025-81527 GCA_006410635.1 Cephalophus harveyi | reverse complement strand
TGGACATCACCAGATGGTCAACACCGAAATCAGATTGATTATATTCTATGCAGCCAAAGATGGAGAAGCTCTATACAGTCAACAAAAACAAGGCCGGGAGCTGACTGTGGCTCAGATCATGAACTCCCTACTGCCAAATTCAGACTCAAATTGAAGAAAGTAGGGAAAACCACTAGACCATTCAGGTATGACCTAAATCAAATCCCTTATGATTGTTAAACACCACAAACGTTAAATGCTGCAGACGCTGTGGAAGAACGGGAACCCTTCTCCTCTGCTACTTGAAATACAAATTGCTGACAGCCACTCTGGAGGACAGTGTGCTGGTCATTTCCAACTCATGCAGTGGTAAGTGGCAGCGAGTGATAGCTGGAAGCAAGGTCTTAGTTTCCCAGACTGAGTCTTAACCACTGGACCACAGAGCCATCAGTCAGGGCTAAGGTCCCTAGTCTTTGCCTGCCTTGTCAAAATGAATTCAGGCGAGGAGGCAGAAGGTGAAGAGTAAAGTAAAAAGTTTATTTAAAAGAAAAGTACATGGGAAAAAGTGCACGGGGGAGCTCAGAGACAGAGTCATGCCTTTGAAAATATATATCCTTTATACTTTATATCCTATATCCTTTATATCCTATATCCTTTATAAGGGGGCAGTTTTCCGGGTATTTGTCTTCCCTCAGGCCAATCATCTTTGTGTCCCACATCCCAGTAGTTTGCTTCAGGACCTATAGGGTATGCACACACACCTTAGCCAAGATGAATCTCGAAGTGAAGGCTTCTGGGAGGAGCAAGGCTCATTATCTTGGAATTATCCTCTGACTTTTGACCCCAAAAAGCCTTTCTGTGCCTGTGTAGTGTTCTCTCTAATCCTTTACTCAGACAGGGTTTTCCCTCTCCTTGTCCTTGCCAAGATTATTCCCTGGAGGTGTTTACAAGAGATGAAGACTGGCTACTTACTCTGTTTCTGTTGTTACTTCAATTCTACAAGGATGTAGTACACAGCAGAGGGTATATATAGCCATTATTTTGTAATACCACTTGTCATTGTTCAGTCCCTCAGTCGTGTTCAACTCTTTGTGACCCCATGGACTGCAGCATGCCAGGCTTCCCTGTCCTTCACTATCTCCCAGAGTTGGCTTAAGCTCATGTCCACTGAGTCGATGATGCCATCCCACCATCTCATTCTCTGTCACCCTCTTCTCCTGCCCTCAATCTTTCCCAGCATCAGGGTCTTTTCCAGTGAGTCTGCTCTTTGCATCAGGTGGCCAAAGTATTGGAGGTTCAGCTTCAGCTGAACCAGTGAGTATTAAGGGTTGATTTCCTGAATCAAAGGAAATTAAAATAAAAAAAAAAACAAAGGAACTAAGTAAGTTACAACAGAAAAAGAGAATCGGAGAATACAAAGACAAAGGGTTCCCCCCACCCCTCCCCACCTGGTGAAAAAAGAAAGTGAAGAGCTGGGGATGAATTAGGTGGTCAAGACTAACATATTCACAGAAATCTGTATCACCAACATAACCACAGAAATCTGTATCTCCCACAGAAACTCCAGAAGGACCTGATGTTTAGTACAAGGAAGTTGGCTCAACCTCTATAATAACCTCTATGGCAGAAGAATCCAAAAAAGCATAGATATGCTTTACATACATGTTATAAATGAATAAACCATCTATACACTGACAACAAGAAAAACACTGCACATCGATTACACTCCAATACATCACAGGCATGAAATTAAAGAAATGGGGAAAAAAAGCCATGGCTTGTTTTTTCCCTCCGATCTCCCAGACATTGGCTGCGTTTGATCCTTGGAGCTTGAGCAGGCTTGGGTCAGATGGCTGGACTGCATGGGGTCGAGAGAGCCTGGCAGGGTACCCTTTACTGAGCCCTTTTAAAACCTCTACTGTCTGTTGTCCTCCAGCTCGGACCAGAGTCCCGAGGGGGAACAAGGCCCCGAGGACCTTGGGGCCAACAGTTACCAGAAACACACACCCCAAGCAACACTGCAACACTAATTCCAACAGCCAAGGTAGACGACAAGCAAAATCTAAACTGAAAGGTTGAAAGCTTAAAAAGACACGTGATGTGTATGTATGATGGACTATGACCCAGCCATAAAACACTGTCATTGAAATTAGGAAGTTATGACACTGGTCTAGCCACAGAGATGGACCTTGAAGAATCATAAACTAAGGGAGGTCAGTAAGGCCAAGGAAGACAATAGTAAATGATGTGAGACCCTGAGTACTGAACGAGTTCAAAGAGAAAAAAAATGAAAGGTCAGGAATGAATTAGGAGGTCCAGACTAACAGAGATACAGAAATCTGTACCTGTAGTAGATAATGCACACGGATTATCCTCTTCCTTTCTTCTGTCCTTACACACGTACACAGAAATCCATTATCTCTAACCTATACAACAGAAATCTGTGTCTCTAGGAGATAATCCACAAAAATTATATCCTTCCTTCCTTCTTTCCTTCATTGTATACACAAAACACTGTACCTGAGATATATTATCCACAAGGACCTGATGCTTAACAATCGGCTTGACTTTTATGGCAAAATGTCCAAGAAAGAATCCAGATACCCCATAGATATGTCATGCCTGAAATCAAGCGGCTGTACACTGACAACAATTACAACATTGCAAATTGACTATGCTGCAACATAGCAAGGGCATGATGTTAAAGAGAAGGAAAGAAAAGCAGTGCCTTCTTATTCCCTCCAACCTCCCTGACTTGGTCTGGGGTCCCATCCCTGGACCCTCAGTGGACTTGGGTCCCACAGCTGAACTGGGATGGAGTCAAGACAGTCTGGCATGGTGCCCTTCACTGAACTTTTTTAAGATCTACTGTCTGCTATGTTCTGGCTTGCACCAGAGTCCCAACGGGGATCAATGTCTTGAGGAACTTGGGGGCAATAATTACCAAGCCTCTTAATCTCCTGGTGCTGGGGATTCCAGCTCAAGCCTCCTTCTTTCAGTGCAACCTGAGTAGGGTGCTGAGGACCCAGGAGGAATTAGTCTAGTGGGTATGTGTGTGTGATGCTTTAAAATGGGAAAGTCCTAAGAAGCAAGCTCCTGGATGTTTGCTCAGGCATTCCACTCTAAATTCAGAGCCCAGGAAGCCGAATTTCCCTAAGGCTCTGATTGTCCTGATAGCCAGAGGTGGGCATGGGAAAGTGCTGCCACTTTGCGGATATTTCCTATAACTACAATTTGATCACAGGTGCCAACTGGCTCCTCTCATTCACAAGACTTGGGGTTCCGTGACTGACACCTGGCCTCGTGAAATGTCATGGGGTGGTTATTGCAGAAATAAATTCCAAACACAACTGACTATCAGGAAGGCAACTTCCACCAGGAAATTTTCCTCACACCATTTACTGATAAAAAGAACGCAAACCTTCACCACAGGACTAGATGCTCAACATCCCTACTTGCTGGAGGAATGCCATTAGAACAACAATTGGAAATCAAATCCCGTCAGTCACAATGGTCATCCTCATACGTCTACAAACAATAAATGGAAGAGAGAACCTGGAGGAAGAAGAATCCCCCTGTGCTGTCAGTGGGAAGAAAATTGGCAACAGCCCTTAAAGCAGGGGAAGAGCCAAATAGATTCAAGTGATTAGATCTGATAGAGGGTCTGAAAAACTATGGACAGAGGTTCATAACATTGTATAGGGTGCGATGATCAAAACCGTCCCCAAGAAAAAGAAATGCAAAAAGGCAAAACGGTTGTCTGAGGAGACCTTGCAAATAGCCAAGAAGAGAAGTGAAAGACAAAGGAGAAAAGGAAATGTATACCCATCTGAATGCAGAGTTCCAAAGAATAGCCAGGAGAGATAAGAAAGCCTCCTTAAGTGAACAATGCAAAGAAGTAGAGAAAAACAATAGAACGGGAAAGACTTGGGATTTCTTAAAAATTAGAAATACCAAGGGAACACTTCATGCAAAGATGGGCACAATAAAGGACAGAAACAGTATGGACCTAAGAAAAGCAGAAGATACTAAGAAGCGGTGACAAGAATACACAGAAGAACTGCACCAAAAAAAAAAAAAGTATTTTCCATGACATGCAGCCAATGCATGCTCCATAAGACACACACTTCTAGACACGAGAACACTTGCAGAGTCAAGTGAATCATCCCAATTTGCAAGAGTTCCCCTTTGTTAATGGGAAAACTGCAACAACCCATTTCAGGCAGAACTGTTAATGATGCAGGCAGTGATCAGCAAAATGTAGCCCAAAGGCCAAATCTGTCTCTCCACATATTTTTGTAAATAAAGTTTTACTGTAACACAGCCACACCCATTTGTTTATATGTTGTCTGTAACTGTTTTGCAGTGACATATTTTTTCTTGGGCTCCAAAATCATTGAAAATGGTGACTGCAGCCATGAAAGTAAGACACTTGCTCCTTGGAAGAAAAGCTGTGACAAATCTAGACGGTGTATTAAAAATCAGAGACATCACTTTGCCGACAAAGGTCCATCTAGTCAAAGCTACGGCTTTTCCAGTAGTCGTGTGTGGACATGTGAATCGGGCCATAAAGAAGGCTGAGGACCAAAGAATGGATGCTTTCAAATTGTGGTGCTACAGAAGACTCTTGAGAGTTCCTTGCACAGCAAGAGCAAACCAGTCACTAAAGGAAATCACCCTGAATATTCATTGCATGGATTGTTACTAAAGGTGAAGCTCCAAAACTTTGACCACCTGATGCAAAGAGCCAACTCACTGGAAAAGACCCTGATGCTGGGAATGATTGAGGGCAGGAGAAGAGGGTGACAGAGGATGAGATGGTTGGATGGCATCACCAACTCAATGGACATGATTTTAAGCAAACTCTGAGAGATAGCAAAGGACAGGGAAGCCTGGTGTACTGCAGTCCATGGGATGGCAGAGTCAGATACTACTTAGCAACTGAACAAGGACAAATGCCTGTTTTCCATTGTAACCACAAAGTTGAGCAGAGGAGACAGAGACTCTATGACCCTCAGAGCCGGAATGTTTACTATCTGACCCTTCACCAAAAAAGGTTGCAAATTCCTAGCCTAAACCCACCACCCAGGTACCTACTGTAGGCAAAGGAAATACTGAATGAGCAACGAAATAAGGTGCTTATAAATGCCAGCTATGACAGGTAACCAGTTGTAGAAAAGGAGACTATCATGCTCATGACTATTTCTTATTTTGATATCAATACTGGTACAAGTAAACCAAGTACTGTTCTATCACCCCCTCAGTATCTGCATAAGGTGCATTAGCAACATTTAGCTTTATCGGTCAGTACTTAATATCTCAAAGGGAGAGTGGTAAGAGAAGAGGGAACAGTACTGCAAGAAAAAAAAAAAAAAAAAACAGGACTCTATATCCTCTTCTAAGAAAATGGTGAGTGCCTCTTTGACTGAATGTAGGTTCATTGTAGCATATTACACACAAGCATGACTTTGTCATTGTTTTTATTTGGAGACTGAGTATAGATTAAAGTGATACATGTGGGGGCCATCTGACAGAAGCTTGGACCATAGGTTTCCTAGAAAAAGATGTGTTGTTTCAACCAGACCTTGCAGGAGAGCGGTTTGCCTTTTTTTTCCTGTGTGTAGAATGAGTTAATGCATTTCGGTGGGATCAAGTGGGAAAAGGTCATTCTGCAAATATTCAAAAGCAATTTCATGAAACACTGGGTTCTCATCCATCTGCCGTAACAAACTGGCTGAGCCCTGTGCAGCTTTAAGCACTGAACATTCCATGAAATTATGACTCCTGCCGGGGGTAGATCATATTTTTTTTCAAGACTGAAATGAAAAAATCTACAGTACACTGGACACACAGAACTGTTAGACTGGGGGAAGTCTTAGAGCCATTTTGCTGTTCGTGGAAGATGGGTGATAAATCACCCTGTGTAATCTGCAACCGACTGTTTCATTTGTTCTTTAATGTTCCTCGGATCTTTTGGAAATAAAGGAATTTCACATAAAACCATAAAACGAGTAATTTGATGAACCTTACTCATAATTGGATAATAAAATTGGGTTCGTACAGTAATTAAAAAGATTGTAATGGGAGAGTCAACCTGCAGTTTCATGCTGAGCCTTTTCCATAAACTGAGGAGTTCAGTTCAGTTGTTGTCAGAGGAAATGTACTTAAAAGATAGGGTATACCATGTCAGTGATGGCCAACATTACCACCGCAGGCGCCTAGGGATCAGGGGCATCAGTTTTAAAGATTAAGCTTCGACTTGTTAGCGAGCAGGAAACGAACTGCTTGATTTTCACTTAAGTGAGTTCATTTGTCCAGATTATCTGCAGATCAGTTCATCTACTACCCATGCTCCACTGCTGCTGGTTTTGCATAAATGCAGACTTGCAACTTGCACACAAGTCCGCCTGTGTCAAAGTAATGCCTGCCAGCCTGGCTCCCAGGCTCAGAAGTATTCAGTCTCTCCTCTGCCCAGTTGGATCCTCCTGGTCTGGCTTCTGCTCTTTTTTTTTTTTTTGGGGGGGGGGGCCTTCAAGTGCTATATCTGGCCACCAGGACCCTGCGCAGGGCCTCCAGTGAGACCATCACTGCTAGGTCAGCCCCTGCTCCTCTCTCCCTCACCACTTTCTGGTTTTTCCAACATTTCTCTTTGGCCTTCTCCAGTCCTGGCTGTGGCTTGCTACCAACCTCTCCATCCTCAACTAGTAACTGACCACAGACCCAACAGTGCAGACCAATCTCCCTCCAGGTCCTGCCCAGCCTCTACTCGGCTACCACGCCACGCCACTCTGTGCTGTGCTTAGCCATTCATTCGTGTCCAGCTCTTCGCCAACCCAATGGACTGTAGCCCGCCAGGCTCTTCTGTCCAAGGGGATTCTCCAGGCAAGAATACTGGAGTGGGTTACCATACCCTCTTCCAGGGGATCTCCCCAACCCAGGAATTGAACCCAGGTCTCCCACATTGCAGGTGGATTCGTAACCGTCCATCCCTGGTCAGGGAACTAGATTCCACATGCCGCAACTGAGAGTTCTTGTGCTGCAACTAAGACCCGGCACAGCCACATAAATTCAAAACCACAAACAAAAAAGGACCTGTAATCAGGAAAGTCCCAAACATATATGGATGCTATGACATGGAGCAAAGACCACTTCTATGTTACAGATGAGGAAACGGCCCCTCAAAGAGCCAAGGTGACCTGCTCAGGCTCTCTCAGAGCAAAGGAGGCAAATTCACACCTAGAATGGAAGCCACTCTTCCCACACAATAGTGATAAGTATTCCTACTTTCTTTCTGTCTTTTTGAATAACTCATGTCTCTGTGATTTTTGTGTATGATAAAACAAACTGATAGAGCCATATTAACATTTTAGTATCTGTTTATAAAATGCAATTGTTGTGATATATTGCTTCGTAAGCTGTTTTTCTTCTCAAAGCTTAAAACTTGAACATTTCTCTTCTTTAAACCTTCATCAGCAATATTTTTAATGGCTCTGCAGTGTATCATTGGTATAATAATGCCAGTCCCCTGTCGTTATGTGGCTGTATTTCACCAAATAACACCAATTATCACTATGAAAACAGCCCCATGCTGAACATCCCTGTATATAACTCTGGGCAAATAGCTTACGTTATTTCACTAGGCTGATGGTGTTGCTGTTCAACTGCTAAGTCATGTCTGACTCTTTGCGAAATTCCCGCAAGTAAAAACACAGGGTTGGGACATCCCTGGAGTCCAGTGGTAAATAAACCACCTTCCAATGCCGAGGACTCAGGTTCAGTCCCTGGTCAGGGAACTAAGATCCCTTATGCGGTGGAGCAACTAAGTCCGCACACTCTGGAGCCCACACACAGTAACTGAGCCCACACAGCCGAATTTAAAGAAACAAAAAATCCAACCAACAACAACAACAAAACGCACAGCGTCGAAAGTCATAGAAAATTACAAGATTTCTGTTACATTTTGCCAAATTGCTTTCCAGAAAGACTGAAAATTTTATAATCTCACAGCAGTATATGCATATGTGCGTGCTTAGTTGCTCCGTCATGTCCGACTCTGCGACCCCGTGGACTGTAGTCTGCCAGGTCTCTCTATCCATGGAATTCTCCAGGCAAGAAAACTGGGGTGAGTTGCCAAACTCAGAGCCCAAACTCACTATGATTATTCTGATTAGTTTTTTATCACTCCCATGGTTGGACTTGCAGTTCTGTGATGATACATGAAATTAACTTTTTCTCATACATTTATGGCTATTTGTGCCTTTTCCTTTATGAATTACCTATTCACATCCTTTTTTCTTTTTCCTTTGGCACATTTCAAGCTTTCTTATTGGTTGTTGTTCAGTCACTAAGGCATCTCTGACTCTTTATGACCCCATGGACTGCAGACTGCTAGACTCCTCTGTCCATGGGGTTTTCCAGGCAAGAATACTGGAGTGGGTTGCCATTTCCTTCTCCGGGGCATCTTCCTGACCCAGGGATCAAACCCGAGTCTCCTGCATTGGCAGGCATGTTCTTTACCACTAAGCCACCAAGCTAGCAAAGGGAACTTGCACTAACAGAGGGAGGAATAGAGGTGATGAGGGACTCCTAGGCCACCCAGGTACTCTGGGCTCATCACCCCGACCCCAGACTTTAGGTCTCTTTCTACGGCACCACTCCGTCTTCTGCGCTAAAGCCATTGCAAATTAATGGACCTTTAAGAGGAAAATAACTTCCTCTTAGACTGAAAAGGCTGGCTGAAGACCAATCATTTTTCATCTTTGATTAAAATGTCTGAAGAGGAAATTGGAAATAATTCAGCAAAAGGAAGCTCCCGCTCTTGAAGCTGTGGAATGCAAAGGAAATTTCAAGGAGGTAGTGAAAAAGCAGCTGCCTGTGTCTCAGAGCAACCAGGCTCTTTCTCATCCATATACATAGGGCTTGCTGGTAGGTAGAGAGGGGTCCCTGGGGTAACTGGAAGAGCTTGGACAAGCAGAACACAAGTGGAATGTGCTTTTTGGACTCTTAGTCAGGGCTTCCCTGATGGCTCAAGAAGTAAAGAATCTGCCTGCCATTGTGGGAGACACAGGAGGCATGAATTCAATCCCTGGGTGGGGAAGATCCCCTGGAGGGGGAAACGGCAACCCACTCCAGTATTCTTGCCTGGGAAATCCCACAGACAGAGGAGCCTGCTGGGCTACAGTCCATGGGGCCACAAAGAGTTGGACACGACTAAACCCACATGCACACACACACTGGGACCCTAGTCACGCCCAGTGTTTCCCTATCGTGCCTCTGTTAGACGTACTTGTTGGAACTACAAATCACCAGGCTTTTCCCCTGGAGCCTGTGATTCAGTATGCCTAAGGTAGGACCAGAAATAAGACTTTTAAACAAGGGCCTCAGGTGCTTCTTATGATCTGTCAAGGAGTTGGTTCTGTCCAGCGAAGGCTTCTCACACTAAAATCCTCTGAGAAGATCTGACAAACAATACCAAGGAGCTCCATTTCTGCGGCAGACTAATGTATACAGTCAGTCCTGAATATTCAGTGGAAGGACTGATGTTGAAGCTGAAACTCCAGTACTTTGGCCACCTGATGCGAAGAACTGACTTATCTGAAAAGATCCTGTTGCTGGAAAAGATGGAAGGCGGGAGGAGAAGGGGACGACAGAGGATGAGTTGGTTGGATGGCATTACTGACTCAGTGGATGTGAGTTTGAGTAAACTCCGGGAGTTGGTGATGAAACAGGGAGGCCTGGCATGCTGCAGTCCATGAGGTTGCAAAGAGTCGGACATGACTGAGCGACTGAACTGAACTGAACTGAATGTATACAGATCAACATTTTTACCACAAACAAATAAATACTATGAACAAAACTACATTTTTAAAAAATTCTGTTTATAAACAACAGAGAGGGGACTTCTCTAGTGGTTCCATGGTTATAATTCCATGCTCCCAATGCAGAAGGCACGGGTTCCATCCCTGAGCAGGGAAAATTCCTGCCACATGTCGTGGCCAAAAAATAAAACAGAGAGTTATCAAAGGTGATAAGATCTTAGGGCACTCAGATCTCACAGAAGGAAATCACAAGAGGTGAACCTGATACTTGGCACAGCTTTTTGCCTTGAGGCATTTGCTGATTCTTAAGCAAAACCTAAAAGCAGAGAGTGTTTTGTTGAAACTGATCACTGAGAAAGCCAAGAGAAAGAGAAACAAAGTAGAAACTAGCAGCCAAGCAGACTGAAGCTAAGCAGAGTTTTTGTCATCTCGGCAAACTGGGGGAGCAAGGATGGGGGTTCAGGGCAAGAAGTGGGATCCTGGTGTGCACCCCAAGATTTCAGATGGGAGCTGAAGCCTAGGAATATGGACTAACCAGAAAGAGTCATTTCCGTTTTCACAAAGACTAAAGTTCAGTTCAGTTCAGTCACTCAGTCGTGTCCGAATCTTTGGGACCCCACGGACCGCAGCACGCCAGGACTCCCTGTCCATTACCAACTCCTGGAGTTTACCCAAACTCATGTCCATCGAGTCGCTGATGCCATAGACTAAAGCCTAATTTCAAATCTGCTCAATCCTAGACTGGATCACAACAATCCACCCCTCCTTTAACTTCCAAGAACAACAGTAAATCCTCTCAGAGTCTGGGATTATCTCACAATTCTTCATAAACAATATCTGACGCTCAATAAACAAATTAAAAAGCAACCGGGGTGTGTGTGTGTTGTTTGCTCAGTCATGTCCGACTGTGCAACTCCATGGTCAGGAGCCTGCCAGTCTCCTCTGTCTATGGGATTCTCCAGGCAGGAATACTGGAGTGGGTAGCCATTTCACTCCCGGAGGGATCTTCCCAACCCAGGGATCAAACCCAGGTCCCTCGCACTGTGGGGAAATACTTTTACCATCTGAGCCACCAGAAAAGCCCACAAAGCGTCCTGAAAGAAAGTGAAAGTGAAGTCGCTCAGTCGTGTCCGACTCTTTGCAACCCGTGGACTGTAGCCCATCAAGCTCCTCCGTCCATGGGATTCTCCAGGCAAGAATACTGGAGTGGGTTGCCATTTCCTTCTCCAGGGGATCTTCCCGACCCAGGGATAGAATCCAGGTCTCCCACATTGCAGGCAGACGCTTTAACCTCTGCACCACATGTGAAAGGCCAAAGACCAAGAGAAAGAAGAGACACAAAAACAGATCCAGGGAGATGTAATAGTGGAATTATCAGATAAGCTTTCAAGATAACTGCGAGTAATATGCCCAAGAAAATGAAGGACAAGATGGAGAATATTACTACTAATGAAAGATGAAAATGTGTTTTTAAAAATCAAATAAAAATTCTAGAACTGAAAATATAATAACTAAGAACTCCATCAGTTCAGTTCAGTTCAGTCGCTCAGTCGTATCCGACTCTTTGCGACCCCATGAACTGCAGCACGCCAGGCCTCCCCATCCATCACCAACTCCTAGACGGAGTTCACTCAAACTCACGTCCATCGAGTCAGTGATGCCATCCAGGCATCTCATCTTCTGTCATCTCCTTCTCCTCCTGCCCCCAAGCCCTCCCAGCATCAGAGTCTTTTCCAATGAGTCAACTCTTCACATGAGGTGGCCTAAATACTGGAGTTTCAACTTTAGCATCATTCCTTCCAAAGAACACCCAGGGCTGATCTCCTTCAGAATGGACTGGTTGGATCTCCTTGCAGTCCAAGGGACTCTCAAGAGTCTTCTCCAACACCACAGTTCAAAAGCATCAATTCTTCGGTGCTCAGCTTTCTTCACAGTCCAACTTTTCTCATGATGTACTCTGCATATAAGTTAAATAAGCAGGGTGACAATATACAGCCTTGACGTACTCCTTTTCCTATTTGGAACCAGTCTGTTGTTCCATGTCCAGTTCTAACTGTTGCTTCCTGACCTGCATATAGGTTTCTCAAGAGGCAGGTCAGGTGCTCTGGTAGTCCCACCTCTTTCAGAATTTTCCAGTTTGTTGTGATCCACACAGTCAAAGGCTTGGTTTAATAGCAAATAAGGCCATGCTGCATGTGGAATCTAGTTTCTTGACCCAGGATTGAGGACCTCCCTTTGCACTGGGAGTGCGAAGTCTTAACCACTGGACCACCAGCGAAGTTGCCCCTTATTTTTTTTAACCTTTACCGCAGTCCTACAAGGTAGATATTATTATCATTTCCCATTTTTACAAAGAGACACAGAGACACTAAGTACCTTATACAAGGTCACACAGTTCCTAAGTGGGGAACCCAGAAAATGAACTCCCAGAGCTTGATTTTAGAATCTATACTTGTAACCTCTACGTTCCACGGCCTCTACCTAACTCCCATGCCCCTTTCACCTATCAATTCTTGCACATTTAACCCTGAGGCCAAAAGATGGTTACCCTAACATCTCCCTCTAGAGTGCTTTTGGTGGTAAGGTAGCCTGATAGAGCAAAGGGCGCACGTGACTAGGACTTGGAAAACCTGGGCTACTGCCCTGGCTCTGCCGCTCCATTCCGTGATTCTGTATTTATTTTCAATTAATTAACTGCATTTTAAAATTTATTTATTTATTTGTTTTTGGCTGCACTGGGTCTTCACTGCCGCGCAAGTTTGTCTTTAGTTGCACTGAGCATGGTCTACTCTCTAGCTGCGGCGCGTGAGCTTCTCACCATGGTGGCTTCTCTAGCTGTGGCGCACAGGCTCTAGGGCGCATGCGCTTCAGTGCTTGTAGCGCCCAGGCTCTAGAGCACAGGCTCAGTAGTTGCAGTGCACGAGCTTAGTTGCTCCTTAGCACATGGGACCTGCCCGAATCAGGGATCGAACCTGTGTCCCCTGTACTAGCAGGCTGATTCTTAACCACTGGCCCACCAGTGAAGCCCTGTGGTCACCCCCCCTGTCTCATCAATTTTCTTCACCTAGCAAACAGGGGTAATGATACGTATCTCAGGATCCTGATAGGGATTAAATGCCTCTAAAGACCTATCACTGCTCAAACAGGGAGCTCCGGGGTGAGGCAAATCTGAACATCTCATTCTCTGAAATCTCCCTTCTGGTGCCAGATGTTGAGGGGATTTTTGAAACTTAATCTAAATTTTAATAAAAATTTTTTTAAAAAAGGAAGGATTTGACAGTAGAAATAAATCGCATTTACAGGCAAAAATAACACTGGCAGGACTAGTTCTGGGCAAAACCGTCAAGAGGATAAAATGAGGTGGGGAACCCCTCCCCTCTCCTTCTGTCATGTTCTTGCTCACTCAAGGGGTGGGAGGGGCAGATATCCACCTTCATTCCCACAGCAGCTGCCCCCAGCCCAGCACCTTCCAAAGAGTTTCCATCATATTCAGGACTCCTTCATGAACCCTCAGCCCCCAGAAGAACATTCCCAGGGTACTGCCTTCTATTAGATACAGGGAGAGAGGGTCTCGAACTGACTTTTAGACACAGAGGAGGAAGGGGAGGAACAAATTGAGAGAGTAGCATCGACATATATACACTCTGTGTGTGTGTGTGTGTGTGTGTGTGTGTGTGTGTGTATGAGCTCGGTCACGCCCAACTCGTTGTGACTCCATGGACTGTAGCCTGCCAGGCTCCTCTATCCATGAGATACTCCAAGCAAGAATACTGGAGCGGGTTGCCATTTCCTTCTCTAGGGATCTTCCCAACCCAGAGATTGAACCCGAGTCTCTTGCATCTCCTGCACTGGCAGGCAGGTTATTTACCACTAGCATCACCTAGAAAGCCCCACCACACCTGGCAGGAAGCTGCTGTATAGCACAGGGAGCTCAGCTTGGTGCTCTGTGATGACCTAGAGGGGTGGGATTCAGGGGTGGGAGGGAGGCTCCAGAGGGAGGGAATATATGTATACATATAGTTGATTCATGTTGCTGTACAGCAGAAATCAACACAGCAGTGTAAAGCAATGATACTGTGATTTAAAATTTTTTAATTAAAAAAAAAACATAGGGGGGGTGCCTCATACTCATGTGACTGAGACCCCTCCTTTGCAAATAGCCCTGTCCCTGTAGGGTTCAGATAAGAGACAGAGATGGGAGACGGATTTGGAGGGAGACAAAAGAAGAAGGAAAGAAAGAATGAAAGAGAGGGGGCAAAGAGATGCAGGAGTCAGGGGAAGAAAAAAGAAGGAGAAGAAAGAGAAGGGGAAGGGATGCAGGTGTGTGATGGTTGGACCATATGCAGAAATTGAAAAGCAAAAAACATTATCACTCGGTGGTGACAGAAAGGCTGATAAGGAAATCAAGAGAAAACCCAGATTTGAGGAAAGTAGCCTGCGGAAGGGGCTTCCCAGGTGGCGCCAGTGGTAAAGAATCCCCCTGTCAATGCCCGAGACACACGTTTGATCCCTGATCTGGGAAGATCCCACATGCTGTGGAGCAACTAAGCCCTGGGAGCTGCAACTACTGAGCCACGTGTCGCAACTACTGAAGCCCATGGGCCCTAGATCCTGTGCCCTGCAACAAGAGAAGCCACCACAATGAGAAGCCGGCACACTGCAACTAGAGTAGCCCCCACTGTCTGCAACTAGAGAAAGCCAGAGTGCAGAATCTCCAGAACGGCCAAAAAAAACAAAAGTTAATATAATTTTTAAAAAGGACCGGGCAAGGGAAGAAGTAGAACTGCAATGCAGGCATGCACGGGCACACGGCCTCAGGCAGGCCCATGGCGGCCGCCCTGGGACGGCCCCTCACCGGTGGCCTGCCCTGAAGCAAACGGGCCAGACCTTCCCACCTCTTCAGTGACCAGATGCTAGTGTGGGCTGTCACCAAGAAGGGGCTCTAACCTTGGGAGAGATGCCTTTGTTTTTTGTTGTTGTTCAGTCACTAAGTCGTGTCTGACTCTTTGCGACCCCATGGACTGCAGCACACCAGGCTTCCCTGTCCTTCACCATCCCCCGGAGTTTGCTCAAACTCACGTCCATTGAGTCAGTGATGCCATCCAACCATCTCATCCTCTGTTGCCCCCTTCTCCTTCTGCCCTCAATCTTTCCCAGCATCAGGCTCTTTGCATCAGGTAGCCAAAGTACTGGAGCGCAGCATCAGGAGCAATTGTTTCAGTTCAGTTCAGTCGCTCAGTCGTGTCTGACTCTTTGTGACCCCATGAATCACAGCACGCCAGGCCTCCCTGTCCATCACCATCTCTCGGAGTTCACTCAGACTCACGTCCATCGAGTCCGTGATGCCATCCAGCCATCTCACCCTCGGTCGTCCCCTTCTCCTCCTGCCCCCAATCCCTCCCAGCATCAGAGTCTTTTCCAATGAGTCAACTCTTCGCATAAGGTGGCCAAAGTACTGCAGTTTCAGCTTTAGCATCATTCCTTCCAAAGAAATCCCAGGGGGTGGGAGAGAGGCTCCAGAGGGAAGGAATATATGTATACAAATAGTTGATTCATGTTGCTGTACAGCAGAAATTAACACAGCAGTGTAAAGCAATGATACTGTGATTTAAAAATTTTTAATTAAAAAAAAAAAACATAGAGGGGTGCCTCATACTCATGTGACTGAGACCCCTCCTTTGCAAATAGCCCTGGCTAGTGTGATCTTTGCAAATAGCCCTGGCTAGTGTGATCTTCTTCAGAATGGACTGATTGGATCTCCTTGCAGTCCAAGGGACTCTCAAGAGTCTTCTCCAACACCACAGTTCAAAAGCATCGATTCTTCGGCACTCAGCTTTCTTCACAGTCTAACTCTCACATCCATACACGACCACAGGAAAAACCATAGCCTTGACTAGACAGACCTTAGTCGGCAAAGTAATGTCTCTGCTTTTGAATATACTATCTAGGTTGGTCATAACTTTTCTTCCAAGGAGTAAGCGTCTTTTAATTTCATGGCTGCAGTCACCATATGCAGTGATTTTGGAGCCCCCAAAAATAAAGTCTGACACTGTTTCCACTGTTTCCCCATCCATTTCCCATGAAGTGATGGGACCAGATGCCATGATCTTCGTTTTTTGAATGTTGAGCTTTAAGCCAACTTTTTCACTCTCCTCTTTCACTTTCATCAAGAGGCTGTTTAGTTCCTCTTCACTTTCTGCCATAAGGGTGGTGTCATCTGCATATCTGAGGTTATTGATATTTCTCCCGGCAGTCTTGATTCCTGGCAATTGTTTAGCAAGGAGCAATTCCAGGGGAGGGGCTCAGCTCTGGGCCACCAGCACCTGGAGGAAAGCATAGTTGAGACCTCAAGGAGAGGTTGGGCAGCTCGTCACAGCACCCGCTGCGCCTTCTATCATCTTCTTCTCAGACTTAAGTTCAGTCTCTGCTTGAAGTAAAGGACCACAGCTGATTTACTCAGACACAGAGAGATCTCGGACAGTAGACTTAAATTTACCTCCTGCCTTTGGAGAGCTCTCTTCAACAACTAACTCCAGCTTTGTCTGTCCGCTGTGCATGGCCCCAGTTAAAAATGAGCACAAGAACATGAACTTCTATCAGCAGGAAAACTCTGCAGACTGCTAACCATCGTAGAGTTTTGCCTTGGCTTAAGTCCCTGCCTGTCAACCCTCCAGGTCCAATTACCCTGTGAAAAGAGTTGTTACATGAGGTTTTTCCTTCTGTGTGGAATTTCTGGAATCTCCAAGGCAGGGACAATGGGAGACAGATATCTACATTTTGTTGTTGTTCTTGCTGCACTGGGTCTTGTGTGTGTGTTAGTCACTCAGTCATGTCTGACTCTGTGACCCCCCACTCTGGGCTGTAGCCCTCCAGGCTCCTCTGCCATGGGATGTCCCAGGCAAGAATACTGGAGTGGGATGCCATGCCCTTCTCCAAGGGATCTTCCTGACCCAGGGATCGAACCTGGGTCTCCTGCATTGCAGGTGGTCTCCTTACCATCTGAGCCACCAGGAAAGTCCATAGGCCGGGTCTTAGTTGCCACATATGGGTTCTAGTTCCCTGACCAGGAATCGAACCCAGACCCCCTGCATTTCAAGTGCAGAATGCACATGGGACCACAGAATACAACTGGGATAGGCCACATACCTGCAGAACACTGCTGACTTGAGGGGTTCACACCTCTTCCACCCTACACGACTTTGGTGTCAGAGGTTAGCCCCACCAGGTGAAACCTACTGTACCTATAGACAACTGCATATACTATTCATGGCTGGCAAAAAGGGCATTCTGGTTTAAGCTGAGCTGCTCCATTGCCTATCCCCGCATTTGGAGAAGGAAATGGCATGGGATTTCTTGCCTGAGAAATCCCATGAACGGAGGAACCTGGTGGGCTACAGTCCATGGGATCAAAAAAGAGCCAGACATGACTGAGCAAGTAAACATTACATTTATCTCTAAACATCAGACTCTAGTTCTCTATAAAAGCTTTCCCATGGCTTTAACATGCATAAGAACCCATAGGGGTGCTTGCTTACAATGCAAATTTCTAGGCCGCTACCCCTAGAGATTCTGATTTAGTAGATGGCCTGTAGAAAACCATTTCAAAAATAGCACTCTAGGAAACAGTGCTGTCTAATAGAACTTTCTGCAGTGATGGCCATGTTTTCTCTCAACACTATTCAGTATAGCAGGCACCTAATATGTGGCTAGTGTGATCAAGGGAGTGAATTTTAAGTTGTATTCAGTTCTGAAAAGTGAAAGTGTAATCTCTCAGTCTTGTCTGACTCTTCCCAAGCCCATGAACACAAAGGAGCCCAGCAGGCTCCTCTGTCCATGAGATTCTCCAGGCAAGAAAACTGGAGTGGGTAGCCATTCAGTTTTAATCAATTTCCGTTTAAATAGCTACATGTGACAAGGGTCACCGTCTTGAACAGCACAGCTTAGGACCTTGATGCCCAGAGTGCACAGCAAACCAACAGCAGCTCCTGGGGGTTTGTTAGAAATGCAGAATTTCAGGTCCCACTCTAGACCTACTGAATCAGGATGGGCAGTCTAACAAGATGCCCAGGCAGGAGCTCCCTGGAGATTCAGTGGCTAAGACTCCAAGCTTCCACTGCAGCAAGGAGTGGGTTTGATCCCTGGTCAGGGAAGTATGATCTTACATGCCAAAAAATAATAATAATATATAAAAATTTTAAAATGAACAAGATCCCCAGGCAAATCATAAGTCAATGAAGGTTGACACTCACTTTCAAGAACATTTTGGTGCCTGACTGAGATGCCCCATTTCTGAGCCACTTACCATCTGTTAACACCACTCTCTTGTTATAGACAAATTCTAATATCCAACTGTATTAACAGTCTAACCCAATTTTTACCCAGAATGCTGGATTCTGATGTAACTAGCATTATTGATTTATAAGAAATAAAAGGATATGTGTGCGTGTTAATATAAAGAGGGAAAGAGAAAGATGAAGTGATGGTATAGTCAAGTTAGAATGGGTCCTATATGCTAGCCAAGGGTTTCAGCAATAGAGAACCATCAAAGATGTTAAGCAGGCAGATAACATAAGTAGGGGTGTTTTCTGACAATAAGGCTCCTAACTGTGGAGGATGGGGTAGAGGAGATGGCTGGTCACACAGGAATCTCCATTGTCCATTGGGTCTTATATGAAGTATAATTACAGGGAGAAGTATTTGCTATCTAATCTTATTGCTAGATTTGAGGAACGGCAAATATTTAGGACTTACAAAACCTATCTATCCTCCAGCACCCATGTCCACAAGTATCTCAACCCAGATCTTCAGAATAATGTAGTACTCTCTTTTCTTGAGAGGAAATCAGTTCAGTTCAGTCGCTCAGTCGTGTCCGACTCTTTGTGACCCCATGAATCACAGCACGCCAGGCCTCCCTGTTCATCACCATCTCCCGGAGTTCACTCAGACTCACGTCCATCGAGTCCATGATGCCATCCAGCCATCTCATCCTTGGTCGTCCCCTTCTCCTCCTGCCCCCAATCCCTCCCAGCATCAGAGTCTTTTCCAATGAGTCAACTCTTCTCATGAGGTGGCCAAAGTACTGGAGTTTAATAACAGAGGATTTTTGTATTTTAATCCCTAAGAGATAATTTCTCAGCGATAAACCAGACATCCACCATTTCTATTACTGAACCCTTTGGGATCCGATTCACCCTTGCAACAACTGTTTGCTACTAAAGTATACTTGTTAAAAATTTTATTTTGAATTGAAGGGTAATTGCTATACAATATTGGTTTCATTTCTGGCATACATCAACATGAATTAGCCATAGGTGTAAAGTACACTTTTTTACACTTCCTTGTACAGCAGAAACTAACACAACATTACAAACCAACTATACTCAAGTAAAAACAATGTAAATATACATTTAAAAAATAAAGTGCACTTTCTACACATTTTAAGGCTAAAATATAAGGAGGATATTCACGGAACACACATAATCAAAACAACGGACTTTCCTTTAGATATCTTTCCCATTAGTATTCATGTGGTCTGTTGTCGCAAACATGAAAATGAAAAATAGCTGCAACTGGGGGTGGACTGAGGGATGACATGCAAGGAAGTGAAGAACTTAAAAAGTGTTCCTCATCTTTTATCTGGGCTCAGAAGTCCTTTGATGCACCCAAAGGGTGGAGATTGGTCAGCCAGGGTCTCTGAGAGGGAAAGAACCAAGAGATTCTTGGAAAACAGCAGATTCCTAGGCAACAGGGTTCTTTAGGCCATGCTGTTTTTCAAGGAATAACTTGGAGAAATGATTTCTCCTAGTACTCGAACACGATGGGCAAGAGAATAGCCCGGCAGAGCACTCAGAAGACGAGGAGACCAGAGAGATGAAGGGGTCACGGGAGGCCAGATACATGTGGTCAATAAGAGGCAAGGAGAGGGATTTTCCTATTAGTCCAGTGATTAAGAATCCACCTGCTATGGAAGGGGACACAGGTTCTATCCCTGGACTGGGAAGATCCTACGTGCTGTGGAGCAACTAAGCCCGTTCACCACAACTATTGAGCCTGTGCTCCAGAGCCCGTGCTCCACAAGAGAAGCCACTGCAATGAGAAGCCTGTGCACTGCAACTAGAGAGTAGCCCCCACTTGCCGCAACTAGAGAAAGCCTGCAAGCAGCAATGAAGACCCAGCGCAGCCAAAAATAATAAATCAATAAAAAAAATTTTTTTAAGAGGCAAGAAGAGAAGGGGTGGATGAAGTCAGTGCCCCAGAGCTCAGGCAAGTCTGTTAGTGGAGGGACCAGCGAACTGAAACCTCTATCAATCCCACTAGGAGGACAAGTCCTTGGAGCAGTGGTCTCCAACAAGGTGACATGTACCAGGGAGTGGGCAAGGTGAACCACTGGGGCTTCAGAAGAAATTAGAATCTCTATTTGTACTTACTTTTTATCTTCAAAAGACAATGAATTAAGTTTTGCTAAAATTTAAAACACAGATTGGCATCTGCCCTGAACTCTACTGGCACATCAGAGGGCCCCATGTCCAGTTAGGATGGAATCCAGAAAATAGTTGTTAGAAGTGTGAATGGAGGTGTTTAGTTCCTTTCAGCATATTGTGATGTATTGTGTTTTTTCAATATTCCCAGACATGTGGATTTATGTATTATATTATGGAGTTTTTACTAAATCCATCCTCTTAAAATGGGTCTGTTTGTGTGCTCACTCACTCAGTCATGTCGAACTCTTTGTGACCCCATGAACTGTATCTCACCAAGCCCCTCTATCCATGGGATTTTCCCAGCAAGAATACTGGAGTGGGCAGCCATTCCCTTCTCCAAGGGATCTTGACACTACAGTCATTGAAATACCACCACTTTCTGAACAAACTTATGGTTGCTGGGGGGACGGGATAGTTAGGGAGTTTGGGATGGACATGTCTGTTCAGTCACTCAGTCGTATCCGACTCTTTGTGACCTCATGGACTGCAGCAAGCCAGGCCTCCCTGTCCTTCACCAACTCCTGGAGCTTACTCAAACTAATGTCCATTGAGATGGTGATGCCATCCAAGCATCTCATCCTCTGTCGTCCCCTTCTCCTCCTACCTTCAATCTTTCCCAGCATCAGGGTCTTTTCAAATGAGTCAGTTCTTCGCATCAGGTACTTCGCCAAAGTATTGGAGTTTCACCTTCAGCATCAGTACTTACAATGAATATTCAGGGTTGATTTCCTTTAGAATTGACTGGTTTGATCTCTTTGCAGTCCAAGGGACTTCAAGAGTCTTCTCTAACATTGATGTTGGAGCTGATTTTCAAAAGCATCAATTCATCAGTGCTCAGCTTTCTTTGTAGTCCAACTCTCACATCCATACACGACTACTGGAAAACTCATAGCTTTGACTAGATGGACCTTCTTGACAAAGTAATGTCTCTGCATTTTAATATGCTGTCTAGGTTGGTAATAGCTTTTCTTCCAAGGAGTAAGGATCTTTTAATTTCATGGCTGCAATCACCATCTGCAGTGATTTTGGAGCCCCCCAAAATGAAGTCTGCCTCTGTTTCCATTTTTTCCCCATCTATTTGCAGTGAAGTGAATGGGACCAGATGCCATGATCTTAAGTTTTCTGAATGTTGAGTCTTAAACCAACTTTTTCACTCTGCTCTTTCACTTTCATCAAGAAGCTCTTCACTTTCTGCCATAAGGGTGGTGTCATATGCATATCTGAGGTTATTGATATTTCTCCCAGAAATTTTGATTAAAGATTGTATTTCATCTAGCCTGGCATTTCTCATGATGTACTCTGCATATAAGTTAAATAAGCAGGGTGACAATATACAGCCTTGGGGTACTCCTTTCCTGATTTGGAACCAGTCTGTTCTTCTATGTCCAATTCTAATTGTTGCTTCTTGAACTGCATACAGGTTTCCCAGGAGGCAGGTCAGGTGGTCTGGTATTCCCATCTCTTTAAGAATTTTCCACAGTTGGTTGTGATCCACACAGTCAACGGCTTTGGTGTAGTCAATAAAGCAGAAATAGATGTATTTCTGGAACTCTTGCTTTTTCTATGATCCAACGGATGTTGTCAATTTGATCTCTGGTTCCTCTGCTTTTTCTAAATCAAGCTTGAACATCTGGAAGTTCTCGGTTCATGTACTGTTGAAGCCTGGTTTGGAGAATTTTGAGCATTACTTCGATAGCCTGTGAGATGAGTGCAATCGTGTGGTAGTTTGAACATTCTTTGGCATTGCCTTTCTTTGGGATTGGAATGAAAACTGACCTTTTCAAGTCCTATGGCCGCTGCTGAGTTTTCCAAATTTGCTGACATTGAGTGCAGCACTTTCACAGCATCATCTTAGGATTTGAAATAGCTCAACTACAATTCCATCACTTCCACTAGCTTTGTTTGTAGTGATGCTTCCTAAGGCCCATTTGACTTCGCATTCCAGGATGTCTGGCTCTAAGTGAGTGATCACACCCTCATGGTTATCTGGTTCATGAAGATCTTTTTTGTATAGTTCTTCTGTGTATTCTTGCCACCTCTTCTTAATATCTTCTGCTTCTGTTAGGTCCATATCATTTCTGTCCTTTATTGTGCCTATCTTTGCATGAAATGTTCCCTTGGTATCTCTAATTTTCTTGAAGAGATCTCTAGTCTTTCCCATTCTATTGTTTTCCTCTATTTCTTTGCATTGATCACTGAGGAAGGCTTTCTTATCTCTCCTTGCTATTTTTTGGAACTCTGCATTCAAATGGGTATATCTTTCCTTTTCTCCTTTGCCTTTAGCTTCTCTTCTTTTCTCAGCTATTTGTAAGGCCTCCTCAGACAACCATTTTGCCTTTTTGCATTTCTTTTCCTTGGGTATGGTCTTGACCATTGCCTCATGTACAATGTCATGAACCTCTATCCATACTTCTTCAGGCATTCTATCAGATCTAATCCCTTGAATGTATTTGTAGCTTCCCCTGTATAATCGTAAGGGATTTGATTTAGGTCATACCTGAATGGTCTAGTGGTCTTCCCTACTTTCTTCAATTTAAATCTGAATTTGGCAATAAGGAGTTCATAATATGAGCAACAGTCAGCTTCCGGTCTTATTTTTGTTGACTGTATAGAGCTTCTCCATCTTTGGCTGCAAAGAATATAAGCAATCTGATTTCTGTATTGACTATCTGGTGATGTCCATGTGTAGAGTCTTATCTTGTGTTGTTGGAAGAGAATGTTTGCTATGACCAGTGCATTCTCTTGGCAAAACTGTTAGCCTTTGCCCTGCTTTATTCTATACTCCAAGGCCAAATTTGTCTGTTACTCCAGGGATCTCTTGACTTCCTACTTTTGCATTCCAGTCCTATAATGAAAAGGACATATTTTTTGGGTGTTACTTCTAGGAAGTCTTGTAGGTTTTCATAGAACAGTTCAACTTCTGCTTCTTCAGCATTACTGGTCAGGGCATAGTTTTGGATTACTGTGATATTGAATGGTTTGCTTGGAAATGAACAGAGATCATTCTGTCATTTTTTGAGATTGCACCCAAGTACTGCATTTTGGACTCTTTTGTTAACTACGAGGGCTACTTCATTTCTTCTAAGGGATTCTTGCTCACAGTAGTAGATATAATGGTCATCTGAGTTAAATTCACCCATTCCAGTCCATTTCAGTTCACTGATTCCTAAAATGTCAATGTTCATACTTGCCATCTCCTGTTTGACCACTTCTAATTTACCCTGATTCATGGATCTAACATTCCAAGTTCCTGTACAATATTGTTCTTTACAGCATCAGCATCATTGTTCTTTACTTCTATCACCAGTAACATCCACAACTGGGTGTTTTTGCTTGGGCTTTGTGTCTTCATTCTTTCTGGAGTTATTTCTCCACTGTTCTCCAGTAGCATTTTGGGCACCTACCGACCTGGGGAGTTCATCTTTCAGTGTCCTGTCTTTCCGCTTTTTCATACTGTTCATGGGGTTCTCAAGGCAAGAATACTGAAGTGGTTTGCCATTCCCTTCTCCAGTGGATTGCATTTTGTCAGAACTTTCCACCATGACCCGTCTGTCTTGGGTGGCCCTACATGGCATTGTTCATGGTTTCATTGAATTAGACAAGGTTGGCTTAAAGCTCAACATTCAGAAAAGGAAGATCATGGCATCCGGTCTCATCACTCCATGGGAAATAGATGGGGAAACAGTGGAAACAGTGTCAGACTTTATTTTTGGGGGCTCCAAAATTACTGCAGATGGTGACTGCAGCCATGAAATTAGAAGACGCTTACTCCTTGGAAGAAAAGTTATGACCAACCTAGATAGCATATTGAAAAGCAGAGACCTTACTTTGTCAACAAAGGTCCGTCTAGTCAAGGCTATGGTTTTTCCAGTAGTCATGTATGGATGTGAGTGTTGGACTGTGAAGAAGGCTGAGCACCAAAGAATTGATGCTTTAGAACTGTGGTGTTGGAGAAGACTCTTGAGAGTCCCTTGGACTGCAAGGAAATCCAACCAGTCCATTCTAAAGGAGATCAGTCCTGGGTGTTCATTGGAAGGACTGATGCTAAAGCTGAAACTCCAATACTTTGGCCACTTCATGCAAAGAGTTGACTCATTGGAAAAGACTTTGATGCTGGGAGGGATTGGGGGCAGGAGGAGAAGGGGACGACCGAGGATGAGATGGCTGGATGGCATCACTGATTCGATGAACGTGAATCTGAGTGAACTCCAGGAGTTGGTGATGGACAGGGAGGCCTCGTGTGCTGTGATTCATGGGGTCGCAAAGAGTCGGACACGACTGAGTGACTGAACTGAACTGAACTGTGGTCCATGTGATCAGTTTGATTAGTTTTCTGTGATTGTAGTTTTCATTCTGTCCAGCCCTCTGATGAATAAGAGGCAAATGGAAGTTTCCTGATAGGAGAGACTGACTGAGGAGGAAATGGGGCTTTTTCTGATGGGTGGGGCCATGCTCAGTAAACTTTAGTCCAATTTCCCATTGATGGGTGGGGCTGTTTCCTACTGTTTGATCTGAGGCCAAACTATGGTGGAGGTAATGAAGATAATGGTGACTTCCTCCAAAAGGTCCCATGCAGACACTGCCACACTCAGTGACCCCAACCCTGCACCAGGCCATGGCCGACCATGCCTCTGCCAGACTCCTGGTCACTCACAGACAAGTCTGGGTCAGTCTCTTGTGGGGTCACTGCTCCTTTCTCCTGGGTCCTGGTGCACACAAGGTTTTGTTTGTGCCCTCCAGGAGTCTGTTTCCCCCGTCCTGTGTAAGTTCTGGCAGCTCTATGGTGGGGTTAATGGCAATGTACGATGATGTGATGAGGAGAACAATGCCCAGGGCCACTTATGCAAGTGAAGGGACAGGGGAAGACTTCAAAGAAGAGGAGGCAATGGAGCTAAGTCTTGAAGGATAAACAAGAGTCTCCCAGATGAACAAAAGAGGAAGAAGCACTGCAGCCAGAGAAAAAGCAGCCCAAGAGGCAGGAAGGGTGGAAGAAACTGGTGGTGTTTGAGGAGCTGTGTGGTTGTCCACACAACTGGGATGGGGAAGAGTACAGGGAGAGCTGAGCCTGGAAGGAGATAAGTAGGGGTACTTCTACCAGTCCAAGTACAGACTATTCTAGTGGAACTGACACTAGACTCTTTATTTCACTTTTCTTCATCTGACTTCCGTCCTCGGTTCCTACCCCGAGAACGGGTCAAATCGAATCTGTGAGTCTCAGACCTGTTTTCCCTGTTGTCCTACTCCTCTCCTCCCTTGTCCAATTCTCTCTGAAGGGTCCACCGAGTCACCAATTCCTTAGACGGACGTTAGGTCCTCTGTGTCCTCTGTACCCAAACTAGGACTCAATCCTTCTAGGGGACCTCTTTCCGTACCGTTGGGTGAGATCATAAGAACGGACCTCTTAGGGTATTTGTCTCCTCGGACCACCCGATGTCAGGTATCACAGAGTTTCTCTGTTAGTCTGTACTGACTTCTCTGACTCGAGTATACGTACGAGTCTCCGTCTCAGTTACCCTGGACCCCTGTCCATGTCACACCCTACACTCACTTTCTCGTCGTGGGACCTTCGGAGGACCCAGAGACCGATATTGGTCTGAAGGGGGAACTCTGAGGACAAGGGACCGACACTCCGGTAGATGGTTGGTAGTCGAATTTAGAGTAGAGGACTCGTCTGTGGTGGTTAGTTGTCTTTATTACAGATTGAACGTCCTGTGGTCTAGAAAAAAAAAAAATTTAGATGAATAAATAAAATTAACCTCCGATAAATGAAATATTATGACACCACCAAAGACAGTATGTCACTGTACTTGGTGGGTACCGACATGTATACAGGGGGTAGGACTTGGGGAGAGGACGGAGGGAGGGTAGGGTAGGGAGTCACGACAGGGTCACGTGACTGAATCTCTGCCCTGTTTCATGCATCAAACTTGGACTGGTCAGCTATTTCACAGATTGTAATATACATGTTTCAATGCTATTCTCTCAAATCATCCCACCCTCACCTTCTCCCACAGAGTCCAAAAGTCTGTTCTTTATATCTGTGTCTCTTTTGCTGTCTCGCATATAGGGTCATTGTTACCATCTTTCTAAATTCCATCTATATGCGTTAATATACTCTATTGGTGTTTTTCTTTCTGACTTACTCCACTCTGTATAATAGGCTCTAGTTTCATCCCTCTCATTAGAACTGATTCAAATGCATCCTTTTAAGACACCAGATCTTAAACTCATCAGTGACTGACACCCGGAACAGCAGAGATGGGAACATACTAGCCAGATTTAAATATTTAAATCATAAAAGGCTTCAATCTGTTATCCATCAAATGTTAGAAAGCATCAGACATAATTTCCGGTTGAGTAAGTGAAGCCATGATAAAAGGGGAGAATATTCTTGGGGAACTTTGAACGCAAAGCAAACTCCAAGTCATTTAGCAATTGCTGGGTCTCTGTATGCCTGCCAGACTGACTCAGACACCTGACAGAACTTCATGACAGTGTCCATTCCCCATAAGTTTCCTTTCCCCTCACACTCTGAGTTGGAGCACAGCACCTCATGAATGTTCAACTTACACTTCAAAGCAGAACCAGGGATTCCCTAATGGCTCAAGTGGTAAAAAATCTGCCTGCAATGTGAGAGACCTGGGTTCGATCCCTGGGTCAAGAGGAGGTAATGGCAATCCACCCTAGTATTCTTGCCTGGAGAATCCCATAGACAGGGAAGCCTGGCAGGCTATAGTCCATGGGGCCGCCAAGAGTCAGGCTCGACTGAGCAACTAAACCACACCACCACAAAGCAGACAGACCAACCTGGGACATTAAGCCCAGAAAGTTAAATTGCAAATCACATGGTGATAGCCTCCGTTTTAATCAATGTTCTATTACACACACGGCTACTGATTTTAAAAACTGGTTTCATGTTAGGTGTATCTTACGTTGAAAACAATATAGCCCATATTCACATTAGTGTGCAATTTCCACTAATTTCTGACAAAGAGAAAATACCCATATGCGACTTTTTTCTGACACAAAACCTTGATTATTCAGCTGCGGTCGTCAGAGCCAAAGGTGCTCAAGAGTCTTCGTAAAGCACTTCGTCTACCTTCACATCGTTCTCATCCACTGGGACCTGGAGGCAGATCTGCTCCTTGAAAGCCAAGGCCAGGGTGTAGGGTTTCACATCCTGGGACTGCAGACAGCGCTTCAGATAGGTGTCATAGTAGCCCTTGCCCCGTCCCAAACGGTTGCTCTGTTTGTCGAACCCGAGACCTGGCACGAAGATAAGGTCAAGTCCCCCTGTGGAAAAGAGGAGCAAATTTATAAGGAAGGTTAATATGGACAGGGACCAGGGCCACACCAGGTACCCACTGACTAGAGAAGGGGCAGCTACTGTATTTGTGATTGATGAGGCCACGGCAATATCCATGTCACCAAGAGCCTGGGCCAGGAGGGGAAGGCACAGTACACGCTACTGGCCCAAGCCGTGGATCAGACCGCCAACTGACCCCCAGAGCCCCCATTGGAGTTCATTATCGAGATGCAAGACGTCAGTAGCAACCCACCCACATTTCTCCTCGGGCCCTACCATGGCACAATATCCAATGTGGGCAAGAAAAAACCGATCACTTCCCGATCTGGTTTTTGTTTTGCAACGACGCCCTTTTTTTTGTTTGTTTTGAGTAAATCTGCTTTGCAATGTTGTGTTAGTTTCTGCTGTACAGCAAAGTGAATCAGCTATATGTTTACATATGTCTGCTCCCACTTGGATCTCCCACCCTCACCCCTCTAAGTCATCACAGAGCACCAAGCTGAGCTCCCTGTGCTATACAGCAGCTTCCCACTAGCTCTCTATTTTACACATGGTAGTGTATATAATGATTGATAAATGATGTCTATTTTTTCTATGATTTTTAATGAAATACACAATCACTGTAGAAAATCTGAAAAAACTAAAAAGACAAAGAAACAAATAAAAATTACTCAGCAACTAGTTAGCCCATCATCCATCCTCTGGCAGTTCTTTCAAGTATGCATGCTAAGTTGCTTCAGTCGTGTCTGACTCTGCGACCCCACGGACCGTAGCCTGCCAGGCTCCTCTGTCCATGGGATTCTCCAGGCAAGAATACTGGCATGGGTTGCCATGCCCTTCTCCATTTTTCATGTATACACGTACAAAAATGCCAGACTCCCAGGCCCTATCCACACCTAGTTAAAGAGAGTCTCAAGACTTCTCTGGTGATCCAGTGGCTGAGAGGCTGCTACCCCTATACAGGTGTCCTGGATTCTATCTCTGGTCAGGGAACTAGATCCTATGAACCACAATTAAGAGTTCACATGGCTCAACTAAAGATCCCACATGCCACAACTAAGACCTGGTACAGCCAAATAAATAAAATAAAAATAAATGTTAAAGAAGATAAACAGAATCTCCAGGGATAGGGCCTAAGTCCTTTTTCTCTTAATTTCTTTCTCTAAGCATACAGATGACCCTACACACACTCCTGCCAAGTTTGGGAGCCAATGTCCCAGGGCGCTGACAACTGGCAGAGCGGGAGAGGGTCAGAGGGAAATCAGGAAGGACAGAGCTCTTGTCAAAGTCGATCAGCAGCAGTAGGGTGAGCTGTTAGGAGGGCTAAGCTGACCCTTTTCATCTCCCCTCTTACAGAAGTGGGGAGGCCAAATTGTCCTGCTTTTCTGGATTCACATGAGTGCGACCTTTGACCTATTCAGGAAGGTACCAGATGGGGTCCCATGGTTGGTCCTCTGGCTGGAACTCTCCCAGGGACACAAGGACCAGAACTGGCCACAGCCTTGTCAGCACAGAGCTCAGAGAGGAAGGCAGGGTCTTCAAAGTTACAAAAAGCTCCCAACAGTTAGAGGTGTGCAGAAGGCCACAAAAGTCATGAGGAGCTCCATGGACTCTGTGAGGTTCAGGGAGTGACCCTCTAGCCCCTGGCGTGGAGCTGGACACACCAGCGCTGCTCACAAGCAGCAGCACACACCCAACCCAGCCGTCTACCTGGTGGCCGTCCTGTACTGAGCCTCAGCCTTCTGAGGGCTGTCCTGGGGGGGTCCAAGTGACCTCCAGCTTAGCAGGGACTGACCACGCAGGCAGCGTTGCTGGCAAAGATGTACCAGCGAGGGCTGGGAGCCATGAATTCTTTGGAATGGGCTGTTCAGGGTAGAGGTGTTCAGACTGCCAGCCAGGCTGACCCCCCACTATCAGCAGCTGTTCAGACTTCCTGCAGAACTGCGAGATGAACTCAGCCTCTCCTGGGCGCCCAGCACACCTGCCAACTCCTGCCTGCAAAACCTGGCCGAGCACACCTCCAATGACAGGCTGACCTTCTTGAGGAAATCTGTCCATCTACTCTAATCCCAACTTACTATAGGGCTCTGGCCGCTGACCGTCACCTTCCCTCCCTGTCCCTGCTCTGCTCATCTCTCTCTCGGGAATCACAGTGACTTCTGGCTCAGACTCCGCCCCTTCCAAGTCTTCCTCCTGAGCTTAAAGTTCAGCTCTGTCATTACGCCCAGAACATACCCGCGCACATCTTTTCCTCCGTTCCTTTGCGGACCCACATCACAGAACATAAGAAAAGAGTTTCCCATAGAAGGAAGTGGAACAATGTCAGGAGCTGGCTAAAAGGACAGTAAGGTGCAGACAGGACAGTATCGTCAGAGTCAGCAACAAGGGAATTGGCAGGGTAAGGTTAACTTTGGGAGATGGGGCAGACGCTGAGCTGTAGAATTCATCGACACCCCCTGCCCCCTGGCAAAAAAATAAAAGCCTAGGAACTAGGCCCTGAAAGAAAATGAGGAAAGAGGATTCTCTAAAGGCCTTGATTTATTCTTGAGACTGAAAGTACATACTAGGCACTGAGGATTCAGTTAACCTTCACAAAACATCCTTTTTACCTCTGGCCAAGGAGGCGGCAGTTGGGCCACAGACTCCTCTTAGGATGCTCTGAACTCAGACTGTCCATCCTGGGTTGTGCAGGACAATATAATCAGCTTGGCCAGAGGACTCCCTTTAATACTAAAGAGAAAGCTGAAAACAGTTAAGTGTGAGAGTTCAGCAGTTAAACAGAGCTTTCTAACACTCCTTTCAACACATCCTATCCATAACCTTCTCTCTCTTTCTCCTTGCTCTTCTTGCTAAGTTCAGTGTCATGGCCACATCTCCCACAAAGTCCTCTGCAGGAACTTGATAAACTTCTCCATGCCCGCTCTGCATACTGCCAGAAACCTCAGCTCAGCTTTTTTAAGATGCCATTTCTCCTGGAATTCCAACTGTCATCCCACCTCCAGGCCCTGCTGGTCCCAATCCATCCCTCACCATGACTCCCCATGCCCCAAAACTCTCCGTCAGTAACAATCTCCTAAAGGTAACATCCACATCCTTAACTGGATGCATAGCCACGACACTCTCATCCCAATCACCTCACCCATAGCATTGCCCATTACACTTGGGCGATCCTAGATAAATGGATAGATTCCTTGTCCCACACACCTGCCCCACGATTTCCTGCTTTTGCTCTTGGATGCTATTTTCCATGTCTGTAAATAATCTTTTTTTTTTTTAACTTTTTATTTTGCTTTGGGCTATAGTCGATTAACAATGTTGTGATAGTTTTCAGGTGAACAGAGAAGGGACTCAGCCATACATGTACATGTATCCATTCTCCCCCAAACTCCCCTCCCATCCAGGCTACCACATAACATTCAGCAGAGTTCCCTGTGCTGTACAGTAGGTCCTTGCTGGTTATCCATTTTAAATATAGCAGTGTGCACATGTCTAATCTTTTCATCAATTTGTCTAATTATAACAGTCCTCACGGACCTCAGTGAAATGTCCATCCATCCATCCATCCCTGCCCATGCAGTCTGGTGTGACCAGCTCATATCCTACACTGCGAGGTGCCCATGGTCCACTAAGCAGGTGGAATCCTTTCCCCTACCTCTGGGAACAGTTTTTGTGGTTCCCCAGAAAGATGCTGATCTCCGTTCTATTTACTCTGAAGGGAAGAATGAGAGTAAAAGATAAAATAAGACATCTCTTTATCATATTTATCTAAGTTTTCTGACTATATTCAAGTAGCTACCTGTTCAGATCATCCTATGCAACATCTGACTCTTATCCAAAGTCCAGCTTCTAGAAGAGGAAAAGAAGCACAGAAGCTAACATTTGTGAAGTGTCTACAGTGTGGCAGGCACCAATCTATACTCCAGGGACAGAAGGATGAATCACATAAGCTGATCAGTTCATCTACCTGGTGAGGCAGGAGGGCAAGTATTACTACCATCCCCTGAAGAAAGAAACATACACAGTGCTCAGAGAGGTCTAACTGCTCCTTCAAGGCATTCAGCTCACAAGAAATGAGGGCCTGCAGTCCAGGTGGACTCCACAGCATACACTGCTCCTGCTGCTGAAAGGCACAGGTGACCTCAGTTAAACGGACAGAGGACAAGAGCAAGCACCTTAGAGGGGGGTGCAGAGGAGTTGTGGGTACAGGGTGCAAGATATGCTATTGTTGTTTGGTCGCTCAGTCGCTCATGTTCAACTCTTTTGTGGCTCCATGGATGGTAGCCTGCCAGGCTCCTCTGTCCATGGGATTCTCCAGGCAAGAATACTGCAGTGGGTTGTCATTTCCTCCTCCAAAGGATCTTCTTGACCGACCCAGGGATCCAACCCATGTCTCCTGTGGCGCCTGCATTGCAAGCAGATTCTTTACTGAGCCACCAGTGAAGCCCATCATGGATGGATATAATATCAAATATTGTATGATCTCACTTGTATGTGGAACCTAAAAAAATAATACAATGAATCTACATACAAAATAGAAACAGACTCACAGACGCAGAAAACAAACTCATGTTTACCAAAGGGGGAAAGAGGTTTGGATAAATTAGGAGTATAGGACTAACAGACACAAATTATTATGCAAAAAATAGATAAGCAACAAGGATTTACTATATAGCACAGGAAACTATGTTCAATATCTTAAAATAACTTTTAAAGGACAACAATGGAAAAAATACATATATGTAACATATTTATGACTGAATCACTTTGCTACACACCTAAAACTAACACAATATTGTAAATCAACTATATTTCAAATTTTTTTAAAATAGAGTTGGGAAACTGAAAGAGATTCAGAGTGGCTGGAATTCAGATGATAAAGTAAGGGAGTAGAAAGATGTACAAAAGGAAAGAATAGCAAGGCTCAATCAGGAAGAGTCTTGGATTTTTTGTTTGTTTGTTTTTATTTTTTTGGTCACATCTTGCAGCATGTGGGACCTTAGTTCCCTCACCAGGGATCTAACCTGCACCCCTTACACTGGAAGGTGGCATCTAAACCACTGGACCTTCAGGGAAGTCCAGGAAGAACCTTGTTAAGGAATGTTTACTTCAAAGTAAGGGCAGCAGAAAGTCACTGAAAGACTTTAAACTGGGGAGAGAAGAAGTCAACTTTGCATTTAAGAAATCTTGTTGCAATGACTATATAAATAATATAACTGAGAGGGAGGACAGAATACAAGGCGTGGAGAGGAAGAAGAGTTGGGAGGCTATTATAATACCCCAGACAAGGGGGGATGGTGGCTTGGACTGCAGCGGGATAAGAGAGAAGTGGACAGATTCAATGTATTAATCCTCAGGGGTTTCCCTGGTGGCACAGTAGTAAAGAACCTATCTACCAACGCAGGAGACCTGGGTTCAATCCCTGGATCAGGAAGATCCCCAGGAAAACGAAATGGGAACCCACTCCAGTATTCTTGCCTGGGAAATCTCATGAACAGAGAAGAATGTTGGGCTGCAGTCCATGGGGTCACAAAGAGCTGGACACAACTTAGCGATTGAACAACAAGAAAAATCACCAGGAGTTGGCAATGGACCACACATGGAACATGCGAGAAAAAGAAGAGTCAAAGGTGATCTTGAGACTTCTGACACGGTCAAGTGGGTGAGTGATGATACTAAACACTAAGAGAAACACAAGACAGGAGGCATGAGGGAGCACGATTCACTTTGGAACATTTTGTGTGTGATATGACCATGGGACACCCAAGTAGCTGACAAGTCTGTGCTGGAGACACAAATGCTTATTGCATTAATAATAATACACTCATCACCAGACTTCCCTGGTGGCTCAGACGGTAAAGCATCTGCCTACAATGTGGGAGACCTGGGTTCAATCCCTGGGTTGGGAAGATCTCCTGGAGAAGGAAATGGCAACCCACTCTAGTATTCTTGCCTGGAAAACCCCATGGACGGAGGAGCCTGCAGTCCATGGGGTCTCAAAGAGTCAGACACAACTGAGCGACTTCACTCACTCACTCATTACCAGACAGACTGCAACTGAAACCACGGAAAATGCAGGGTTTCTTTTTTTAATTTGGCTGCGCTGGGTCTTTGCTGCAGGACAAGGGTTCTTCCTATAACCAGAGGGTTTAGTTGCCCCAAGCCACATGGGATCTGTTTCCCAACCAGTGATTGAACCCGCATCCCCTGCATTGGAAGGCGGGTTCTTAAACACTGGACCTCCACGAAGTCTTGGGAAACAGAGTATTATTTAGGAAAAATGTATCATCCAACCCAGAAGTTCAGAGTAAGAGTCTGTGGAAAGGAACAATACCTTCGTCCTGCTTAGTCACTCAATCATGTCTGACTCTTTGTGACCCTGTGGACTGCAGTCCGCCAGGCTCCTCTGTCCATGGGATTCTCCAGGCAAGAAAGGTGGAGTGGGTTGCCATTTCTTTTCCCAAGGGATCTTCCCGACCCAGGGAGCGAACCCAGGTCTCCTTGCATTGTAGACGGATTCTTTGCCAACTGAGCTACCAGGGAAGCCCCGAACAATACCTTGATACTTTACTATTACAGTTGACATGTCACAGCTTGCCCTCCCAGAGGCCATCTCACTGTAAGTCAGGTTAGGTGAGTGGCTTGGAACTTAAGTGAAATTCATTCCTGTAGAAAAAGTGACCCTCCCGACTCAACCACGACAAGCGGATCAGAGGTCTAACAAGCCAATGCAGCAGGACAGCATCCTAAGATGGCAGTTCTAATACTGTAATGCTCACCTGTTGACAAGGCCTCCTCCAGAACCTCATCCTCACCGGGCTGCTGAATGTTCCAGGAAGTTCTGGGCAGTGAAGCGATTTCCTCTGGCGATGCTAACTTCACCATATCCATGTGATTGCTCTGCAGCTGGTACCGCGGGATAAAGCAGGTTTTGCCTTGTCGGAAAATGTCCTTGATGATCTCCTCTGTCTCAATTTCATCTGGCATGCTCAGAAAGATGGACACTCTTTTGGACTTTTGATATTCACTATGGGTAAACACCTAAGCGAGAAATGATGGCAGTTAAGCATCCTAGATGATACTTTTTAAAACAAGTGGCTCCCCTTAACAGTTTTAACACTTCCTCCCTTTTCTCTCAGCCTTCTCCCAACTTTTTAACCAAAGACAAACACACAAACAGTGGGGTGATACAATATGTCAAATAATGTTGCATCCCGAAGCCTGACTTTTACTTCTGGACCCAGCGCTTACTTCTCTGATCCCTTAACGCCCCTCTGGCACATCTTCTCTTTGTTGTTGCTGTTGTTCAGTCGCTCAGTCATGTCTGACTCTTTGGGACCCCACAGACTGCCGCACGCCAGACTCCCCTGCCCTCCTCTATCTCCCAGAGTTTGCTCAGATTCATGTCAACGGAGTCGGTGATGCTATGTAACCATCTCATCCTCTGCTGGCCCATTCTCCTTTTGCCTTCAATCTTCCCAGATCTTTTCCTACTCTAGCAGATGCAAAATTTCATTAAAAGGTCACGGTGGGATCCTGCTGTCTAAAAATATGGAAAATTCCAAACTTGACCCCCACCACAGAGAGGGAGGTGGGTACTGCCAATGGGTAGAATGGGTAGTGCCCATTCTAGCAGACTTGTGTGTCTTTCCCTGAGAGTCCCTGCTTTAACTCTGAACCTTGGCTCCCACAAGCTTGTTTTCTTTTCCTCTGTGGCTGTTGTTGTCATTGTTTTAATATTTATTTATTTGACTGCACCAGATCTTAGTTGTGACATGTGGGATATTTAGTTGCAGCATGTGGGATCTATTTCCCTGACCAGGGATGGAACCCCGCCCCCTGCATTGGAAGCACATAGTCTTAGGCACTGGACCACCAGGGAAGCCACCCTCAAACCCCCAAGCAGCACAAGTTTCTTTACTCCCTAGATTGTCAGCCTTCTCTCCTCTCAAATTCCACTACTTAAGCCCAATTCAAGTCCTAACTTTTCCTGACTTCTGCAGAACCCTTACTATGTGTAGTCACTATACAACCTAACAGCTATGTGCTATCATAAGTCAATTATTCATTGTTTTCTGGGTCCTAAACATAGCATCCTAGCCAGTCTATAAACTCCCCAGGGCAGATGACATGCCATACAATTCTGTTGGCACTACCCACCTCCCTCCCAATTGCTAAAGCTCTTCTTTTCAAATGAGTGTTAAAATGTTAATGAAGACAAGGACTTCTATGGTGGTCCAGTGGTTAAGACTTCCACCACAGAGGACAAGGGTTGATCCCTGGTCAGGCAACTAAGATCCCACATGCCACATTTGTTGCTGTTCAATTGCTCAGTCGTGTCCAACTCTTTTCAACCCCATGGACTGCAGCACACAAGGCTTCCTTGTCCTTCACCATCTCCCAGAGTTTGCTCAAACTTAGGTCCATTGAGTCAGTGATGCCATCCAACCATCTCATCCTCTGCTGTCCCCTTCTCCTGCCCTCAATCTTTCCCAGCATCAGGGTCTTTTCCAGTGGGTCGGTTCTTCACATCAGGTGGCCAAAGTATTGGAGCATCAGCTTGGGCATTATTCCTTCCAATGAATATTTAGGGTTAGTAGGTGCACCAAAAATAATTTTTTTAATAATATAAAAAATAAAAGTGTTCACAAAATTGGAAGGTGGGGGATCCTGGAGAAGCAAAGGCCCTCTAAAATGAATGCCATGTTGTGTTAATAAGAAGGAGGACCTGGGTGAAAGCATTCTTTTGTACTCAGTTTAACAAGAAGCAGGAGCAATGGGCTGAGCTTTGCTCACTATAGAAATGTCAATAATCCCAGAACATCCCTAGTCTCTGAAGTTAGCCCTCAGCTCCCTTTTTCTTCCTTTCTGTTCTTCCCTGTTCTCCGAGCTAAGAAGAAAAAGTGACTGCAAAGATGGCTTATAAATATGAGTGCCAGAAAGACACAAGCACAGAATATCCAGTTATTCCTAATAAAAAGGGACACAGAGTTAAGTAGACAAAAGCACACCAACCCAGTGCCAAGGAAGGAAGCTAACTCCATCTTTCTGAGCAGTTACAAAGCTGTTATCAGGCCCGAAGTGGGCAAAGCAAGTGGAACACTGAGACCTGGACACAGGGCAGATCTGAGGCTTTTGGCACCCAAGTACTTTCTGGGAAAGTTAAGTGTCTATCTTGGGCTCTTTAAAGCAGAACATAGAGAATCAAAACCTGAACAAGCAGTAACAAACATCAGTTAAAATTCACTGTGAGACTGTTAGGGGAAGCACCCTGATTGAAACCGTCCACCCTGGCCAGGCACCATAGTAACCATTTGCATGAGTTGTTTTATGACAGGAGATCCCGATAAAGAATACGGAACTAATAAGCCACCACCAACAGGAAGAGTTCAGGAAAGGTCTAAAGGAGACACCGCATGTCTGTCCGCTTCCCAGAATCCCTCTCGCTAGCATCCATCTTGGCTGAGTGACGCGTGCGCCACCAGGAAAGACTCTGAATTAGAATGATTGACCAAAGACCACTCGGAAACTAATCCCATCAACATAAAACCCGACACTGCGAGCCACGTGGCAGAGCAGTTCTCCTGGGTTCCCTTACCCTACTGCTCTCCACCCGGGTGCCCTTTCCCAATAAAATATCTTGCTTTGTCAGCAGACGTGTCTCCTCGGACAAGAGCCCGGTTTTGGGCCCTGGTAGAGGTCCACCTTCCTGCAACAAATGGCGACTCTGGTGGGGACTCTTCTTCTCTGAGACTGACATCCTGACCACTCGGGGTACTCAGGGGCCAGCTTGCCTGCCATGGACCAGACCCAGCAGCCGCAACTGGGACCCTTTGGTCCCTGGTCTCCTCCTGACGCAGACAACTGGCCAGAGTGCCCCGACCAGTAGGGAACAAGAGACTTTATTGACCTCCCTCCCCTTCCCTCTCTCTTTCCTCTCCATAACCCTTCCTATCCTTCCCCGTTTTTCTAGTCCCCCGGTCCTGGACACAGGAATCTGGTCGAAGGGCCTCAGCCAGAGCTGAGGATTGGAGACTGATCATCTCCTCTTGGCAGAGAACTCGAATTCTGGTTTGGTCTGGTCTGATTTCTGGTAAGGCCAAGTTCCAGTCCTCCCTTCTCTAGAGGCCCAGGGTAAAGTCCCACAATGCCTGGGTATCTGCAGGTGGCAGGAGACATCTGTAAGGCCACCCCTTTTGGCCCCTCTCCCGCCTCTTCCCCCTTCTTCTTTCAACCTGGCTTCCTTTCCTCCCTTTGAAATCTTTGAAGACCTGAGATATTTTCCTTTACTCTGTTAGTACTTGGATCTGAAGTCCTGTGTCTCTATAGGAGGTTTTCTGAGAGACTGTATTCTTGTATTTAAGGGAGTTTCTGATGAGGACTGCCAGGTTTATATGTATGTGTTTTAACTCTGTGTTCTGTGTTGTGATTTTTGATAGCCATTTTGCTTTGTCTGGCCACCATCTGGTTTGAACCTGCCGCCATTTTGTTAGAACTTGATTTTCTTTCCCTGTGCCTTGAGACCAGGGCTCTCAGGAACACTTATCTAGACCATCTCTAACTCCTGAGACTGAGGGAAAAGGGGAAAAAAGACTTTACAATTTTTATTTATTTCAACTGTTTTTTTTAATAAACTAGTAAATTTTATATTGTAATATCTAATTCATGACTAAACTAAGAAAATGAAGCTAGATCTTGTGTTGTGTCTGTCTAAATATGTCTTGGTATGTCTTTGTCTCTGGATAATATTTTTGAGGTTAATTTGTAAATAAGCTCTATTTAATTGGCTTAAAGACAAGTAAGTGCTTACAAATCAAATAATTCTAAATTAAACAATAAATTCCAGGTTCATGTGAACTGGGAAGTATTCAGTATTAAATACCTGATATTAATGTTTGTTTGTTGACCTATCTAATATAAACATGTCTTAGAGTAATTAACATTAAGCAGAATATTTTCATTGTACCTAGGTTTAATATAAATTAAATATTATCATATCTGTTATCTGTCTCTTATACACATCTTGGAGACCACTCGGAAACTAATCCCATCACCATAAAACTCGAGACTGCGATGTATTCAGTATTAAATACCTGATATTAATGTTTGTTTGTTGACCTATCTAATATAAACATGTCTTAGAGTAATTAACATTAAGCAGAATATTTTCATTGTACCTAGGTTTAATATAAATTAAATATTATCATATCTGTTATTTATCAACAAGGAAACTACCTCGAGTGAAGAAACTTCTAAAAAAATGTCAATGAGATATGAGCTTTGATATAAATTCTTAAGAATAATTATTCTTTAGAAATATCTGTCTAAAATAGTCTCTCCAGATTGGCGTAACTTAAATTTCTAAGGGTTGTGCCAAGTGTGCTAAGTGTTGAAAGTCTATTGAATAGTTAGGTCATTTTCAAATAAAATAAGATTTTGAAACATTTACTACTAAACACTAATTTCCTTTTACAGAGAAACTAAAGAGATTTGGGACTATAAATGAATAATGTTTGTTGCCATACTAAAATGTTCTAAGAAAGCAAGGGTTCTAGAAATTATCACTGGTATTTATGCTCACCAATCTATAAAATGCTAATATAATAGTTAGTTTTTGTTTGCTAAAGGGAAGTAGGAAATATGTTTTCAGTTAAAAAAAAAAGTATGAAAAAATACTAAAAAGAGTTATGCATGATCAGGATTTTCTAAAATTGGATTACAATTAGTTAGATAAATGGATTTTGTTAGAAATAACACAGCCATCAAAAAACTGGTTAGAGTCAACTAGGTCCAAGATGGCGGAGCTGACTTTCACTAGACCTTGAGCCTTGGTATTTACCCCAATTTTTGACATATCAACAAGCTAAATGATACACCCATCAACATTGACTAAATCTGACCAAATGTTCTAAACCCTTTTAATTGATCTTTTCGATAAAACTTCTTTGGCAATTTGATCTCTGGTTCCTCTGCCTTTTCTAAAACCAGCTTGAACATCTGGAAGTTCACGGTTCACGTATTGCTGAAGCCTGGCTTGGAGGATTTTGAGCATTACTTTACTAGCGTGTGAGATGAGTGCAATTATGCGGTAGTTTGAGCATTCTTTGTAATTGCCTTTCTTTGGAACTGGAATGAAAACGGACCTTTTCCAGTCCTGTGGCCACTGCTGAGTTTTCCAAATGTGCTGGCATATTGAGTGCAGCACTTTCACAGCATCATCTTTCAGGATTCGAAACAGCTCAACTAGAATTCCATTCTAATACAGATATCCTAGAAATTATATGGAGTTCTTAACATTCTGATACATCCTGGTATTCTAATGGAAAACCTGATGGCTTCACAAAAGTTAACAGAAGGACTGAATTAACCAGCAAATATGCTTATAACTTTTATGGTTTCTATCTAAAAAATTACGGGTTTGAATCTTCTTATGTTTTCTGGGAATAGGGAAAACCTTCCTCTCAAACTAATTATGACAATACTTTGGTAAAATTATACATTATAAACAAAACAATTATATTTTCTCTCTATCTGATTCCTCCAGAAATTGGAAACTCTTAGGTTTCCAGTAAGTTTATCAAATGAGTTAGGAAGGTTATCTCACTAACAGGTACAAAAATCTCAAAGAATTTTTGAGACCTTAAAAGGAGGAAAATTCACCTAGATTTGTTAGGCAAAATCTGTGATAAGCCTTTGGTGTAAGTTTCCCAGCCCAGTTTTATTTTAAAAGTTCAGTCTGAGACTCTATAAATGTTTCAGCAAAATAAAAAGTTTATGATCAATTATGGTTATATAAATCATCAGACCAAAATTTGTGAGAACAGACCTATTTTGCAAACAAACTAGCCTTGATTTGGTTGTATTTGATAAAAATGAGGGTAATTTTAGGGGAAAAAAAAAAAAAAAGACGTTTCAATAAATGTTAAATCCCAGTTTGTTAATGGAGGTCTGCATCTACTAAACTCATTTCTTGGATAGTTCTTTGTGTTATGTGATATTAATGTAAAATTTAATTGATCTTTAATCTTAAAGAACACCCTATGTTTGTTTTTGAAGCTTATCTCAGTAATCTATCTTTGGATGAAGATCAGATGCCTCAGGACCTGCAACCAGGACTGGAAAAAGACATAATTTTAGGGCTTATCTCCAACCTGGATGGAAGGACTTTTTTATCAGGTACTCTTAACTAGCTCATGCATGAAACTGAAGAGAAATTAACTTTGAGATTAATTCCCACTTCCAAAGGCCACTACACTGGATTGGTCTATAGAGAAGGCAGCTGACCTGATCTCTCCTTAAAATGATGCTCAGAGGAGAAACTACACTACACCAGGATGAGAAGATGACAACATCAGAGGTAGACAGCTTGCCTAAGATGCTGGACCTGATTCGTGTGAACATTTATAATGTTTTCTTGACTTCTTAGACCTTTGCATACAAATCAAATGCTTTTCTATTATAGGCCTGATCCTATGCTAGTTTTAGAAATCAATCCAATTGTTGGGTTTGTGGCCAATTACCTGTGTCTAGTTCTGGGTACCTTGTTAAATTTCTCTACTACAAGGCTCTAACTGGTTAGCCCTGAAAAAATTTACTTTAAAAAAAATTATAGTCATATTCAGATCACTGTGATATTACTAGATGGGATCCCCTCACTGGGCCAATTAATAATGTCTGCTCTGACTCTGGCCATAAATTTGAGCTTTTTTCTATTATTCAAGCTCAAACAGAGCAACAAGCAAAGTTTCAACAAAGGAGGAAAAAACATCTCCCACAATTATAGGATGGATTTATAAAGATAACATTAGGCTATGGTAATTTAGGTTTATAGTCTCCTCTATGTTGGAAACAATTAAATCATACTAAAGATTATCAGTCTAGTAACACTAGAAAACTGGGCTATGTGCCTTATAGACAGTGCCAATATATAATTTCCCTGGAAGATAAAGATTCGTACAGAGTAGACCAAGTACGATGACCTGTGATATACTGAGCTACATCTAATGGAAGCTCTTAAGTCTTACTTGTGACTTTACTAATACTGCTGGTTATATTATTTGTATTTCACCTGTTTTACAAAATTGCTGTTTCTTACACTGCCAAATGTGTGACTGAGACCTGTGATAAAATAATATATAGTTCCATATGAGATTGATGATGGTAACAGTGTAACTCTAGATATGGGAAGAAGCAACAAGAGGGAATGTTTTCCTGGACCAAGAGGCTAGTAAGACAGGTGGTCCAGAGAATTCTGGATACTGTTTTATGGCCTAGTTCAGTAACAGCACATTGAGTGGCCTGTCAACAAAATCTTTGCCAAACCTGAAAATGGACATTCTCAGCACCATGGGATAAAATGGTCATGAAATGCCCACCTCAAAATCATGGTCAAGTTTATAAGCAAAAGGGGACTCTGCCAACTGAAAACTGATACTTGCCATCTACATCTACAAAGATTAAATCATGGCCACTGCAACTGCTGACCTTCAACTCCCCTGAAAGGAGTTCAGGGTGAAAATCAGGAATGAAGCACTCTGTGCTCTAGGAAAAACTGGCAAAACAGGCCTTCAGGTAGTTAGATCTTTTCAAGAAAAGATTTTACGAGTTCCAATTCTTGCATCTTCTCATACGTAGAAAAACACTGACGTCATTAACGGTGAAATCTGCTTTGGCTATTAAGAAAAAGTTTACAATTAAAAGTCAAAATAGAGTAGCTATGGTTCAGACATTCTGGGAAATAACTAGTTGATGCTATGGGTGTACTTTCAGATTAGACCTTGTATTGCTAAACACTAGAGTTTTTTGAGTCACGTCAGGCTTGGATGTCATCATTCTCAAAACAATGTCTGCTGGAGGCTAGTAACTTCTACCTTACTTTTTATAAAACTGGGCAACTGGCTACCTGGCTACAAGTCTCCCCGAAGTGCCAGGTCCAGACTGGGTTTCAGGCCTATTCTTCTAAAAAGAAATGAGATTTATTTTGTCTATTAAAATTCCAGTTATCCCTCCTCCAGCTACTTCTAATTGGGTCTGTTACAACAAAATGGCAGACCAAGAGACTGAGATTTTAATCATACAAGGCTCAGATCTAGGACTGGGAACTCAGGAATACTTCCAATTCAGTGTCTATTCTCCAAGCTGAGGCAGTCCTATGCCCCATTTTGACAGGAAGTTATCACAGTCATAGTTGCCCAGTTCCCTAAATCAAAACTGAGCAGGACTCTGCAGGGCTCTGGAGTACAGATCTGTTGTGCGTTCTCCATTTCTTATCTGTAAGATATAGGCTTCATTCAGCTTCCTTGACCTTCCCTGAGTTCTGAAAGGTGGATTCAAACAACTGCTAATCAGGGAAGGGAGGGGATACAGAAACAGAGGAGAAACAATCAACTGGTGGTACAGCCTTGAGATAGGGTCCCGGTTCCTACTCAAAGAAATATGCATAACAATGTCTTTGAGTTCTACAGAACTGGAGCCCCCACCCCCGGTGGAAGATGGCAACTTCAGACTAAACACAAGATTCCTGAAGCACAGCTCTGTTTCTTCACCACCAACCAATCAAAAAAAAAAAAAAAAAAGCCACAAACCCTGCAGCCCTCACCCCGAATGTTGCCTCATGTTTCTGGGGACCAATGATGACCATCTGTTAGGTCTCCTGTTTGGCCCCTTTCTATTTCATCTCTGAGAAGAGCCAACAGTTTCAAACTAAATTGTTGTTATTACAAGGGTGAATGCTGGTTTCAGACAAAAAAAATACCTTGACTTAGATCTGGTAGAGAGAGACTTCTGCTCTGCTAGGCAGGCCTACGCCCATGCACAGCAACAAGAAGTTACAGAAGAAAGGGACCTCCGCCCCAATTCCCAAGAAGTATCTTGAGTATGATGTCTCTCAGTGGGGAGTTGTTAGGGGAAGCACACTGATTGAAACCACCCACCCTGGCCAGGCACCATAGTAACCATTTGCATGAGTTGTTTTAGGACAGGAGATCCTGATAAGGAATACAGAACTAATAAGCCACCACCAGTTGGAAGAGTTCGGGAAAGGCTGAAAGGAGACACCGCGTGTCTGTCCACTTCCCAGAATCCCTCTCGCTAGCATCCATCTTGGCTGAGGGATGCGTGCGCCACCAGAACGACTGTGAATTAGAATGATTGGCCAAAGACCACCCAGAAACTAATCCCATCACCATAAAACCCGAGACTGCGAGCCACGTGGCAGAGCTGTTCTCCTGGGTTCCCTTCCCTTCTGCTCTCCACCCGGGTGCCCTTTCCCAATAAAATCTCTTGCTTTGTCAGCACATGTGTCTCCTCAGACAATTCATTTCCAAGTGTTAGACAAGAGCCCAGTTTCAGGCCCTGGAAGGGGTTCCCTTTCCTGCAACAAGACTTTGTATACACATTTACCTTTCTTCCTCAAATCTCATTTATATGACAGTAAAGAAATACAGTAAAAAAAGAAAAGCATGATAACACCGATAACAAGAGAATACGTATTTAACTAGTTTCTACGAGAGAGTGAATGGGACAATGTGTGTGTGTGTGCGTGTGTGTGAGAATGGGACAATGTGTGTGTGTGTGCGTGTGTGTGAGAATGGGACAATGTGTGTGTGTGTGTGTGTGTGTGTGTGCACGCACACGCGTGCACAGAAGTGCTCAGTCCTGTCCGATTCTTTTGCAACCCCATCGACTGTAACCCAGCAGGCACCTCTGTTCATGGGATTTCCCAGGTAAGAATACTGGAGTGGGTTGCCATTTCCTTCTCCAGGGGATCTTTCCGACCCAAGGATGGAAGCTGCATCTTCTGCATTGTCAGGTGGGTTTCACACGGAGCCACCAGAAAAGCTCTGGATAGGACAATATTTACAGATAAGAGCAACAGATTACGACACTGGGAGAACAAAGATGTAGGTCAGACAAGAGTCCATACTTACCACAGAATTCCAAAGTGACTACTAAAAGCAAAGGAAATCCCCATTTTAGTGATTACACCTTCATTCATAAATATGTACAGACAATAAAGGTTCGCCAAACACTAATTAGAAGGATTTTATAAAAGGGGAGGTGAGGGGAGTGATCCAGCAGGAAACAGATAATTATAATTCAGAGAACATGGATTTTTTTTTTTAATTCTTTTCTAATTAGTCTTCTCAGACAAGTTCAAGAAGATAGATGCATCTATAGGGCAAAAATGGCTGCTTTAGAAAGAAAGCAGAGAATTTTTTTAAATACTTGGAAATTAAAATTAAGATTACCAAAATTAAAACAATTCAGAAGTGGGACTTCCATGCTGGTCCAGTGGCTAAGACTCTGTGTTCCCAATCAAGGGTCCTGGGTTCCATCCCTGGTCAGGGAACTAGATCCCACCTGTTGTAACTAAGTCCCTCCTGTGTGATTAGTCACTCACTTGTGTCCAACTGTTTGCGACCCCATGGACTGTAGCCTGCCAGGTTCCTCTGTCCATGGGGATTCTCCAGTCAAGCATATTGGAGGTGAGAGGGGGGTTCAGGATGGGGAACACATGTACACCCGTGGCAGATTCATTTTGATGTATGGCAAAACCAATACAATATTGTAATTAGCCTCCAATTAAAATAAATAAATTTATATTAAAACAAACAAACAAAAAAGAATATTGGAGTGGGTTGCCATGCCTTCCTCCAGGGGATCTTCCCAACCCAGGAATCCAACCCAGGTCTCCCGCATTGCAGGCAGATTCCTTACCATCTGAGCCACCAGGGAAGCAGTCCCAGCACAGTCAAATAAATACTTTTTAAAAAAGAAAGAAATTGGCACATAGGATATAAGACAAAATGAGTACTGGGCACTAATTTCCTCATCTTATTTGCCGAGGCGTCAAACTACAGCATAGTTTAATTTCTTTACTATATGTCATTTTCTGGTAAAATTCTAAATTATTTTTTTTTTAATTTCTGTGTCAGTAAGAATATGCCTACTTTAAAATTATTGGAGAAAGACATCATTTAATACCTTTATTGTATTGTACACACATTATGGCAAATCACTGTTCTAGTCCGAGTACGTTGATATTTTGGGCCTTGATCCATGGTTGGTCATGAAACCACAGTGAGTTATAATCAGCAAATGAAATAAAAAATATTAGAGTTCATCATATACAGTAAGAGTTAGGAAATTGGTTATGAAACAGATGTCTGACATGAGTGCCTCTGGGTATATGTGCTCAAGTATATTTATTACTGAGAGCTGTGGGTCTCTCCTCAGATGCCGGTGCTCAGCTGTCACGTACTACTACCAGTGGTCCTGTCTCTATATGGCTCCTATTCCCACCTGGAGTGTTTTGTTTCTAATGTACCATAAGACAAAGAAACCAAATTGAACTCATCTTTATTTTCCCCATGCCCCTCCAAAATCTACTCCAACACCTACATTCCTTGCACCTAGGAATGTTAAAAACCCTTTATCAGGACTTCCCTGTTGGTCCAGTATTTAAAAATCCGTCTTGCAATCCAGGGAAAGCAGCAATCCCTGGTTGGGGAGCTTGCACCTTGCAATCCCTGGTTGGGGAGCTAAGATCCCACATGCTGGGGAGCAACTAAGCCCATGTAGCTCAACTAAGACCCAACAGTTCAGTTCAGTTCAGTCGCTCAGTCGTGTCCGACTCTTCGCGACCCCATGAATCGCAGCACGCCAGGCCTCCCTGTCCATCACCATCTCCCAGAGTTCACTCAGACTCACGTCCATCGAGTCCGTGATGTCATCCAGCCATCTCATCCTCGGTCATCCACTTCTCCTCCTGCCCCCAATCCCCCCCAGCCAAATAAATATTTAAAAATAAATTAACAAACATTTACCTCCAGCTCTAAATTCTGAAATCATAAGTGACTCCTCTTTCCCAGTACTTTCTAATGTCATCCAATTAATTGCCCAATCCTGGTGGGTCTCACTGCATAGTCTCCCATTTACCTTCCTTTTTCCCCTCAGCTTCACCATCCACACCCTTGTTTATAGCTTTATTATCTCTCATCTAAACTATCACAACAGCCCCCTACTGCCCTCTATATATTTTTTCTTCATTCTTCCATCCCCAACCTATTTTCCAAAAGTGCTGCCAATATTCTCTTCCTACAGGATTTATCAATACATCCCTTAGCTACTTCTTTAATCCTCACCATAGGTCTTGCAAGGATGGCATTATCCCTCTTACAGATAAGGAACCAGAGGCTCAGAATGATTAAGGGATTTGTCCAGGGCCCTAGGCAGCTGAAATGCAGTGTGAAGAAGTGAAGTGAAGTGAAGTCGCTCAGTCGTGTCCGACTCTTTGCGACCCCATGGACTGTAGCCTACCAGGCTCCGTCCTCCATGGGATTCTCCAGGCAAGAGTACTGGAGTGGGTTGCCATTTCCTTCTCCAGGGGATCTTCCCGACCCAGGGATCGAACCCTGGTCTCCTGCATTCCAGGCAGACACTTTAACCTCTGAGCCACCAGGGAAGTCCGAAATGCAGTGTAGCCAGATTAAATTCAGATCTGCAGAGCTGGCCCTAGGCAGCTGAAATGCAGTGTAGCCAGATTAAATTCAGATCTGCAGAGCTCCAAAATCCATGTTCAACTGTGCTTTTCCTTCTCTTGCCAAAATATTCCTGTACATGTTCACCCATCCTATGTTCCCTTCACCTGACAAAATTCATCTTGTACTACAAAAAACATCTCAAACACCTCCCTATAGAAGGAAAGCCTTCTGAGTCCCCCTCCCCTAAGTTATATTTCTACAATTGATGTTTACCAGATTATCTGAAAGCACTGGAATTCTTTATTCACATGTCTGTTTCTTCTTCCAGACTCTGCTCCTTTAGAGCAACAACCCTATCTTTTTCATCCTATAACTAAGTACATGGCAAAGTATGGGCCACAGTAGGGTTCAATATGGGCTTCCCTGGTGGCTCAGAGGTAAAGCCTGTTGGCTCCTTCAGTGCAGGAGACATGGGTTCAATCCTTGGTCCAGGGAGATCCCCTGGAGAAGGAAACAGCAACCCACACCAGTATTCTTGCTGGAAAAATTCCATGGACAGAGGAGCCTGGCGTGCTACAGTCCATGTGGTCACAAGAGTCAGACATGCCTTAGCAACTAAACAACAACAAAGGATTCTGCCTGGAGCCGGCATGAGGAGTCCTGCCCGTGGCAAAGGTCATAAGGTTAAGGGGCCCAACAGGCAAAGGCGAGTCGGGCCTTAAGGGAGCCTTGCTGGATCTGCTCCTGCATCTGCCCCAAAAACCAGAGTTTGCCTGCCTTGCTGCATTATGCCTTTCACCTATACTTCTGACATTAAGGGGGGTTATCCCCTACCACCTCTCTCTGAAAAGGAGTTAACTTAGGCTCCAGTTATTAAATCTCCTGGGCATGACAAGGGTGTTTCAGTCCAAAAACCTCTCTGCTGGCAGACTAGCTTGTGTGACAGGATTATCCACACCCTTGCCTCTACACACATGATTGTTTACAACCTCTCAACCATAAACAGCACAGAGTTTGGAGTATTTTGAAAGCCTTAGTTAGCATAGCCTTTTTCTAAAGATAAAAATCATGTTGGTGAAGGGTTTCATTGCTGAGTTAATGATTGCCGCCAGGCCTCCATATCCTTAGGCACCTGGGAGTATGTTAATCGATGTAATTGGAATGTAGAAAAAGAAATATAGTAGTTTTGATGTTAGCAACACTAGACTTTTGAGTTAATGAATTTTCTCTTTTGTTATAGATCACTGTACTCCTCTTTCTTTGTTATAAATCATTGTGTCCTTGCTATGTAAAAATGTAACTTTATCACTATCTTAAGACTTCAGTTCAGTTCAGTTCAGTCGCTCAGTCGTGTCCGACTCTTTGCGACACCATGAATCGCAGCACGCCAGGCCTCCCTGTTCATCACCATCTCTCGGAGTTCACTCAGACTCACAT
>SJYT01065920.1:0-28438 GCA_006410635.1 Cephalophus harveyi | reverse complement strand
GCTGAGTGCTGAAGAATTGATGCTTTTGAACTGTGATGTTGGAGAAGACTCTTGAGAGTTCCTTGGACTGCAAGGAGATCCAACAAGTCCATTCTGAAGGAGATCAGCCCTGGGTGTTCTTTGGAAGGAATGATGCTGAAGCTGAAACTCCAGTACTTTGGCCACCTCATGCGAAGAGTTGACTCATTGGAAAAGACTCTGATGCTGGCAGGGATTGGGGGCAGGAGGAGAAGGGGACGACCGAGGATGAGATGGCTGGATAGCATCACGGACTCGATGGACGTGAGACTGAGTTACCTCCAGGAGATGGTGATGGACAGGGAGGCCTGTTGTGCTGCGATTCATGGGGTCGCAAAGGGTCGGACACGACTGAGTGACTGAACTGAACTGGATGGATGGTATATTAGTGAAGGGTAATTAAGAAATTCTATGGCACATCTAATTTCAAGGCACATCAAGGAAAAGAAGTTAATTCCAAATATAACATTGGTATATAACATCCTGATAACATCCAAATATAACATCCAGATGTTGAGGAAGACGGATCACTAGTTTGACACAGAATCACTAATATTTAGTTATTTATAGGACACTCATTTTTCCCCTCTCTGGTGTCCAACAAAAAACCAGTCTCACAGACACCTTTGGCACATGCCTCTGGGACAGGATCTGTCAACTGTTTTACTGATAAGAGAAACTGGTATCATCACATGAACAAAGTATTAATACATAGCAAGTTAATCTGCGAAAGTAACAAACTGGAGGCATCATAACCAAGAGACAGGAAACCAGACTCAGTTCCCTCATCTCTCCTGCCTCCTTCTTCTTGAGCAGGCTGAGTATGAGAATCAGTTCTTTCTGTCATTAATTCAAAAATGTACTTAATGTTCACCTACTGCGTGACACAAGGATAGGCCCGAGGCCACAGAGACAGGGCCCAGCCCTCCACAGATTCCGAAGGGCTTCCATCCTTGACCATCTCTGCACTCTATTTTGCAGGCGCTCCTCTGAAGTAATCGTATCTTTCTCTGGTCATTTTAGTGCTATGGACTCTTTTTCATAATTTTTTTTTTTCCAGCCACATCACGAAGCATGAGGGAATCTTAGTTCTCCAAGACCAGAGATCAAACCCATGGCCCCTGCTTTGGGAGGTAGCAGTCTGAACCATCCGAAGTCCCGGTAATTTTTTAAGAGTACACAAGCTGGAATCAAGATTGCTGGGAGAAATATCAATAACCTCAGATAGGCAGATGACACCACCCTGATGGCAGAAAGTGAAGAGGAAATAAAAAGCCTCTTGATGAAAGTGAAAGAGGAAAGCGAAAAAGTTGGCTTAAAGCTTAACATTCAGAAAACGAAGATCATGGTATCTCGTCCCATCACTTCATGGCAAATAGATGGGAAACAGTGGAAATAGTGTCAGGCTTTATTTTGGGGGGCTCCAAAATCACTGCAGATGATGAAATCATCCATGAAATTAAAAGACGCTTACTCCTTGGAAGGAAAGTTATGACCAACCTAAATAGCAAATTCAAAAGCAGAGACATTACTTTGCCAACAAATGTCCATCTAGTCAAGGCTATGGTTTTTCCAGTGGTCATGGATGGATGTGAAAGTTGGACTGTGAAGAAAGCTGAGCGCTGAAGAATTGATGCTTTGAACTGTGGTATTGGAGAAAACTCTTGAGAGTCCCTTGGACTGCAAGGAGATCCAATCAGTCCATTCTAAAGGAGATCAGTCTTGGGTGTTCTTTGGAAGTGTCACGCGAGTGTATGTTCCTCGATTCTTTGTCTCATCACAACAAAGATTTGGAGTGACAGACATTAAAGCCCCCTCGGCATGTCACAGCTCTCAGGTCTTGGATAGACAGTGTTACAGCTCTCAGGTCTCAAATGGACCATGTTATAGCTCTTAGACAAATCAATGTTACAGCTCAGTGTTACAGCTCTATTTTATTTAGAAGATAGCAGGAAAATCCATCTTCGAGGCGTGAGGGCACGTCGATCTAAAGACACGAGGAGAAGAGCGCCCTAGCCTGTGGGGGAGAGAGAGCGAGCGAGCGAGCGAGCGAGCTAGCTTTGGCTCCTCTATTTAAGTTTCTCTCTCCCTGGGCCTGTCCTATGTAAATTGGGCCAGCCTGGAGTGTTGTTTTACCTGAGGTCCTCACTCTGGTCCTCGGACCTTCTTTTGTTTCATTTTCGTGGGCTTTTCCCTTTCTTGTCTTGTAGCCACCGCCATTTTGGACTCCTTTTCCCTGTTCTACCTAGCTAACAAAAGGACTGATGCTGAAGCTGAAACTCCAATACTTTGGCCACCTCATGCGAAGATTTGACTCAGTGGAAAAGACTGATGCTGGGAGGGGTTGGGGGCAGGAGGAGAAGGGGACGACCAAGGATGAGATGGCTGGATGGCAGCACCGACTCGATGGACATGAGTTTGAGTGAACTCCGGGAGTTGGTCGGAGAAGGCAATAGCAAGCCACTCCAGTACTCTTGCCTAGAAAATCCCATGGATGGAGGAGCCTGGTAGGCTGCAGTCCATGGGGTCGCTAGAAGTCGGATGCGACTGAGCGACTTCACTTTCACTTTTCGCTTTCACACAATGGAGAAGGAAATGGCAACCCACTCCAGTGTTCTTGCCTGGAGAATCCCAGGGACAGGGGAGCCTGTTGGGCTCCTGTCTATGGGGTCACACAGAGTCGGACACGACTGAAGCGACTTAGCAGCAGCAGCAGTAGCAGCCGGGAGTTGGTGATGGACGGGGAGGCCTGGCGTGCTGCAATTCATGGGGTCGCAAAGAGTCGGACACGACTGAGCAACTGAACTGAACTGAAGGCACCTTGGACCCAGGTGGTCCCGCCCTCCAGATCTTTCTGTTCTCACGCTGCTCTTGCCTCAGGACCCTGTCACCCACCTCCATCCTCTCCCTCACAAGGCCCATAACACTCCACATTGCGCTGATTCCCTCCACACTGTGCCCGACAGTACCCCACACCCATCGTGGGACTCGCGCGCGCTCACGGGGACCCGGCATGAGCGCGCTCAGAGGACGTGCGCGCGGCGGGCGGACGTGCGCGCGCCCAAAGGGCCGCGCCTGCGCAGATCCGCAGGTCTGGCGTGGCGTGGCTGCAGCCCCGGCGCTGCGGTTGCTGTCGTCGCGGTCTCTCACCTTCTGGGCCAAGAGGTGGGACTGGCGCAGCCGCTCCTCAGTGCTCAGCGCCCGCAGACGCTGCTTCAGCTCGGCCCGCAGGCTCCGCTTGGCGCCGCTCACGGCCACCGCTGCCGCCATATCCTGGTGCGATCCGGCCCCTGTCCGCACTCCGCGAGGTCCGCCGGCCCAAGGGAGGGTCCGGGCGCGCCCCCACCCCCTCCGCTTCCGGCCCCAGGCGCACCACGCCTCCCGCCCTTGCCACCCGGCATCTTGCAGCCTTCGCGATCGATGCGCACCCCACCCCCAGCAGATGAAGGGAAAGGGCTTCGCAGTTGCTCGCTGGCTCTGCACCGGTGACAGCTCTCCACGCCTGACCTCTCGGCCTGGGGTACTGCTGAAAGGAGCACTATAGGGCCCCCCTGTACACATACACACAAATGCTCTCGATTCCCTGGGTGCCATGGCCCCTGCCGTCCTGGGGCCTGAAAAAGCAGAGGCAGGTGGAGTTGAGAAATTCACATGACGTGGCAGTCCTACTAGCTAAAGGGAAAATGACCATTTTTGTTTGTAATAACTCTGAAACTGTGTAACTCAGATCAGGACCGGAAACCATGATCTGTTAACTGAGATCTTAAACCTAGCCTCTGTTCTTAAAGAAGTTCAGGTTCTTGATGTCTCATTGTGGAAAGAATTAAGAGAGAGATGAAGTGAAAGGTAAGAAGTGGATTTATTTGAAGACAGTCCACAGAATGTGAGCCCGCTCAGAAAGCAAGAGCAGCCTCAGGGTTCAGGGGTTACCGGGTTGTCACTTTTTGTAGGGGTGAGTAAGACTAATGAGTAGGAGGCCTATTCCAGCTATTGTGGGAAAGGGGTGGGTATTTCCAGAAAGTGGGCCACTGCCCACTTTTTGACCTTTGTGGTCAGCCTTGGAACTGTCTTGGTGTTGGTGGGTGTGTTATCTACTTTCTGATGTGTTGTAATGAGCCTATACTGAGGCTCAAGATCTCTTGAGATATGCCTTCTTGGATCTATTTGGTTCTAATCTAATCAGTTTATGTTGTGTCCTTGAGCTGTGTCGTTCTGTTCAAGGTCATGCCCTGCTTCCTTTCCCTACAGTTTCAGTGCCTTCCTCTTTTTCTTTTCCAGAAGCTGGAAGGATGAGGTGGTTGGATGGCATCATTGACTCAACTCTGTTGAGTGTGCTCAGTGGCTAAGTCGTATCCGATTCTGCGACCCCATGGATTGCAGCACGCCAGGCTTCCCTGTCCTTCATTTTCTCCCAGAGTTTGCTCAAACTCATGTCCACTGAGTCAGAGATGCTGCTAACTGTCTCATCTTCTGCCTCCCCCTTGTCCTTTTGTCTTCACTCTTTCCCAACATCAGGGTTTTTTCCAGTGAGTCAGCTCTTTGCATCAGGTGGTCAAAGTTTTGGAGCTTTAGTTTCAGCATCAGTTCTTCCAATGAATATTCAGTATTGATTTCTTTTACGATTGACTGGTTTGATCTTGCTGTCCAAGAGACTCTGAAGATTCTTCTCCAGCACCACAATTCGAAAGCATCAGTTCTTTGGTGCTCAGCCTTCCTTATGGTCCAACTCTCACATCTGTGACTACTGAAAAAAACCATAGTGTGTATATATATATATATATATATACACACACATAGTGTGTGTGTATATATATATATATATACACATACATAGTGTGTATATATATATATATACATACACACACACATATCAAAAGATAATAGATACATTATTAAGTATATATAATAAAATATAAAAGCCTAGCGTTGCAAAGAGTCAGACACAACTGAGCAACTGAACTGAACTGAAAGCATATGTATTTATATTCTATAGGATCAGCTTCTCTGAAGAAAGCTGATTAATATAGATTTCTATATGCTAGCAATGAGCAATCTGACATTTAAAAAACAATTCCATTTACTATAGCATCAAAAGGGGTTTCCCTCGTAGCTCAGTTGGTAAAGAATCTGCCTGCAATGCAGGAGACTTATGTTTGATTCCTGGGTTGGGAAGATCCCCTGGAGAAGGAAATGGCAACCCACTCCAGTATTCTTGCCTGGAGAATCCCAGGGATAAAAGAGCCTGGCAGGCTACAGTCCACGGGGTCACAATAATTGGACACGACTTAGCAACTAAACCACCACCACTGCTGCTGCTGCTGCTAAGTCGCCTCAGTCGTGTCCGACTCTGTGCGACCCCAGAGACGGCAGCCCACCAGGCTCCCCTGTCCCTGGGATTCTCCAGGCAAGAACACTGGAGTGGGTTGCCATTTCCTTCTCCAATGCATGAAAGTGAAAAATGAAACTGAAGTCTCTCAGTCGTGTCTGACTCAGCGACCCCATGGACTGCAGCCTACCAGGCTCCTCCGTCCATGGGATTTTCTAGGCAAGAGTACTGGCTGTCTCTTATACACATCTGGCCNCCAGGCAAGAACACTGGAGTGGGTTGCCATTTCCTTCTCCAATGCATGAAAGTGAAAAATGAAACTGAAGTCTCTCAGTCGTGTCTGACTCAGCGACCCCATGGACTGCAGCCTACCAGGCTCCTCCGTCCATGGGATTTTCTAGGCAAGAGTACTGGAGTGGGGTGCCAGTGCCTTCTCCTACAACATTAAAAAAACAAGATACTTAGTAATAAATTTAACAAAGAGGGTGTTAAACTTCTGAAAGCCAAATGCATTGTTGAAAGAAAGACCTGTATAAGCCAAAGGACAGCCCATGTTTGTAGATTGGAAGACTTAGTATTTTTAAAATAGTAATACTCCACAAATTATAGCATCGATGTAATACCTATCAAACTTGGCCTTTTTGCAAAAACCAATAAGCCAGTTCTAAAATTCATATGTAAATGCAGGGAACCCAGAATAATCAAAGCAATCTTGAAGAACAAAGTTGGAAAACTCAGTCTTTCCCACTTTAAAAGTTATTTCAAGGCTGCAATGATCAAGACAGTACAGTGTTTGATTAAAGGGAGATAGGAATATGTCACAGAATTGAGAATCCAGAAATAAGCCTTTACATTTATAGTCAATTTTTTTTTTTTTTTTTTTAACGAGTACCAAGATAATTCTTTAGGGAAAGTATAGTCTTTTCTAACAAATGATACTGGGACAACTGAATGTCTACATACAAAAGTTAACTCAAAATAGACTTTAAAAAGCCTAAATATAATAGCTCAAATGAAACTCTTAGAAGAAAACATAGGCACAAGTTTTCATCACCTTAGATTAAGCAATGGTTTCTTAGTTATAACACCAAAACTACAAGCAAGAAAAGTACATTGGACTTCATCAAAATTAAAAACATTTGTGCATCAAAGGACACCATCAAGAAAATGAAAAAACAGCCTTCAGAATGGGAGAGACTATTCACAAGTCATTTATCTAAAAGGGACCTGTATCTAAAATATACAAAAACTCATAAAACTCAGCAATTTAAGAAAAAAAGATAATCCTATTTAAAAATGAGCAAAGGACTTGAATAGACATTTCTCTACATCAAATATCCAAATGACCAATAAGCACTTAAAAAGATCATAATTAGTCATTAGAGAAATTCAAATCAAAACCACAGAGAAATACCACTTCTCACTAGAGTGTCAACAGTCAAAAAAACAGGAGACAAATGTTGAGAAGAGTTCGGAGAAATTGAAACTATTATAATGTTCTACATATATATACATGCAAACCAAGTGTGGAGAGGTGTCAAAATATTAGAGTACATGCAGGGACAAACAAACTGAATTGTAATGTAAATGATTGACATAACCACAACAAAGTGGGTAGAGAAGAAAAGAACTAAGTTAAGTAACTTTGGAAAAGAGTATTTTGACTGTATACCATAAGGCAGAAGACAAAAATAACTTTATAAAAATATTGCACTCTAGTTAGTACATTTGTTTTTCACAGGGGTGAGTATTAACAATTGTGAAATTACTTTATTCTAGAATTGAACAATAATGAAAGATATTCTGGATAATGAGAGCCAGGTTTCTTCCTGTTGGAAAAACAAGTTACAAATAAAGAGAGAATTGGGGAATGAACCCTCTAGTGCTGGGTTGTAATTGTTGTTGCTGTTGTTCAGTCACTCAGTCGTGTTCGACTTTTCGTGACCTCCTGGACTGCAGTATGCCAGGCTTCCCTGTCCTTCACCATCTCCAAGAGCTTGCTCAAATTCATGTCCATTGAGTTGGCGATGCCATCCAACCATCTCGTCCTCTATCATCCCCTTCTCCTCCTGCCTTCAATCTTTCCCAGCATCAGGGTCTTTTCTAATGAGTCAGCTCTTCGCATCAGGTGGCCAAAGTATTGGAGCTTCAGTATCAGTCCTTCCAATTAATATTCAGGATTGATTTCCTTTAGGATTGACTGGTTTGATCTCCTTGCTGTCCAAGGGATTCTCAAGAGTCTTCTCCAATACCACCATTCGAAAGCATCCATTCTTCGCTGCTCAGCCTTCTTTATGGTCCAACTCTCATATCCATATGTGACTACTAGAAAAACCACAGCTTTGACTATACGGTCCTTTGTCAGCAAAGTGATGTCTGCTTTTTAATACACTGTCTAGGTTTGTCATAGCTTTTCTTCCAAGAAGCAAGAGTCTTTTAATTTCATGGCTTCAGTCACCATCTGCAGTGATTTTGGAGTCCAAGAAAATAAAGGGTTGTAATTAGAAGTCTCAGTACCAGGACTTCCCTGGCAGTCTAGTGGTTAAGGCTCTGCGCTTCCACTGCAGGGAGCACAGGTTCAATACCTGGTGGGGGTATTAAGAGCCCACATGCTGGGTGATATGGCCAAAAAAAAAAAGAAGTGTCAGTATTTAAACTAACACACAAAAATAGAAGTGTCAGTATGAGCCCATGGTTTTAAATGTAATGGGAGGGGGCGGTTATTTGGCTGCATCGTCACACAGGCTCATTGATCTTTGTTGAGACACGCAGGATCTTTAGTTGTGGCATTCAGGATCTAGTTCCCCAGCCAGGGATCTAACCCAGGCCCCCTGCACTGGGAACTCGGAGTCTTATCCCTGGACCACCAGGGAAATCCCAATTTACAATAAAAGTTTGAGAAATAAACTAGTGAAAGCATGGAATGGGAAAGCTCCTACTGTGAAACTTTAGTTGACTGAGGTGTAAATCAACAAGTATTCACTAACCATCCATTCCAGCAGGCTCCTCACACATCTCCCAGCCACTAGGCTCTCCTGCAGTCAGGGCACACCACCACTACCAAACCCAGCTTCCTTACAAAGAAAACATTCTGTCCGTATCACTGTCTCTTTTAAAAGTTGCTTTCAAAACCAGCCTCACATCATGGGACACAAGGCTTCTCTCAGCCTGGACCCAGGTGAACTGAACAGCTCCATAACTCACCACTTGGCCCACAGCGTGCAGTGCTCCTATAGACCTTTGTGCATGGCTGATGTCACAGCTGTCACAATGTGCTGATATAGAGAAAGCTTCATTCACTTGGGTTAGAGGGTGAAAACCAGAGTACTGAAAAGATGGTCCCTACACTGGTGTGCATAAGATGACTATGTTTCTCCACAAAAGAAGAGAAGGAGGGTAGTGACTCAAATTGGAAAAAAAAAGAAGGGGAGAGATTGTGGAGCTCATGAAGCTAGCTTCCACTGCGTTTGAGGGAAGAGAAGTGTGGAGTCCTGCCCCAAGGCCACAGATGGGTGGCCTTGCGCCAAGGCCACAGACGTGGAACCCAGAACCAAGGACCTCTGCAACTGATGAAGCCCCTTTGTAACCATTGCCCAAAGCCTCCTGATCATCACCAGCAGGCTTCCTGGCCCCAAATTAAGCAAAACCGCCCACCTCAAAGCACCCTAACAAATCACCTAACACCAACATTCCAGCAGACATTTTGTTTGACTTGAGGCTATAAGAATTGGCTACTCATTAAAAAAGAATGAAATGATGCGATTTGCAGCAACATAAATGGACCTAGAGAGTGTCATACTGAGTGAAGTAAGTCAGAGAAGGAGAAATATTGTATGACATCCCTTATATATGGAATCTAAAAATAACTGATACAAATGAAGTTACTTAGAAAACAGAAAGATTCTCCCTGACTTAGAGAATGAACTTTTGGTTGCTGGGGGTGAGGGAAGGATGGGGGAAAGGAGAGTTTGGAAGTTTGGAATGGACATGTCCACACTGCTATATTTAAAATGGATAACTAACAAGGTCCTACTGTATATAGTACATGGAACTCTGCTCAGTGTTATGTGGCAGGCTGGATGGGAGGGGAGTTTGGAGGAGAATGGATGCATGTATATGTATGGTTGAGTCCCTTCGCTATTCACCTGAAACTATCACAGCATTGTTAATCAGCTATATGCCAATACAAAAGAAAAGTTTTTTTAAAATCTTGGATATTAACCCATACTAAGTTAACTAAATATGGGTGGTGGTGGGGGAAATATGTGGAAATTCTCAGTGAAATAAAAAGCTGAGTCAATAGCAATCAAATTGTGTCAAAATAATGTTGCAAGTGTTTCTAAAAAATGCTTCTCGTATAGATGTCCTCATGTCACAATCATCAACCTTTAATTTGAATGTAGTTTCAGAGAATGTTGGTAATCGGTTTGACCCTCATGTGAGTTGGTTGCATTTATGCTGTTCAGGCAATAAATCATAGCCGTAGGCTCATTAAGCTGTCTTGAAGTCCCACCTTTGGTCATCAGGCAGATGAATCCGAGAAACCCGCCAGCACCGTAGGGAAATGATTTAACCCCAATGCCCAATCCCTAACTGCATCTTCCAGCAGAAATGGCCACACAGAGCAACCGATTATAAGGAAACAATCTGTTTTGTCTTTATGTTCTGTGGAATTATATTAATACAAAGCAACGTTTCCCTGTCAGCAGCTTTGCAGCCTCTGAAAACAGTTTCAAGATGTAGGACTTTCCTGGAGACTCAGTGGTAAAGAATTGGCCTACCAGTGCAGGAGACACAGGTTCCAGCCCTGGTCTAGGAAGATCCCACATGTGGGGGAACAACCAAGCCCATGCACCACAACTACTGAAGCCCTCTCTCCTGGAACGTACGCTCTGCAACAAGAGAAACCAGCAAGATGAGAAGCCCATACACCCCAACAGAAAGGAGCCCCAGCTCGCCACAACTAGAGAAAGCACACACAACAATAAAGACCCAGTGCAGCCATTAATTAATTAATTTTTTTAAAAAAGTTTCCAGATCCAGAATCATAATGGCCAACTTGAATTGGGCTGATCCTCCAAGGAGGACGTGCATAGTGGAGTGAAGATGATGAGGGGAGAGGCCAAGGACACCCACGGGGTTGCTAAAGACGCGCAGTCAGCTGGAAGCCAGCTGGCCTTCACACGCAACTCCAGCTTGTGAAAGGGCTAGAGAAGGAAGTGGAGGGTCTGGGTGGCACCAGGAGATGAGGAGGAAGTACAGCAGAGAGAGGAAGCCCAGGGCAGTGAGCCCCAGTCTGGGGCACAGGGGCCAGTGTGACACACCCATGCAACTCCAGGACCTGGGGCAAGTTTCTCACTGCCTTTATGCCTGTTTCTCCAGTTAGTAAAATGGGAGTAGGCTGTTCTGGTGGCTCAGATGGTAAAGAATCTGCCTTCAGTGCAGGAGATCCCAGTTTGATCCTTGGGTTGGGAAGATCCCCCAGAGAAGGAAATGGCTAGCCATTCCAGTATTCTTGCCTGGAAAATTCCATGGACAAAGGAGCCTGGCGGGCTACAGTCCATGGGATCACAAAGAGTCGGACATGACCGAGTGACTAACACACACACATACACAATGGGGGTAATACCTTGTTCTTGGTATTGTTGTTGAGTCTCTGGTCCTGTCTGACTCTTTGCGATCCCATGGACTGCAGCATTCCAGGCTTCCCCTGTCCTTCACCATCTCCTGGAGTTTGCTCAAACTCAGGTCCATTGAATCAGTGATGCCATCACCAATCATCTCTTTCTCTTTGATCCCTTTCTCCTCCAGCCCTTCAATCTTTCCCAACATCAGGGTCTTTTCCAATGAGCTGGGTCTTTGCATCACATGGCCAAAGTATTGGAGCTTCAGCTTGAGCATCTGTCCTGCCAATGAATATTTAGGATTGATTTCTTTTAGGATTGACTTATTTGAGCTACTTCAGGGAACTGCCATGAAAATAGAAAGAGATTGAATTCTGAAGCTCCTAGCACCAATAAACAACCGTCACTCCCTTCCATGCCCAACACTCAGCCCCACCGCAGCCTCATGTGTGACCCATCTCCAAACCAGTTGACATACATTCATTTATTTCTTTTTAAGATTTTTTAAAAATGTGGACCATTTTAAAAGTCTTTATTGAGCTTGTTACAATATTGCTTCTGTTTTACTTTTTTTTTTTCTTCTGGCCACAGGGCATGTAGGATCTTAGCTTCCTGACCAGGGTTGGGACTTGTACCCCCTGCATTGGAAGGCGGAGTCTTAACCACTGGACTGCCAGGGAAGTCCTCATTCATTTATTTTTGAAACACATGTTTATTGAACTTTCATTTGGCTCTGAACAGGACTCTGAGAGAGAATGGTGAGTACAGAGAGCCATGGATCCTGCCCTCCTGTTGAGGAAACAGGTCTATAGATTCCAAACTTACACAAATACGAAACTGTACTTGAGATTGTGGTGTTTCCAGAGACTATAATGGGAGAGTCTAACCTAGTCAGGGGAGGCGTTCCAAAGCAAATGACCTTTAAACTGAAATCCAAAGGGCAAGTAAACATGACCAGGTGCGGGGGGCAAAGATGTGTCCTGAGCAGAGGGAATAACAGGTGAAAAGACCGTGGTCTCAAGGGTTATGAAAACAGACCAGCGAAGCTGCAGAAAAGACAAGCCACTGGGAGGAAGCATTGGAAACAAGAGGGATGAATGAAGGGAGGGCCAGACACACACAGTGCCTAGTAGGGCATCAGCAAGTCTTTAATATCTGGCCAAGTCCTTTTGCATGACTAGGAGGTGAAAATCAAGTGCTACAGGATTTTATCTGAGTGTGAATAGCATTTCACTTCAAATTAGTATTGAGAGTGGTATTTATTTCTCTCCTTGTGTATTTTTCCTTATTGTTTACATCGTTTGTAATGAGTGTTTATCATTTTTTTCCCTCACACAAGAACTTTTTTCCTAAGTCAACTTCATTGAGATAATATTTATCTACAATAAAAGGCACCTATTTTAAGTGTGAACCTCTCTGAATTTTGGCAAATTTCTACCAGCTCAAGCAAGGCATAGAATGTTTTCTTCACTCCTTTCACCCACACACCAGTCCCAGACCACTATTCAGCTGCTCTCTATCACTATGTATTAGATTTGTCTTTTCTAGAATTTCATTTAGATGATATAGTATGATATACACTGCTTTTGTGACCAGCTGCTTCTGCTCAACATGCTTTTGAGGTTTATCCATTCCATTGTGTGTATCAGTTCTTCATTCATTTTTTTCCTGTGTAATATTCCATCATGTGGATATGCTACAATTTGCTGAACCACTCACCTGTCAAATAAACATTTGGGTTGTTTCCAGGGTTTTGGGTTTTTTTTTTCTTTCTTTCTTTTGGCCATTGTGAATAGAGTTGTGATGAATAGTACAGACATACGTTTTTATTTCTTTCGAGTAAGTACCTAGTAGTAAAAGTCTGGGTCTTACAGTAAGTATACTTTTACTTTATGAGAAATTGCCAAGCTGTTTTCCAAAGCAATTGTGGTTTTCCATTACCACCAGAAGTGGACAAGACTTCCAGTTATTCCATATCTTCCCCAAGGATGGTATTATCAGTCTTCTTCATTTTAGCCATCCTTGAGGGTGTGCAATGGTCTCACTGTGGGCTTTTATTTTTGTTTTAAGATTTTTTATACTTTGGCTGCACTGGGTCTTGGTTGCAGCATGCAGGGGCTTCTCTTGAGTTGCAGCATGTGGACTTTTGATTGCAGTGCATGGGCTGCTGTTGGTTGTGTCACACAGGCTTAGTTGCTCCACAGCATGTGGAATCTTCCCAGACCAGGGATCGAACCCATGTCTCCTGCATTAGCAGGCAGATTCTTAACCACTGGACCTTCAGGGAAGTCCTCTCATTGTGGTTTTAATTTGCATTTCCCTCGTGATTAACGGTGTCCAGAATCTTTTTCATGTCTGTTGCCCATCTACATTTGCAAAGTGTGTGGTCAAATTTTTTGCCAATTTTTAAATTAGGTCAATGGTCATGTTTTTATCAAATTGTAAGAGTATTATTAGGGGCAGGAGGAGAAGGGGACGACAGAGGATGAGATGGCTGGATGGCATCGCTGACTCGATGGACGTGAATCTGACTGAACTCCGGGAGTTGGTGATGGACAGGGAGGCCTGGCGTGCTGCGATTCATGGGGTCGCAAAGAGTCAGACACTACTGAGCAACTGAACTGAACTGAAGAGTATTATATTTATTCTGGATACAAGTCCTTTGTCAGAGAGTTATGTGACATATATTATCTCCCATTCTGTGACCTGCTTTGAGTAATTTTTTAAACAGCTTTATTGAGATATAATTCACATACCCTCTCTGACTGCTCAACTGTGTCTTTTAAAAATAATTTTTAAAAGCTTGGTGATTTCTAAATTACCAATCTTTTCTTTTTTCAGTTCAGGTTTTTTGTGTTGTCACTAAGAAATCTACCCATTCCAAGGTTGTGAAGGTTTTCTCCTGTGTGTTCCTCCAGGAGCTTTATAGTTTCAACTTAACATATATGTTTGTGATCTGTTTCACTTTCATTTTTGTTTATGGCATCAGTTAGAAGATGAGGTTCCTCAAAGCTTTTGTCTTTTAAGTAAGGTACTGAACAAAGCATATAGCAAGCTGTAGTTTGAAAGACCAGGTCACCAGCCAAGCCAGAAACGGTCAGTGATATCTCACCGTCACTTTGTTAAATAGATTATCGCAGAATATAAAAGCCAGGGTTTGTGGTTTCCTGTGCAAACCTATTCGAGGTAGCACTGCTCTGACACACACTTCCTGTTGACGTCCATTCATGACTATTCATTCCCACCGTTAGTGCTGATTAATGCAAAAAGTGATTAATAATGAACACAGTTTGGTAGGGGGAGGGGAGGTGAAGGAGGAAAAGGAAAATGCTCTTCACCTGCTGCAGACACTGCCCAGGTGACCTAGGATTTGTTCAGTAGCCAGAGCTACTTTCATCGGATATATTTCCCTGCTAACTCACCCCAGTGTCCTAATCCCCACTGTTAAGTCACCTGTGTGTGGTCCAGTGCTTAAGACTCCAAGTTTCCAATGTAGTTTTTGCTATTAAGTTGCTAAATTGTATCCAACTCTTCTTCAGGGGGCACAGATTGGATCCCTGGTCAGAGAGCTAAAAAGTGAAGGACAGGAAAGTCTGGCATGCTTCAGTCCATGGGATTGCAAAGAGACAGACTCTACAGCAACTGAACAACAACAGGGAGCTAGGACCCCACATGCTGCATGGCACAACCAAAAAAAGAAAAAGAATCACCAGGAGAGGTAAAACATTTAACTGAAATCCCCTGTGAACATGCCCATAGCCTGAAGGGCAATGGGGAAAGGAGGCTCTGGTTTCTTTACTGGACCCATCAACAACTTCAGAGGAAGCGTAAAACAGCCCCAGGGTAGGTAGACATTGTATTGTGGGAGGACAGGAAGAAGGAGAAAGTCTAGAACAAAGTACTGCTGCTGCTGCTAAGTCACTTCAGTCATGTCCGACTCTGTGCGACCCCTTACATGGCAGCCCACCAGGCTCCCCCGTCCCTGGGATTCTCTAGGCAAGAACACTGGAGTGGGTTGCCATTTCCCTCTCCAATGCAGGAAAGTGAACAGTGCTCCCATATTGCAATCAGATGTGCTGAAGTAAAAATCAGAACACAGGGGCTAATAAATGACATCATTTTCCACTTTGTGAAAGTTTTTTGTATTTGTTTTTGGCTGCGTCCGATCTTAGGGTTAGGTTGTAGCGGCACACAGGCTCAGTAGCCGTAGATCACGGGCTTAGTTGCCCTGTGGCATGTGGGATCTTAGTTCACCAACCAAAGATTGAACCCATGTCCCCCGTATTGGAAGGCAGACCTTCCAATGGACCTTCCACCGGACCACAAGGGAGTCCCTACTTTGTGAAATTTCTTAAATGGAGAGTTTAACAGTGGCTCAACGTTGAGTCATTTACCTGACTATCCTCGTTCAGATTCTCCCAAGGTATCCTCCATATCTCGCTGCCATATTTATAAACTTTAAAGGACACCTCTGAAGTGAGCTGAGAGGGCATCAGTGGAAAACCACACGTAACCATTCAGGGGCCCTGGGGTCTTCAGAAAACTTGGATCCCAGAGGCACGTGGGCAGCAGACCTCACCCACTATCAGTCTAGACTGTGGTGTAGTGGTTTAGTCGGTAAGTTGTGTCTGACTCTTTGCGACCCCAAGGACTATAGCCCACCAGGTTCCTCGGCCCATGGAATTTTCCAGGCAAGAATACTGGAGTGGGTTGCCATTTCCTCCTCCAGGGGATCTCCCTGACCCAGGGGTCAAACCCAGGTTTCCTGCATCTCCTTCTTGGCAGTGGATTCTCTACCGATTGAGCCGCCTGGGAAGGGGCTTCCCTGCTGGTTCAGACAGTAAAGAATCTGGCTGTAATTCCACCCCTGGGTCAGGAAGATCCCCTAGAGGAGGGCATGGCAACCCACTCCAGTATTTTTGCCTGGAGAATTCCCATGGACAGAGGAGTCTGGCGGGCTACAATCCATGGTGTTGCAAAGAATCGGGTCATGACTGAGTGACTGAGCACAGCACCTGGGAAGCCCATCAATCTAGACTACTGACACTGGAAATGATTTGGCGGTAGTGGACACACCCTTAAGAAAATCTGCCAAAGACGTCACCTTCTGGGTCATCCTTCTCTTAGTTCAGCCCCCGTTCCCTTTATTAAGCTTTATCATTTTGTTGCTAGACTCCGAGACAGTACATATCACATAAAGCTGCAAGTAATATATACAATTTATTCACTAAAATGGGGACAAAATTCTCCAGAATGTCAAGTTACATCATCAAAGTTCTCTGTTTAGAAGTAGAAGTAAGTGTTGACAGTACTTCTTGTATGAGTTTAAAAAATTAGACAAATTTCACAACGTGGAGTGTCCTTTTCAGTCAATAGTATTGCTTCAGGTGACATAATATTTCACAGATCTTTCCTGTAACTTCCAGAAAAGTCAGCCAGCCAGATTTGGTTTCAAACTTCTTTACAAACCCATTTTCCTACAAGAGAACAAAGTTAACATTTTAAAAATCAGTGGAGACTAAATTTGTTGGAATGAAAAGCAAATAAACTTTCATTTAATTAATATAGGTAGTCTTCTCTATATTTTCACTGGTTTTATTCTATTCAGCCTCATTACCATTCTCTGTCTTCAATTCCAGACGACCCTAGAGCAGTACTGTCCAACAGAAATATAGTGCAAGCTACTTATATAATCTTTTTAGCCACAGGTTTTTTTTTTTTTTTTTTTTTGCTGGATCTTTCTTATATCCCCAAGCAGGGATTGAATCTTCTCCTTTGGCATTGAAGCCATGGAGTCCTAACAACTGGACTGCCAGGGAATTCCCAGTAGCCACATATTGAAAAGTAAAAAGAGGCAAAATTACTTTTAAAAATATAATAAATTTATCTAAAAATATTATGATTTGGGGACTTCCCTGGTGGTTCAGTGATTAAGACTTTGTGCTTCCAATGTGGGGGGCGTGGGTTTGATCGCTGGTGGAAAACTAGGATCCCACATGCCTTGCTGCGCATGGCCAAAAGTAAATAAATAGATACGTAAGCAAACAAATAAATTGTGATTTCAATATGTAAGCACGATGGAAATAAGATATTTTCTTTATTGGTACTATATCTTTACAAGCCAATGTGTGTTTGAACTTACAGCATATCTCAATTCAGACCAGCCACATTGAAACTGTTCAACAGTCACTGGTGACAAGTGGCTACTGTATTGGATGGCATAGCGCTAGAGGGTAGAGAGTCTATCTTTTCCCCCCTGCCCCCCACCCCCCTTTTTCTTCTGAATGTTTGGGACTAAAATATGCATTTATTAAATAATTTTATTTATTGATTTGTTTTTGGCTGTGCTGTGTCTTTGTTGCTGCATGTGGGCTTTCTCTGGTTGTGGCATATGAGGGGTAACCCCGTAGTTTCAGTGCTTAGGCCTCTCATTGCAGTGGCTTCTCTTGCTGCAGAGTAAGAGCTGCAGGTGTTTAGGCTTCAGTAGTTGTAATATGTGGGCTCAGTAGTCGTGGCTCTCTGGCTCTAGAGCACAGGCTCAATAGTTGTGGCACATGGGCTTAGTTGCTCCAAGGCATGTGGGATCTTCATGGATAAGGAGCCATGTCTCCTGCATTGGCAGGCGGATTCCTTACCATTAAGCCACTAGGGAAGCCCCTGAAATAACCCTTTATTTGTAAACTCCTTTGTGCTGAGAGTCATGAGGATGCAACAATAAAGCCAGATTACATTCATTCCTTTTTTAATCAGACTTTTTTTTTTAAGAAGCATATAAACTGAACCCCCTGGAGTAGGAAATGGCAACCCAATCCGGTATTCTTGCCCAGAAAATTCCATGAACAGAGAAGCCTGGCAGGCTACAGTCCATGGGGTTGCAGAGAGTTGGACACAACTGAGCAACTGAGAATGCATGTACACATAAACTGGACACTGTATTTAATTAACTTTTGATATATTATTATAGAGCACCCTCACTGAAAAGCACCTCTGAGCTTATCCAGCCTAATGTCCTCTCTTATTTTGACAAATGAGGAAACGGAGATCCAGAAAAAAATGTTATGTAAGTAAGGTTACCTGATTTCTTAGTACCTGGACCTGTACTGAAATGCAAGCACTGCTCTTTTCAATCCATAAATTTTCAAACCACTCCCAAGAAGATTAGAAAATTGTTTAAAATTTTTTTTTAGATGTTCGTCTAGTAAAGTTCCATTTCTGGGGTTACGAACGTCTTCAAGTAGTTCGAAGTTCACAGTCTAGTGTGACTAACACGAAAGTGTAAGCCAAACGTGTGACTAACACAAAAGTGTAAGCCAAACATATTTCTTTGACTGAGAACTCTGTAATGTTGTGGAACTGTCTTTTGGAGCATCACCGGCAGTGAAGACTAACACCATTCAGAGTAATTTTCCATTGAAAAGATTGCATAAGAAAGCCAACTTCCACCTCTGTGTGAAGTGTGATGTCATACCTGGAGACACTTGCTGTCACACGCTCACAGAGGGGACAGACTGCTCCTGCTTTACTTCCTCTTTCTCCTACCTTTACACACTCAGGCATTTCCCACCCGTCCCAGGTGTGGGATTCACTTCAGTGCTCCTCTTCCTAGAATTTCTATAAACCTTGTACTGTGGGGGCAACTCTACAATGATTTTATTATTATCACAGTGATCACCATTATGATCAGGCAGTTAATGGGTTAATATGTCACCCTCTTATATTTATTAAAGTTCTAAAGCAAGAACAAAGGGAAAAAAATGACAATTCAGCTATATGAAGATTCATTTTTTTTTAAGCTATAAGAAACTAAAATAAGAACAACAGACCAGGATACTATTTATTACACATTTGCCATGAAAGAGTTCATTCAAGCATAAGAGAAAATCATCAAGCCCTCAATAATTTAAGAGGCAAAGGCTGTTAGAAGATAAATATCAATCATGAGCAAGTATATGGGAAAAAAACTCCACATTAACAGCTGTTAAATTCACATTTTAATGGAATCTTACTGTTTTTTAGACTTATTAACTTGACCTTATTAATAGAAGTCTATTAAACCCTCAAGATTATGTTAAATGGTTCCACCTAATGCTGATCAAGTTGTGAGCTTGTACCATTGGTAGCAAAACTTTTGAAGGCAATGTGTATTCCAAAATGTATGAATAGTGTGATTACAGATGAACCAATCATTCTATTATAGATGAACCAATCATTCTATTGTGAGAAGGTGATCATGAGGCAGCCTTCTTCTTCTTTTTTTTTTTTTGAGGCAAGGAATAAGGCTTTATTTGGAAACCCAGCTGACTGAGAAGATGGCAGACTTTAGTCTCAAAGTAACCATCCATTGGGCCCTGGATACCAAGTTCTTTTCTAGTGTCAGAGAGAGAAGCAGTGAGGAACTAAAGTCAAAAGGCAGAATGGAGAGGGAGGGGCAGTGAAAGGCAGTCTTCTTTTATGGTGGGGTGGTGGTGGAAAACCATCTCCATGTTTAGTATTGACGCGTTATCTCTAAGAAGGAAAAAACAGAAAACAACCCAAATGTCTAGCTGTTGGAAACTGCTTAAGTAAATTATGATGCATAAAAATCATGGAATAGTCTATAAACGTTGGAAGTGTTAACATGGAATATGTAAGGTGAGTTATTTTAAAAATTCCTCTGATGGCTCTGATCACTCTGCTATGTGGGGAACAGAGCATCGCAAGGCAAACTTGGAAGCGGGGAAGCTGGGAGGAGCCTATTGACACAGTTAAGTGAGAGAAGACAGTTGCTCCAATGTGCTGGATGTGCAGAATCAGAATTTGCTGATGCGTCAAAAGCAGGGTATGCACAGAGGAGTCACAGAGGACTCCCAAGGGGAGAGAGCTGAGCTGGTCGAGTGGAAAGGATACTCCAACAGATACATCCTGAAGGAGCCCTCAGGGAGACCTGAACTACATCTAACCTTAGTCTTCATTAAATGATTTTTAAATCTCAAGTTAAAATTCAAAAAGATATACAAGAAGAATCTGGCCCCCAAATTTATTTTATGTATCAAAGGATATATAAAAAATTTTGAGCTTGTATTACATCATTTTGGAAATGCCTTTGCCAGGCTGAACACTTGGTTGATCATCTACATGCCTGTGTAGGTCCTTTCATTTGCCCTCAAATTCACCAGACCATTATTGAGAGCAAGATGATCATAACAAAATAAAACCTACTTTGCATAAAATTTATGACTCAGATTTCAACATTCTGGTTACATGGAAAGCACCAGTTCTGATTGTACATTCCTATTTTCAAAAGGGGCTTTCTTTTGGTATTAGTTTTAAGAAATTGCATATTTAAACTTTTTGGAATTTCCCATGTAACCTTCCCAGTTGTATTGTATCTGACAGTTTACTCTTACAGAAAAGTTCTTACACTCTTACAGAAAAGTTCTTTCAGAATAAGTACCAAGAACTATTTACACAAACAATTTCTGAAAGGCTACCTATTCCGGTATTTTGGCCTGGAGAATTCCATGGACTGTATAGTCAATGGGGTCACAAAGAGTTGGACACAACTGAGCAGCTTTCACTTCAAATATTAGTATTAGTATTTTAAATATTATTTAACAACTTAAAAATTTTTTTACAAAGAAGTGCTATGTATATTTTCTATGGATATATCCAACAAACATTTTTTTTATTAACAGGGATGCTTTGCATTTAAAATAACTGGTAACAGTGGACAGCTTTGAGAAGAGGGGAGGCCGGGGATTGTGGGTTGAAGAGGGGATCTATGGGAAATCAGTGCTGTAAGAAAAGTGAGCATTAAGTTCATTGGAATATCAAGAGAAGTATGTACATTCAGCTGGGACAGGCCCCTTATCAATGAGTTGTGTGGGGTTTCCCTAGTGGCTCAGACAGTAAAGAATCTGCCTGCAATGCAAGACACCCGGGTTCAATCCCTCGGTCAGGAAGAGCCCCCTGGAGGAGAACATGGCAACCTATTCCGGTATTCTTGCCTGGAGAATCCCATGGACAGGGGAGCCTGGCAGGCTATAGTCCATGGGGCTGCAAAGAGTCAGACACGACTAAGCATGCATGATATGCTACAATTTGAGTTATAATCTAGGACCCCTGCATAGTCTCAGTTTTTGAGGCATTGATAATAAAGTGAATTTTTATTTGGAAAATCTTGAATAGATTCTAGCTGGTGATATAGTACATTATTTTTTTTTTCATCGCCAAGCTTTACTGGCCAGAATTTGGTATATTAGAAAACTGGGCAGGGCAGAGAGAGGGGGCAGGAAGCAACAAACTTGCAAAAATTTACACCTGTTTTTTGCAACATAATAAATACCTAAATATAACAGATTCGAATACCAACTCATTCTGTACTAATTCTACATTGTCATGACAACCCTGGCAAGAGCTCAGTCCTGTGGACTAGACTCTGAAGAAGCATTAGGGAGGTGCTTTATTAATCCCCCAAACTCACTTCTCCAATTTATTCTGTAGGAATAAAAACTGAAACCTCAAGTGTTTCCCAGCTATAAAGTTTTAAGATTCACTGGAAATCAGCAGGAAATGTTCTTTTTTAAATTTATTTTAATTTATTTGGCTGTGCTGGGTCTTAGTTGCACCATGTGGGATCTAGTTCCCTGACCAGCGATTCAAATCCTGGCCCCCTGAGTTAAAAGAGCAGAGTGTTAGCCACTAGACAACCAGGGAAATTCCCCTTTATTTTAAAATTAAAAAAAATTTTTTAAACAAACTACTGAAAGAAAATATAATCCTTTAGGTAGATTTCTTTTTTAAATTAGCAAAGAGACTTGCTATTTCAATTCCTATTTTAAAGTAAAGAACAAAGAAGAATACTTCCATCACACATACCCAGCCTCCATTTTGCCTTATCCACTCTCCCGTGTTTTTGGTGATGAACTCCGCCACAAAATAAGAAATGTCCTTGCATATGTCCATGTTTGAGGCAATACACTTGCCCAGAAGTTTCTTGGTAAGAATACCTTCAAAGGCGAATATGGTTACAATCCTGCCCCAGTTAACAATGCCATCTTCAAATTCCTTTTCCATCACTTGGTTGAATATTGTTCTGGCAGTGTCTACAGACACCACATCAAACTTATCCAAGCAGTGCTTCAAAGTCCTTTCCACTTCGTCCTGGACAGAGGAAGCCACGTTTTGTAACACCCTGGATGTTTTGCTTGGCTTGGATCCAGGTTGCTGTATCTGCAACACATATTTCAGATAGTCCTCGGCCAGCCCGTGAACGTAGTCAAACTCAGTGTCAGTCATCTTCTCCTTGCTGGGGAGTAGCGTCTTGAGCCTGCTCACCTGCAAGTGACCAAGACAGTCTGAAGCACAAGCTTGTGGAGCCTGGCGAAACATGACACATGATAGTATCTGGAGGCCGGTGGAATTTCTGTTTGCATCATCTCAAGCTATCCTTCCTCCTGGTCGCTTTCAGGCGTGGGCTGCATGCGAAAGAGAAAGTATAAAATGTGAAAGAGGAAAATGTCTCTAAGGCAGGCCACTTCCTCATCCTGTAAGTGATTAATGTAGTTTTTGAAGCCGTAAATTCAAGGAAGTGGAGGAATCAGAACCCTCCTGCATTGCTGGTAGGATTGTAAAACAGTTTTCATGAACTTTTACTGTGAAAAGTTTGGCAGTTCCTCAAAAACTTAAGCAATTCCAGTTATAAGTATATGCCCAAAAGAAATGAAAATAGGGACTCACCCAACTCCTGACACACAAATGTTCACAGCAACATCACTTACAATAGCCAAAAGGTGGAGACAAACCAAATGTTCATCCACAGACAAAGGGATAAATGAATTGTGGAACGTTCTTAAGCCACAGAAAGAAATGAAGTGCCCATACACTTTACAACATGGACAAACCTCAAAACCAGGATGCCCAGTGGAAGAAGCCAAATGTAAGCGCTCTCCTACTGTATGATCCCATTATGTGAAATAGCCAGAATAAGTAAATCCACAGAGACAGAAAGCAAATTAATGATTGCTGGGGGCTGAGGGGAGAAGGGAATAACTGCTGAGTAGGTACAGGTTTCTATCTTGTGATGAAAATGGTTTGGAACTACATCGAGGTGGTGGCTGGCTGCGAAACATTGTGAAGATGCTAAACGTCACTAAATTGTACACTTTAAAATGGGTCATGTGGGGACTTCTCTGGTGGTCCAGTGGGTAAGACTCCGAGCTCCCAGTGCAGGGGGCCCAGGTTCGATCCCTGGTTAGGGAACTAGATCTCACATGCCACAGTGAAGATCCTGCATGCCACAACTAAAACCCAGCACAGTGAAATAAATAAATTAAATATAAAAAATAAAGGGAATAAAATAAGATGGATCATTTTTACATTATGTGAATTCACATACATTATGTGAATTTAACCTCCAAAAGAAAAAAGGTTCAATATAGCCCAGTGGCTAAGCTGAATTAATGAAAATTTGGAATACAGATTAGCAAACAGCCAGTAAACAGGGCCTCTCAAGCACTATTGAGGCAACATGGCGCTCGACACTTTGGTGCTCAGATAGGATGACATGGGAGGGAAGAAAAATGTATCTGCTTCGTTCCTCACATCCCATTTACCCTAGAACTTTGTGTTTTTTAGGCACATATTTGTTGCATAACTACCAGATGAACACAAATTTTTAAAAAGTACAATCAAGAATGAAAAATATGTTTCCCAAGAGCATTAAGCAATGGGTTAGGTGTTAAACACATACAAATCTAAAGACTGCAACACGAGATACTTCTAGACAAAACTAAAGGGGTTTGGGACTTCCCTGGTGGTCCAGTAGCTAAGACTCTGGGCTCTCAATGTAGGGGGCCTGGGTTGATGCCTCAGTGGGTAAGGAGTCCACCTGCCAATGCAGGGGCACAGGAGATGTGGGTTCGATCCCTGGGTTGGGAAGATGCCCTGGAGAAGGGAATGGCTACTCACTCCAGTATTCTTGCTTGGAAAATGCCCTGAACAGAGGAGCCTGGTGGACTACAGTCCATGGGGTCGCAAAGAGTCAGACACGGCTGAGCGACAGAGCACACACACAGGGAACTAGATCCCACATGCCACAGCCAAGACCCAGCACAGCCAAATAAACAAATAATTTTTTTAAAAAAGGACAAAATCCTGCTATAAGCCAATACCTCTCTTTCCTCTTATTTAAGTCAGCCAAATTGTCCAATGTGAGGATAGAGTTTAGGGGCCAGAAGGAACACTAAACTTGGAGTCAGAGGACCCAAGCCTCATTCCCACCCAAATCTCGGTTCCCTTACTCAGTATGTGCCCAGGGTTTGTAAAATGCAGCCATACACAATGAACTCCCAGGGGTGAGGTATGCAACTGATGACCCGTGTAGCACCTGTGACCACAGCTGGCACAATGTGGGGGCTTCATCAGCCCTAATTCTCATCAGTCTTTTACAGACTAATGAGAAATTCAGCTTCCCAATAAGGACATAACTTCCTAAACGCTTAGGTTCAAATGAATTGCAAATCTGTCATTCATTTAGCTTTGGCACCAGTTCTGGGAAACAGTTGGTGGAAACGGTGAAAGTGTTGGCTAAGAAGAGCTCTGGGGAACAGCGTATGTGGCAATGAAGGCAGTCAGGGCACTGTATCCCTGTCTGCTGGCCGCATCTTTCTGTCGACCGAGGAGCCAGGGTTGCTACTAGACAGGAGTAGAGAGTGGGAGAAAGAGTAAACAGTGCAGGGTCCCTTGAGAGATGGGATTCACTATTTTTGTTGTTGTTCTATCCACATATAGAGTAACTTTAATTCTTCGCCTCCGTGTCTCTGAAGAGTGGCAAACAGGGAAAAAAAAAAAAATCCCACATACCTTGTATTTCTGAATTATCTCCAAAGGGTTAAGGAGGACGGGAGAGCTGCTGCTTAGTGTGCTGGCTGAGAGGGACTTGTGGTGGCCGTGAAAATGCACCCCTGGGACTTCCTCGGTGGTCCAGTGGTTAAGGCTCAGCCTCCCAATGCAGAGGGTGCAGGTCAGATCCCTGGTCGGGGAACTAAGACCCTATATGCCACAAGGTGTGGCCAAAAGTTTAAAAATTAATTAATTAATTACTTAAATTAAAAAGAAGAAAGAAAACAACGATGCACTGTGAACCTCGTGCCACAGTGGCGTAATTGGTGTAATTGACCAAGGGCCCCACGGCTGGGCCCTTAATCTATTGCCCCCATGACTTTGCACGGAGGTCGTGCTGCCTGCAGGCTGTCCCTGTCAATGACTGGTCAAGGCAGGAGTAGGAAGAGCCATCCCTGTAGGTCAGCCTCCTTTGAAAGGTGGCTCGATGACTCCTCATCAGCTTTGTGAAGAATGGCTGAGACTTTGCTCCAGCTGAGACTCTTCCTCCTGGGTCCTCTCCTTCCTCCTGGTTCTTCTTCAGCCAGGCCGGCCCACACTGTGGTCTGATAGCTCCGTCCCCGTTCTCCCTCACAGGCATTCCCCCCGCTAAATCTCTCACACATCTAATCCTCTCTCGGCATTTTCTGCCTAGAGTTATAGAACAAAGGAGCACACAGACCTGTGGTCAAGTCACTTCTCTGGGATTTCCCCTGGGGAAGTTCCTCCTCCCCTCCTCCCACCACGTGGGACAGTGCCTTTTGGCCCACAGGAGCAGGAAGCCAAGTACAGCCAGCCTTTTCTCCTCAAATCATCCGCGAGCACCAGAAGAACCATGGCAATGATAGGAAAATTTATTATATCCTGCCAACCCCCACCCCTGCCCAATTACATTCCCATGGTGATGAGCATTTCTGGAAAAATAGTATGAGCAAGTGGTTTAGGAGTTTTTGTACAGGGGACTTCCTTGATGGTCCAGTGGTTAAGATTTTTGCCTTTCAATGCAGGGAGTGCAGGTTCGAACCCTGGTCTGGGAGTTAAGATTCCACAAGCCTCCGGGCCAAAAAACCAAGACATAAAATAGAAGCAGTGTTATAACAAATTCAATAAAGACTTAAAAAAAAAAGTCTGACTTTAAAGAGATGCAATTCAGTCTCCTAAGGTCAGGGTCTACCTTTTCCCCCCTCTCTTGCCAGTGTTCAAGCCTGGACCTAGGGAAGCCAGAGACAGATCTCTGTTGAATAGATAAAGCATGACCAATGTCACACCTGGGGCCAACTACATTTAGGGCTCTGGGTTCCTTATCTGGAATTGAAAAGAAATTATAAAAAGTCTTAAATATTGTAGTCTGCTTTAGTTTATTTTGCAGCATTTCCAAATAATCACTTTTCCAGGATAGGTGGAGGAAAGACAAAGTCTTTTCCAGAAAGAATTATTTGTACATAAAGTATGAAAAGACTGGAATGGGGTGTGTAGGCTTAAAAAACAATCACAACCTAAAAGTTGAGTTGTTTTATTCAGTGAGAATTTTTAGGACTTCAGGCTAGGAAGTAGCATCTTAAGTTACCCTAAGAGAACTGCTCCAAGGAGGTGAGGTGGGAGCCAGTTTATAGAAGTTTTGCAACAAAGGGAAGGTCAAAAGGTTGTTGTTTGTTAAAGGAAAACCAGACATCTGAAGATAGTGCTTTTCTTTGTATAGGAAGATGCAAGAGTCTGGGCTCACTGAAATCATTCCTTTGATATGCATCCCAGGTATCTGGGACCCGTGTCCTGAGTTCTCTCATCCTGAGTTTCCTCAGGGCTTACCGTAGGGCATGGCTGCTAGATAGCAGGTGTTCTTTCCTTCTTAAGCTCCTTCAGGCTCCTTGACTCTGGAAGGTGGCACCTGCTCATGACTGTGAAATTCTTATTTACTGATAGGGCAGGAAATGTTCCATTTCTCAGGTGTGTTGGGATGGAGGGCCATGTGGGACAGAGACAAGTAGCTGATCATGAAGCAGGTATAGAAACAGAAGGACGTATCCTTTGTTAATGCCACTGTGACCTGGCTTTGCATTCACCAGTCTCCAGGGCTTCCCTGGTGGCCCAGGCAGTAAAGTGTCTGCCTGCAATGTTGGATCCCTGGGTCGGGAAGATCCCCTGGAGAAGGGAATGGCAACCACACCAGTATTCTTACCTGGAAAATCCCATGGACAGAGGAGCCTGGTGGGCTACAGTCCATGGGGTCACAAAGAGTCAGACATGACTGAGCAACTAAACACACACACACACACACACACACACACACACACACACACACACACGGACTACACCTTCATGTCTATATGTGGTGCTTATGTAAATTGCCACATCTGTACACGTATGTTATCTATTGCTTTCTAACTGCTTCCTCACAAAGGAGTTCTCCAAATTCAGTGGCTTCAAACAATAATCACGCGTTTTGCTCATGAAATGAACCTTGGGCAGGGCTCAGATGGGTGACTGGTCTCTCCTCCATGGTGTCTGGGGTTTAGCTGGAGTGTTTCAAATAGTGGCAGCTGGAACAGCTGGGGTTGGCTGGGCGTCTCTCTTCACGTAGTCACAGAATTTTTCTGTGTGGTCTGTCCAGCGTGGCAATCTCAGATTGGTCATACTTCTCATGTGGTGGCTAAAGGTCCCAAGAGCAAGCATTCCAGTGACCAATATAGGAGTTGAATAGCTTTTTATAATCCAGGTTAGAATTCACAGAGTATCAGAACTTCTCTGGTGGTCCAGTGGTTAAGAATCCTTGCTTCCACTGCAGGAGGCACAGGAATCAAATCCCTGGTCAGAAAACTAAGATCCTACATGCTGTACAGCCAAAAAAAAAAGAAAAGAACTCACACAGTATCATTTTTATACTAATCTAGTTGTACAAGTTATTACATGACTGCTCAAATTCAAGGAAAGGAAACATAGATATTTTTATTGATAAGAAGAGTGTCAAGAATTGGTAGCCATGTTTTAAAATTGCCACAGCATGCAACTCACATGCAAGGTCGCTTATAGGCACAATCATGTACAATTTAACCAATGTCACTCTCCTACACTGATGCTGGGAAAGATTGAAGGCAGGAGGAGAAGGGGACAACAGAGGACAAGATGGTTGGATAGCATCACCGATTCATTGTACATGAATTTGAGCAAGCTCCGGGAGATGGTGAAGGACAGGGAAGCCTGGTGTGCTGCAGTCCATGGGTGCCGGGGGCCAGCGTGAGGAACTCTGCCCATGGCAAAGGTCATAAGGAAGGAAGCTTGGCATATGCAAAGGTGTGATCAAGCCTCAGGAAACCCCCTGTTCCTGAGCATCTACCCCCAAAACCAGAGTACTTTATGGGGGGCTCTCCCCCATAACCATTTCTCTTGGAGAAGGAGTTAACTTGCAGCTCCAAGTTAATAAAAATTCCTGGGCATGACAAGAATGTTTCAGCTTACGAACTCTGAAGGTTATCTAGCCTGCCTGTATAGGTTCGTTTGGCCACATGTGATTGTTTACAGCCCCCCAACCATGAGAAGCACGAGATGTTTTAGACTTACTAAAGGCAAATTCTTTCGGGAAGTTAGAAATTATTAGTATAGTGGGTTGGTTAGG
>SJYT01065914.1:255768-322832 GCA_006410635.1 Cephalophus harveyi | reverse complement strand
ACTCAAAGCTGGTGTGCTGGGACAACCTTGAGGGATGGGATGGGGAGGGAGGTGGGAGGGGGGTTCAGGATGGGGGACACACGTACACCCATGGCTGACTCATGTCATTGTATGACAAAAACCACCACCACAATATTGTAAAGTAATTAGCCTCCAATTAAAAAAAAAGTAAATGGGAAGACCTCTTTTCCCACTTCCAACTACTACTATGTGGGGTTCAATGTCATAACATCTATCCCCTTCAGAGAACTGGGCAGCCCACCCTCTGTTGTCTGAGTGTTTTCCACCAAAATCCCTTTCTGTATACAGTCAAAGGCCAACACCTCCAGAGAACATATAATCTCACTTAATCCTTTGACAGGACACTAATGGAGTAGAGTACACTGGCGTTGCACAGTGAAGTAAAGCACTGTAGTTTGTATAGAGATGGAAGAACCCCAGATTCAGTGGATGCTATAACTTTTATGATGCAATTTTATGCTGAGAGTTTGAGCACCAGGCAGTGACAGCAGAAGAAAAATGCTGTCTCTGAAATATAGTAAATTTCATACAGGAATTAATTTCAAACCATATAGTTGTTTAAATAATGGAATTACTTGGATTTATCTTCTATTTCCTTCTTTGTTTCAAGAGTGTTACACAAATAAATGTTGTTGTTTAGTCACTAAGTCACATCTGATTGCTTTGCGACCCCAAGGACTGTAGCCTTCCAGGTTCCTCTGTCTGTGGGATTTCTAAGGCAAGAATACTGGAGTGGGTTGCCACTTTCTTCTCCAAGGGATCTTCCTGACCCAGGGATTGAACCTGAGTCTCCTGCATTGGCAGGCAGATTCTTTACCACTGAGCCACCAGAGTAGCCTTACGCAAATAATGCCAGTTTACAAAAAAAGTGACATAGCTTTCTTCACATGCCAGGCTGGTCTAGATGCATTCTGTGGATTGTCTACCAAGAGTCAACAGGTAAATTATAAGCATTTAAGAAAATAAACAAGGATGGCTTGAAATAGACCTATGCCAGGGCATATTTGGCTAGAGGGCCTATTTTAGAAGAAGAATTTAGGAATCACATTGCTTTACAAGCATGACTCATGTTAGTAATATTTCAAGACAAGCCACTTAAAATACTGAGTGCTAATACTGGAAATGATCTTGTCTTCCACATGCTTTCAAGTGTCTTCATTTAAGTGTATATAATTGTGCCTACATTTAACAAGTGTCTATATTTGAACTCTACAAGGTATAGCATTGTGATGAAGAGAACAAATTCTGTATCAGGCCTGGATTAAAAATCTTAATCTCCACCATTTTCTTGGGCAAGTGTTTTAGCCAGTTTCCTTATTTGATAAGTGGAGATGATTTCTATATCAAGGGTAATAGTAAGAATTACACTAGTTAATGTACAAAGTACCAAGCATGTTACATGTCACATGGTAAGACTCATTAAATTGTAGGTATTATTAATCCACCTGCCAGTGCAGGAGACACAAGAAACATGAGTTCAATTCCTGGTTCAAAAAGATCCCCCAGAGAAGGAATTGGCAACCCACTCCTCTCCAGTGTTCTTGCCTGGAGAATCCCAGGGACGGGGGAGCCTGGTGGGCTGCCGTCTCTGGGGTCGCACAGAGTCGGACACAAATGAAGCTACTTAGCAGCAGCAGCAGCCAGTCTTCTTGCCTGGAAAATTCCATGGACAGAGGAGTCTGTCCTGCTATAGTCCATGGAACTGCAAAGAGTCAGACACCACTGAGCAACTGAGCATACACATGCACACACACACATATATATTACAGCGACTCATTCCTAGGAGAAACTGCTAGGGATGAAAATTGTTCATTGAATAAAAACACAGGCAACCCATAGCACAGATTTGTTCCTCTCCTTCATAACTGCTCACCTGTCTAAGAACTGAGACCTCAGCTCACTGCACACTGTCACAGAAATCACCCATCAATTTATCAAATAAATCAGTCTAAAAACTCCAGCTGTACCTTCCCGTAAGGACCCGGTCTGTTGAACCGGAAAGCTTAAAGGCGTGACAATTACCCTTCGACCCACACTCCCCGATCAGTCACCTGCTCATTTAAATAGTGCGTCCCCTCGGGTGCCACTTGATAAAAATTTCGCTGAGCGCTCCTTGAAGATTCGCCAGAGGAGGCTGGAAGCTCCAGTTCTCACCTGTCCTGGTGTCCGAGGCGCCGGGCGAGCCACCTTGGTCTGGAGCCCGGTGAGAGCTCAGCGCCGCGTGGGTGGGGTGCCCCGAAATCTCGTTTCGGAGGGCTCTGCTGGCTGCGGTGGGAGCAGAGGCTGCGCTGGGCGCTGGGGGGCGGACGGACAGACACCTGCCAGACGCCTCTCATCCCCGCAGGGCGCCACACCCGCCGCGTGCGACTGGGGAGTAAGTGAGTGCCCGGCACGCAGCAAAGCTCCGGCTCGGGCTGCGCGCCGCGGGGCCGCCAGTTTGCGCGCAGGACCCCGGCGACCGCGCGGCCATGGGCGCGCCGCGGGACATCGGCACCTTCGTGGTGTGGGACTACGTGGTGTTCGCTGCGATGCTGCTCATCTCGGCCGTCATCGGCATCTACTACGCCTTCGCGGGGGGCGGCCAGCAGACTTCCAAGGACTTCTTGATGGGCGGCCGCAGGATGACCGCCGTGCCCGTGGCGTTGTCCCTCACCGCAAGCTTCATGTCGGCCGTCACCGTCCTGGGCACCCCGTCCGAGGTCTACCGTTTTGGGGCCATATTCAGCATCTTTGCCATCACCTACTTCCTCGTGGTGGTCCTCAGCGCGGAGGTCTTCCTCCCCGTGTTCTACAAACTGGGCATTACCAGCACCTACGAGGTAAAGGGTGAGGGGGTCACGGGGAGAGGTTATGGGGGGAGAGGAGGACTTTTCAGGCTCCTGGAGGAATTTTCCTGGAGGCAGACTCACCACCACATCGAAATCTCTCCCCGTTCATATCCATCACTTCTGCTGCCCTCCCCTTTCCGGGAGAGGTGTTCTGTAAAGGAGGGGAAGACAATCTTGGGACTTAACTTTCATGAGCTTGAAGGAAAAGAGAGGCTTCTCGAAGTAAACGGAGTTATTTCGGCTAGTGTTCACTAAGGTGATTTGTGCTTTAACATATTTGATTCCAAGTCAAGGGGAAAGATTTTTAAACTTATCCTGGGGGAGGGTAGGTTTTTCAAGTCTCAGCTCCTCCTCCTTAAAATCCCCTTATTCCAAGTCCTTGGACTTCATTTACTTTTTCAGGATAGCATGAAAGTGTGTGTACTCTTCCCTGCCTTCCACCCAGGGGCAGGCACCCAAATGGTTAAGATTCTAAATTTCTTGTCCCAGCACCTGCATTTGAGACGGGATTCTCCACTTACTAGCAGGAGAACCTGTACTGACATTTAACCAATTGTGCCTCTTTCTTAATCTCAAAATGGAAATAATTATACCACCTACCTCATCTGGTTGTTGGGAGGATTAGAGGAGATGATGCAAGGATAGTGTTTAGAATAGTGTCTGGCACAGGGTAAGTGCTGAATAAATGTTGACCCTAAATATTGGAGTGATGATGGTAGAGGTGGTTCCACTGGGATCACTAGGAGAATTTGGCCTCATCAGCTCTGCCTTCTCCCTCCGTGGAGAGATGATTCAGGAAACCGGCTTTCCAATTGCACAGGTCCACTGATTGTAGATTCTCTCAAGTTGTCTGCGGAAAGGGCTTTGCAAGGTAGTGTGAATATTTGGTTTAGTTTAAAGAGCTGTTGAATGGGAGTGTCCGGGGAGAATAAAAGTTCAGGGCAGGGGTCGGGCCTAGTTCCCTGAGCTCCGTGGACAAAGCTGCAAAAGTGTTCGAGTCTAGAGGATGCTGAGCCTCTCAGCAGCCACCTTGTCCTTGAGTTTATGGAATGTTTGCCCTGATCCAGCCACTCAGTGAGGCTGCTTCAACTGGTGCTGGGGAAGGGCCCTAATGGCACAACAAGTGTTGGTGACAAACTGCCTGGGCTCCAGTGACGTCATTCAGGGCGAGGTGCCCCTGGGGTAGCGTTGCCTTCTTTGCACTCTGGTCATTGTATTTGAGAGTGTTTAGTCATCACCCCAGAAGTGAGCAGGATACAGTTTGTTTTGCTCAAAAGTGACAAACTGATTGCCCCAGGCCAAACTCAGTCTTAAGTCTTTTTGGTTGCTGCTGATCCTTATAATGCCTTGAAAAAAGTGAAGTGAAGGTTGCTCAGTCATGTCCGACTCTTTGCTACCCCATGGACTATACAGCCCATGGAATTCTCCAGGCCAGAATACTGGAGTGGGTAGCCTTTCCCTTCTCCAGGGGATCTTCCCAACCCAGGGATTGAACCCAGGTCTCCCACATTGCAGGTGGATTCTTTACCAGCTGAGCCACAAGGGAGAAGTTAATTTAGCATTTAATGATGATGATGAGAAGTCAAGTAAAATTCCAGATTCTGGCTTCTTTTGAAACTTAAAAGACTAGTGACTCAGGGCTCATATTCCCTGTGGTGACAGGAACTTCAGTTTATAGCTACTGCTCTGATTCGCGATTAATTTCTGTATTGAGGCCTCTTCGCTATATCTGCATGGTTACTTTCTTATGATAGAAAAATCTATCTGCATTTAAGTCTTTAGCAAACATGCAAAAGAGTAGATAGAAAGGTGTGAAGGGAGTTCTTGTTTGGAGGGGGTGTCAGAGAACATATTTCTTAGTGGATATGAGGAATATTTCAAGCTGGTTAATATATGAATGCCTGGTCGATTGACTTATGTATTTTACCTGATGAGATCTGCAGGCATTTTGAGTCTGTGAGCTCTGATCTGTAGTTAAACAACTCCAAAACCCAGAAGGGGTTTGAAGAACCTGGCATGAGGATTTCAGTCACCATACATGACTGCTCCTCTCATAGTCACTGACCCGTACCTCTCCAGGGCAGCAACATTAACTCAACCAGAAACACATTTCCCACACATCCGCAGTGGTGGAGGCTAAGTTAGCAAGGCTCCAGCTAGAAATGGCAAAAAGCTAACATTTGCCAAATGCTCAGTACAGGCTGGGAACTGGGCTGCCTGTTTTACATACGTTTTCTGTCTCAATACTCAAAATAATCCTTATACTGTGAGAGCCTCATTTTGTAAACAAAGAGAACTGGAGTAAACTAAGTTACACAAGAGAGCCTGAAACAAAGTAGATACATGCTGAGAGGCTCTGCAGTGGTGCACTGCTGGCTGCCTCTGAGGGCTCCTGTGAGTGTTATAACCCCGAGCGGAGCTTAGAAGGGCTAAGGCGAAAGGGACCTGGTGTAGGACACAAGGGCTTGTGGGCACACAGGGGGTACCCTGTCCATGACTAGTGGATGCCAGGCCGCTGGGGACAGAGAAGTTAGGTTTCATGCTATGTCTCTGGCAGTTGGTCATGGAAAACTCTTTCATGTGGTGTATTTTGTTTGTTTTATGCTGACAGCTGGAGTCAACTATGCAGAATAAGAGATCCAGCATTGAGAACTGTGGCATTCTTATACAAGCATGAAATTTCTCCCTAGTTTCCATTCGTTAGCTATGATGCAGTACAGTGGGACTTCCCTGGTGGCTTAGATGGAAAAGAATTAGCCTGCAATGCAGGAGACCCAGGTTCCATCCCTGGGTCAGGAAGATGCCCTGGAGAAGGGAATGGTAGTCAGCTCCAGTATTCTTGCCTGAAGAATTCCATGGACAGAGTTGCCCGGTGGGCTACAGTCCATGGGATTGCAAACAGTTGAACACAACTGAGCAACTAACACACACACACACATACACAATACAATAGGCTATTCAGAAACATTTGTGATGTCTATCACTGCTTTCAAGGTATAGTCCTGAGAGGTGTTTAACAACTTCCAGACCCACAGAAAAAAATATCGTGCAGGAGCCCAACTGTATTCTTCAGGATCTTTCTGGATTCAACAAAATCTAAGTGTTTAAACTACATTGCCCTTACTCTCTCTCTCTCTTTTTTAAAAACAAAATTCAATAGGAATCTTAGTGTCCCTAAATTATTCAAAGTACCAAGAACCATGAGAGATCTTGACTGACAATAGATGATATCAAACCAAACTTGGGTCCACTTGCCCATACACAGGAATGCCAATTTACTGACTCTGGGTTGTGATGAAAGAAACTGCAGCTTTTATTATTAGTCTGGGGCAGCTGATTATCAAAAACTCAGACTCCCTGATGGGTTTTAGGGAAGCATTTTTAAAGGCAAGGTGAGGAAGGGAGTCACCGACTACGTGATAACCTTGGGCACAATTCTCTGATAGGTTTATAGTGAGGTAACCGGGCAGTGTTACAGGGGTAAACATTATCAGTCCGCAGGCTCCAGTGGTTCTGGGGGCATCAGTTAATTAGCTTCTTCCATTTGGTGGAGGTTTTAGCATCTGTAAAGCAACTGGGGAAATGCACATCAGATACGGTTATCTTGGTACTTCCGGAAGGAACTAAAGGTTCTGTGACTGCTATATGGCTGATTTACTGTTTAAATTGTTACCAGTTCTTCTGGCCCAACTGCTAGTTTTGTCACTATGTATTCAACATCTTTTCAATCATTAATTGTTGGGCCAGACTTTTGTAACTCAGGGAGGCCTGGGAGTCTACAGCTTTTCTATAAACAAGAGGCAGCGTGAGGACATGGGGGCAGGAATCTGTCCTGGGAAGGCCCCATAGGGTCCTGCTTGGTTACATAGATGCCTACTGTTACTCTATAGTTTTGTCAAGAAATCCTAGAGCTACTCTCTGAGCCTACAGATCAGTGACTTGGTCTTTAAGTATTTCTTTAGCAGCCCAGTAGCTGAGGTGGACAAAGAATGTCTCTGCCATTGCAGGAAACAAAGAATATTGTGGCCACAAAGCCATTAGCCGCTGCAGCTGCCATCCATGGTGCACCCCGAGAGAGTGGAGACAAATAGGATACTGGCCCTAAATAGCTAAGGTGTATATGACAGGAAGGATTTCAGTAAGCTCAGACCCTTGCATCTTTCCATACACAGAAAAGGACTAAAATCATTAACTTGAGATATCTGCTTTTTTGTGGTTAGCAATAATCTTTTGATGTTCAACTACATATTCTTCCCTTGCCCCTAGTAAATACTCCTCTATATCCTGGCTCCTCCCTTATCTCTTTGGAACAGTTCCTCAGAGCTACCTGAGAGGCTGCCATCCTGGGCTATAGTCCTCAGTGAGGCCTCAGAGTAAAGCATGATTCTCAACTTCTACGTTGTGCACTTTTTTCACTCAACACTGAGATGGTCACTGACATGGAATGTCACTGACATGGTCATGACACTGGAATTCTTGGATCTGTCTTGAGTTAGTCTTGTATGAGGAAAAATATATACGTGTATTTTGCTAAACCTGCTACATTCTTACCTCCATCACATTTTCCTCCTCAGTTTTTTTTTTTTTTTTTGGTCTCCACCAATTTGGATATACATGCCTAGAAAAGGCAAAGATTTCTCTGTCGATTCATGTACATTTATTTTTAATAGAGTTTTACTAAAACAACTTAGAAGAAATAACAGTGCCCTGTTTCCATGCTTCAAAACACCTCTTGGGTTTTCTAAAAAGACTTTCAAAATATAGTTAGATAATTTTAACACATGTAATTTACTAAGATTCAAATTCTCATGGCCTATGGCTTTGGTTACCAGCTTCTTAATGTCTTAGATTTAAGTGAATGGTTTACAACATTTCCCCATCCATTTGCATCATTTGATGGTCTCCAAAATCCTGCAGAGTAAAAGAGGAAAGAATTATTACTATGGTCCACATTTTCAAGAGGAGGAAATTGAGATTTTGAGTGCCCCAAGCTTGTGGAGTCAAGAGAGAGGCTGGAACAAAGGCTGGAACTCTTGCTCCAATGTACTCACTGAACAACACTGTGTGTTTTTTACTTATCAGTTATTTTAGGAGGTCCTACTATGTGTCAATGCCATTCACTCATTCTGGATGAATCTTAAACACACGGGCAGTTTACTTGCTATTTTGGACAACATAATGGTTATGTACACAGAGTTTGACATCAAATGGTCCAAATTTGCCTTGTCTCTAACAATTATTAGGTTACAATATTGGTTTTCTCTCTGTACCCCAGTGTCCTGGTTTCTAATATTCACTTTGTATAGTAACCACCTTATGGACTTACCTGGGAGGACAAGACATGCAGCAAATACATTATAAATGTCATCAGTAATTATGAAGCAAAAATATCTAGTGTCTTTTCCTCTGATTTTTACCTAATGTCGGTTTTCCTTTCCTTCTTTTTTCTTCTGTATGTGAGAAGACTACTGTTAGCCTTAAAATTCTCTGTATATTATAGTAACACTATTCAAGTTAAAGAATCTCTTGGACCCCAGCTTCCTCCCTCATAGCTGAGTGGGTAAAGAATCTGCCTTCAGTGCAGGAGACCTGGATTCGATCCCCAGGTTGGGAATATCACCTGGAGGGGAAATGGCAACCCACTCCAGTATTCTTGCCTAGAGAATCCCATGGACAGAGGGGCCTGGCGGGCTAAGTCCATGGGGTCACAACAGTTGGACACAACTTAGTGACTAAACCATGTACCCCAGCTTCCTTCCAGCTCTAAAGTCCTAGGATTCTAACTCTGTGACACATTATTATATATAATATAGGAGATAGGCACACTACTGACCTACCTCAGAGATATGGCAGGTTTGGTTCCAGACCACCATGATAAAGTGAATATTGCAGCAAAGCTAGTTGCATGATTTTTTCTTTCTCAGTGCATATAAAAGTTGTATTTACACTATGCCTTAGTCGATTAAGTGTACAATAGCTCTTTGTCTAAAAAACAATGTATATACCATAATTAAAAAATACATTATCGCTAAAAAAATGCTAACCATCTTCTGAGCCTTCAGTGAGTCATAAGGGTTTTGCAATAACAACATCAAAGATCACTGTAACAAACATAACAATAATGAAAAAGCTTGAAATATTGGGAGAATTACCAAAGTGTGAAACAGAGACATGAAGTGAGCAAAGGCTGTTGGAAAAATGATGCCAATAGACTTGCTTCATGGAAGGTTGCCAGAAATTTTCCATTTGTAAAAAATGCAGTGTCTGTGAAGAACAATAAAAAGAAGTGCTATAAAATGAGGTATGCCTCTATATCATAAGCTATTGCAGATGTCAAGGTTGGCTCTGAATAGAAAAATGGACTTAGGCACTGGGATGACCCGGAGAGATGGTACGGGGAGGGAGGTGGGAGGGGGTTCAGGATGTGGAACACGTGTATGCCCGTGGCAGATTCATGTTGATGTGTGGCAGAACCAACACAATATTGTAAAGTAATTAGCCTCCAATTAAAATAAATAAATTTAAATTAAAAAAATTTTTTATTGTAAGGATATGGGCATAGCTCACAGAATAGGAGGAAAAGCTGAGCAAACAGACCATGAAAAGGAACAGAAGCCAGGGCCGCCTCTTCAGGACATGCTGTCAGGATCAGTCTGCTTTCTGCTTCAGTCATTTTCTGTCTTTATATCTTGCCTCTAAGATTCACCTGTTGAGAAGAGAAACTGACTGGCTGAATGCAGGTCATGTGACTGCCTTTTATCCCAGGCAAGGCACTTTGATTGACAGTTCTGCCACAGTTGCCTAAAGTGGGAGAGGGTTGATTTCTTAAGTGTATCAAGGGAAATTTATTGGGTAGATGCCAAGAGAAAGGGGAGGACCACACTTTGTTCATTCTAAAAATGCAGAAAATAGTTGCATTGGTATGACATTCTGCAAAAGGCAAAACTTGTAGGGATGGGGAATGGATCAGTGATTGCCAAGGTTTAGGGATGCAAAGAGGATTTGACTACAAAGGAGCAACATGAAGGACTTTTCTGGGGGTGATGAAACTGTTCTGTGTTAAAACCATTGAACTGGGACTTAACCTAGCAGTCCAGTGGTTAAGACTCCACACGGCCAATGTAGGGGACACAGGTTGCATCCCTGATTGGAGAACTAAGATCCCACATGCCACACAGTGTGGCCAAAAACAGACAAACAAGCAAACGAAAAAATTTGAACTGTACTCTAAAACAAGGGTCAGTTTTGCTATATGTAACTTAAAATGCTAAGTTAACTAATTTGTACACCTGTGGCTGTACGTATTTGTACACCTGTGGCTGTACGTACATGGGTAGCATATGTACACCCATGGCTGATTCATGTTGAAATTTGACAGAAAACAACAAAATTCTGTAAAGCAATTATCCTTCAATTAAAAAATAAATAATTTGTAGAATAAATATTAATTTAAATAACAACATTTAAATAATTTAAACTATTAATAGTGAAATAAAAATGCAGGATAAAAATTAGTTGTGAAGTTTCTTTGAAGTTTTAGCTCCTTTACTTCTCAAGCTGCTGGTTTTTAAAAAATGTCCAGAAGTTTTATATATTAACCATTTTTCCTTTTTTTGGAAACAGTATTTAGAACTTCGATTTAACAAATGTGTTCGTCTCTGTGGAACAATCCTCTTCATTGTTCAAACAGTAAGTAGCCATCAGTTCATTTATTTTATCTTCTTTTCATCTACAGTGTTTTTTAAACAAGGCACCTGGGTCAAGCTTCTTTGATAAATACGTGAAAGAAAAGAGGTTGAACATAGGAGGAAACACAAAAGGAAAAACACCTGTCACTACATAGCATTAATCCTTAAGATCATTAAACCTTGTCTCAGCAAATACATTATTTCCTGAGAAAACAGTGAGTTAAGTGAACACTGAATATTATATTGAACAAGCAACAGTTATGGTTAGGAAAATATGCTTTTTTCTTTTATGTCTCCCTCTGTCCCTACCAAAGTGACAGTAAGGGCATGGCTTAGATGACAAAGATATTTGAAGGAACTGTACTAGCTGATAGTAGGAATTATAATAAAGGGAAAAGAAGTTGTATATTTCATAGTATTTTTGCAGTGCATTAAGTAATAGATTTAATAGAAAATATTAGCTGACATAGGAAGAAAAAATTTGAAAATAATTTTCCTTGAAAGCATACTTTAAAAAAATGAATCAATGCACTCTTTCAGAGATTGAACTGTAAAACCTAATTGATATACTCACTGTGTATAAAGCAACAATATCATGCACTCAGGAGGAGTTTTTAAAGCCAAGTGCACCATCCAATGGGCTTCCCAGGTTGCTCAGTGGTAAAGAGTCTGCCTGCCAAGCAGGAGACTCAGGTTCAGTCCCTGAGTTGGGCAGATTCCATGGAGAAGGAAACGGCAGCACACTCCAGTATTTTTGCCTAGGAAATCCCATGGACAAAGGAGCCTGGTGGGCTACAGTCCACGGGGTCACAAAAAAACCAACAACCCCCCCCACAATCCAATACTTCAAAAATATGCAAGTATAGATTTACTGATTGGCACAAATGGAAATCAAAGATTTGCCAAGTCATCAGTGACAGAGATTGCTTCCCACCCATCATCTTGTCATGATCATTGTCACATAATTTAGACCTATCTTCCTCTTGGCAGCTAAGTCTTTCATGAATGAGTTTGATAATGGAGATTGAGGAAGGAGTTTTCAATCTCATCCCTATTTATAATTCCATTTCTCCAGTCAAAAGCTACCCAAGCTTTTGCTACAGCAAGACAGAGAGCCTTTGTAAATTATTTAACTTAGCTTCATTTTATATCTTTGCTAGCTATGTAGCTTAAATTATATTTGCCCTTAACACTTGGAGTATGAAAGAGAAGAGCCCTCTGGGGTCTGGTAGAGATTCTGACTCAGAGCTGAGGCTGGTAGCTTGATTCCACCATGGAGTTCAATCCCTCTTTGGATCATCATTAGAAGTGCCAACAGAAATGTAAGAGTGGGGACAAATGTTAAGAAGATGGCTGGGTCACATTTTCAAATCTTTAACTTGGACGGTATAATGACTGTGGAGAGCTAGTGCATTCTTGCAAAGGGAGGGAAGCTTTAGAATCGACTGTTTGAAAGACTTACTTCTGTAGATCTACTCATACAATTTAATCAAACATTCAAATACTAAATAATATGTTTTTTTCATAGTATGTTTTATAGCATAATCATAGAATTAGCCTCTATGTATTTGAAAGATCAGATGCAATGAAAATGATATTTTGAGAAAAAGAACATATTTATCTTACTGTTGTACCCCAGATTAATAGATATTTGTTAAGTATATGAATGAAAAATAATAATATTAAAAAGGTAGAGTAGAATTTTTGTTGGCCCTAAGGAAATTTTAGGGCATATTTGCACTTTTATTTAATTAGTGGTCATGCCAACCTTTGCAAACAAGTTTCCAAAATTTTCACTGCTTTACACTTACATCTTCAGTGATTGACAAAAGTTTGAAAGTATATGAGAGAGCATTGCCCTTTTACATCTGTGCCCTTTCTTTCTTCCAAATTGTTCGAGATCTAGAAAAGTTGGTTTCAGAGTTGAATTGATGGATTAGTGACTATCTCCACTAAGCACTGCATGAAAAGTCCACATTTTTACATAAAATTGGTCATAAAACGTTTTTGTAACCTATGACCATAACCCAAATAGAAAAGGAGAGTCAACTTCACTTAAATAACATTTTCAAGTTACAAATGAATTTTGTTAAAGTATGTTAAAACTATGGTTTTTAATTCCTAAGTAAATTTATAGAAAAATATCAATATTTCATTTTGTAATTCATACTATTTATTCATTTTCTTTTTTCCTCTAGATTCTGTATACTGGAATTGTTATTTATGCCCCTGCCCTGGCTTTGAATCAAGGTACATTTTGGAGCTAATATGTCACTCACACTTGGAGGTTCACTTTTAACAGACTTTATTTTCTCTTTGGGGAGATGGGGAGGTGGAGGAATGCTTCCAGTAACCTGCATCAGCTTGAAGCAGATCTGGTGGGTTCAGTGTCTACACTAGCAGCTTCTATGGGTTCCTGAATCATAGCTCAGAAAAGTCTGTAAATTAGTAGAAGGTTAGAACACTGGGGGCTTCCCTGGTGACTGAGTGATAAAGAACATGCCTGCCAGTGCAGGAGATCAGGGTTCAATCCCTGGGTCTGAAAGATCCCCTGGAGAAGGAAATGGCAACCGACTTCAGTATTCCTGCTGGGAGAATCCCATGGACAGAGGAGCCTGGCAGGCTACCATCCATGGGGTTGCAAGCGTCAGACATGACTTAGTGACTAAACAACAGGCTTCCCTGGGCTGTGTTTCTCTGGGATGTGCCAACCAGCCATTCTCCATTCCTTCAGAATGAACGCCCCCTGTAGTCTAAATCATGAATGGACTGCACTTGCTCCCTTTGTGTTTGTAACCTGGAGCCCATCTCCAACAGTTCAGTTCAGTCGCTCAGTCATGTCCGACTCTTTGTAACCCCATGGACTGCAGCACACCAGGCCTCCCTGTTCATCACCAACTCCTGGAGTTTACTCAAACTCATGTCCATTGAATCAGTCTTCTGCTGCCATCCAATCATCTTGTCCTCTGCCAACCCCTTCTCCTCCTGCCTTCAATCTTTCCCAGCATCAGGGTCTTTTCAAATGAGTCAGTTCTTCGCATCAGGTGGCCAAACTATTGGAGTTTCAGCTTTTGCATCAGTCCTTCCAATGAATATTCGGGACTGATTTCCTTTAGGATGGACTGGATCTCCTTGCAGTCCAAGGGACTCTCAAGAGGCTTCTCCAACACCGCAGGTCAAAAGCACCAATTCTTTGGCACTCAGCTTTCTTTATAGTCCACCTCTCACATCCATATATGACTACTGGAAAAACCAGCTTTGACTAGACAGACCTTTGTTGGCAAAGTAATGTCTCTGCTTTTAATTTTGGAAAAGATGCTTACTCCTTGGAAAAAGTTCTCTCCAACAGGCTTCTGCGTTATTCAGCTCAGGCTTGGTCTCACTGTAAAACTGGGCAGGAGGAGAAATTTTTTTTCTCCCCACTTTGAATGTGATCCAAAATACAAGAAAAAGAGGTCTGTGTGATTTGAAATATTAGATTGCTCCTGGTGACCAAAGGACAGATGGCTATAGTAGCCTTATAAATAAATATGTGACAATTTTATGGATCAACAAGTTACTCTCTAGATTTGGGAAGATAATAGCTGTGAAACTGGGATTGTTTATTGAGGCAAAAAGGTGAATTAGTCATACCATCAAAAGGCTTCAGGGAAACTACATACTTTAAATTCTTATCAGTTAGAAGCAATTTTATCTCTGAAACTTCCTTCTAAAATGGACAAGTGGAGTCTGTGATGGGAAGAATGTGATGCGGTTCCTCAAATTAATATAAAATGGAAATCCTCAAAGAAAACAAGAAAAGAAGGGAAAACTCCTTCTAACTGCAGATTCTAATTTCTGATTTCGTGATACATAGATAATAGTTGTCATCTATATTTATAAAGCACAGCAGTATCATTGCAAAGAAGAAATCCACTATATAATGTGATTGAATTCTGAATGTCTGGCATGTTTCTTGTAAATATTACCAACATCGTGAATGAATCACTTCATATGTAAAGAGCTGAGCTATAAACTTCATAAGTTACCTATTGGAGTTAAGTATAACTGAAATGTTGGCTTTAGAGTCTTAAAGTGCAGTTCTGGGAATAAGAAAGCACTGCCTTCAATGCTTCAAGGACTGTTCTTATCAGCTTATTGAGCCACTCCCTGGAAGTAAATTAGGATTCGAGGCATTGCATTTTGACCACTTTAATATCAGCCATGTATTTTACTGTGGGCTTCCCACGTGGCTCAGTGGGTGAAGAATCGCCTGCAATGCCGAAGACACAGGAGATGCCAGTTCAATCCCTGGATCAGGAAGATCCCCTGGAGGAGGGCATGCAAACCCACTCCAGTATTCTTGCCTGGAGAATCCCACGGATAGAGGAGCCTGATGGGCTACAGTCTGTAGGGTCACAGAGTTGGACCTGACTAAAGCAACTGAGCATACATGCATTTTACTGTAACAAAGCAGTAAACACAGACAGAGAGAGAGTACTTGGTGTGCAACAGATGCTCCATAGAAACATTTTTAGCTGAATTGGAACTTAACGTTCTCTACACGCAATCTTTTTAATCTTTTTTTTTTTTAGTTACAGAAAACTTCAATCATAGGCTAAAATAGAATAGTGTACTGAACACTGACATACCATTAACTCTACACTAATAATTATCAACTCTTGATTTATTTCACTCCTTATTTCCATCACTAATTTATTTTGCTGAAAATCTGAGATATTTTATTATTTCATCTGAATTCCATATGTCTTTTACATACTTTTTTTCATTGAGGTATAATTGACCTATAACATTATATTAGTTGCAGGTTTACTGTAATGATTCAGTATTTGTATATTGCAGTGATCACCACAATAGGTCTAGTTAACATACATCATCATGGTGGTGGTGGTTTTGTTGCTAAGTCGTGTCCAACACTTTTGCAACCCCTTGGACTGTAGCCTGCCAGGCAACACTCTCCAGTATTCTTGCCTGGGAAATCCCATGGGCAGGGGGTTGACATTTCTTTCTCTAGGGAGTCTTCCTGACCCAGAGATCATTGGCAGGCAGATTCTTTACCACTGAGCCACCAGGGAAGCCCTGTTAAATGCAATACATGAATTGAATATAATTTGAAAATATCCATAATTCCTAAATTTGGGGGGGGGGGTGGATTTTAAGGGACATTATAGGATTGTAATTGCTTTCCTGGTGGCTCAGATGGCAAAGGAACCACTTGCAAAGCAGGAGACCTGGGTTTGATCTCTGGGTTCCATCCTAGAGTGGGAAATGGCAACCCATACCAGTATTCTTGCTTGGAGAATTCCATGGACTGAGGAACCTGGCAGGCTACAGTCCGTGGGGTCACAAAGAGTCAGACACCCCTGAGTGACTAACACTTTCACTTTTTTCAGCTATAATGTGTACTCTTCAGAATAAAGACTGAGTTTGGTATAGAGGTACCTGTAAAAGATCCAAGGTAACGAAACAAAGGACACTTAACATATTAATGGTTGTACCCTTCATGATTATGAGATTAATACTTCCTTTTCAGATACTAAGCTCACCAAGTTACCTTTTGATCAGAATTTGGCTTCCTGCATTGACATGATAATCAGTAGGAAATTATGTGATCATGAACTAACAATTACAAGTCTGCTTATGACCCCTATTTCTCATTGTATATTAGTAAACTTTGATGTTTTGCAGCAATGCTTATAGTTTACCAGTCAGCATGACTTTCTCCCCTATAACCCATTCATCTTTGCATTTCTAAATCTACAAAGTGAAAAGCCAAATTCTGGGAATGTAAAGATAGCATTAAGGTGTAGATACACCTGGCCAAGCAGCATCTCTCTCACTCTCTTTTTAAAATATTCAAATACTATTAACGCATAGGATTGAGATTCAAGAAGGATTTTTTTAAAATTCATGGCAGTTGTTGTTCTTCGGTAGCTAAATCATGTTCAGTTCTTTGCAACCCTATGGACTGCAATACACCAGGCTTCCCTGTCCTTTACTTTTTCCTGGAGTTTGCTCAAACTCATGGCCATTAAGTCAGTCATGCTACTTAACCATCGCATCCTCTGCTACCCTCTTCTCCTCCTGCTCACAGTCTTTCCCAGCATCAGGGTCTTTCCCAATCATTTCTTCATATCAGGTGGCTAAGGTATTGGAGCTTCAGCTTCAGCATCAGTCCTTCCAATAAATATTCAGGGCTGATTTCCTTTAGAGCTTGCATCACATATTCAGTTATCTTTCCATTATCTTTATAAGGACCAAGTAAGTTATTTGGCTCTTCAAACTTGTTTTTTGTTTTTGTTTTTAAGAAAAAGCCTTTGAATAAATAGCTTTTATAGAATCAAGTTTTTCTCTAGGCCTGTGGAGAAAATTGTCTAAAATAAAATGGCATTTTTAGCCTATAGTTTGAAGGACTGTGCTTGCAAAATAAACAAGATCGTATCCAGTGACATGTTAGATGATTTACATTCAGATATCCTGGATTTAAAAGGAGCATTGAAAAAGTGATAGCAGGTAGAAACACAGCTATCAGCCAATAAAGAAATTTTTATTTAACAGGGAACACTGCTTCTGTGATAAAAGCATGAGGTAGAATAAAATTATGTAAAATATCATTACCCTTCAGATTTTCAACTTATTTTTATAAATGTCTAGAAAATGCATATAGTGTTAGAGATGATTTGAGATGAACAGGAAGAATTAGAAGAGAATTTTGAAAAGCTACTCTGGAGGTTATTTGGTTGATTTATTATTATCATATTTATTCCTAAAGGCCCAGTCATGATAATAGGAACTAGATTCCTACATATACAAAAGTAAAATGATCGAGAAAAAACCTACAATTCCACTTAGTTAAATATTATAACAATAGCATGAGGTCTAAATATATGTAGAAGAAAATACACATCATTATGTTAACAGTGACCACATCTGAGAAGTCAATTTTCTGATGCCTTTTTCCTCACATTGAATGTAAAATTACTCTCTGGGATATGCACTGCTCATAGTTATGAAATTTTTTTCTTACGATGAGAGCTTTTAAGATTTACTTTCTTAGCAACATTTAAAATATGCAAGACAGTATTATTAACCATGCTGTACATTGCAGTCTCATGGTTTATATATTCTGTAACTGACAGTTTGTACCAAGGTGTGTTTTTAAAATACAACTGTAACTTCCATCATTTCTAAAACGTTAACACTAATTGCTTACTATCATCAATAATACTCAGTGGTAAAGAATCCACCTGCTAATGCAGGAGACGCAGATTTGATCCCTGGGTCGGGAGGATTCCCCTGGAGAAAGAAATGGCAACCCATTCCAGTATTATTGCCTGGGAAATGCCATGGACAGAGCCTCATAGGCTATAGTCCACAGGGGTGCAAAAGAGTTGGACATGACTTAATGACTAAAAAACAACAATCGCCAATATGAGGTCAGTGTTCAGAGATCCCTGATGTTTTCTCAGTGTTTATTAGAATCAGGATTCAGATAAGTTTATGTATCTGTAATTAGTTCAGTTGTTTAAGTTTTTCTTTTTTGCTTTTTAAAATTGAAAGCCATATTTTATTGTGATATGTTGTATATACAATAAAATGAGCAGAACCTAAGTGCACAGTTGGTTGACTTTTGACAATTTTGTGTACTTGTGACAATCATTTAACTCAAGATATAGAATATTTTTATCTTCATTTCCCAGAAATTTTTTTGTGTTTCTTTCTAATGAGTCTCCCCCTCTATTCCAAGCAGCGAGCTTCTATTACCATAAATTACTTTTCCCTCTTCTTAGATTTTGTATAAGTGGAATCATATTGTGACTTTTTTGTATCTGGTTTCTTTTGCTCAATAAAATGTTTTTGAGGTATTCTTTCATGTTGGTACATGTATCAGTAATTCATTCCTTTTTATTGCTAGTATTTTATCATATGCATCTACCAAAATCTGTTTATCCATTCTCTTGTTGATGGATGTTGGGTTGTTCCAGTTTTAGGCTATTTTGAATGAAAGCTGCTAAGAACATTCTTGAACAGGTTTTGTTTTGTCTTGCTTTGCTTTTTGACAAGTTCTCATTTTTAGTGGATGAATACCTGGAAGCAGTATAAAGTTAAATATACACCTGTTCTGACCCACATGTTCAGACCCAGAGAGTAGTCACATGTACAGAATTTAAGAGAAACTACCAAATAGCTTTACTAAGAAGAAGGCAATGGCACCCCACTCCAGTACTCTTGCCTGGAAAATCCCATGGACGGAGGAGCCTGGTGGGCTACCGTCTATGGGGTCACACAGAGTCGGACACGACTGAAGTGACTTAGCAGCAGCAGCAGCAGCTTTACTAAGTTGTTCTATCATTCTACATGCCCACTCCACAACCTCTAGGAGTTTCAGTGATTCCATGTCCTTGCCAACATTTTGTATTTATCTTTTTAATTATAGCCATTCTAGTTGTACTATCTATTATCTTACTGTGGTTTTATTTTGTATTTTCTTAATAACTGTTGATGTTGAGCTTACTGGCTCATGGAATAACAAAGTCAATGGAAAAAAGATAAATAGCCTAACAAAAAGTGGGCGAAAGACTTGACCTGTCATTTACATGGTCTATCTATCCATTACTTGGCCTATTTATCCATTTACCCAGGCCTTTTAAAATTTCTCTCAGTAATGTCTTTTCATCATTTGCAAGTATGGAAGAATACAATTGCCTTCTATATGTTGATCTTCTATCCCGAGAACTTGCTAAACATATTTACTAATTCAAGTAGACTTTTGGAAAATCCTTTGTGGTTTTCATGTTGTTTCTGAATAGAAACAAAGAATATAATCAATCTGATTTCAGTATTGACCATCTGGTGATGTCCATGTGTAGAGTCTTCTCTTGTGTTGTTGGAAGAGGGTGTTTGTTATGACCAGTGCATTCCCTTGGCTAAACTCTGTTAGCCTTTGATCTGCTTCGTTTTGTCCTTCAAGGCCAAATTTGCCTGTTACTTCAGGTATCTCTTGGCTCCCTACTTTTGCATTCCAGTCTCATATAATGAAAAGGACATCTTTTTTGGGGTGTTAATTCTAGAAGGTCTTGTAGGTTTTCATAGAACTGTTCAACTTCAGTTTCTTCAGCATTACCGGTCGGGACACAGACTTGAATTACTGTGATATTGAATGGTTTGCCTTGGAAACAAACAGACCATTCTGTCGTTTGGGGGATTACATCCAAGTACTGCATTTTGGACTCTTTTGCTGACTATTATGGCTACTCCATTTCTTCTAAGGGATTCTTGCCCACAGTAGAGAAACAATGGAAACAGTGAAAGACTTTTTGGGCTCCAAAATCACTACAGATGGTAACTGCAGCCATGAAATTGAAATATGCTTGCTCCTTGGATAAAAAACTCTGACCAAACTAGACAGCATATTAAAAAGCAGAGACATTACTTTGCCAACAAAGGCCCATCTAGTCAAGGCTATGGTTTTTCCTCTGGTCATGTATGGATGTGAGAGTTGAACTATAAAGAAAGCTGAGCACCAAAGAATTGATGCTTTTGAACTGTGGTGTTGAAGAAGCCTCTTGAGTCCCTTGGACTGCAAGGAGATCCACCAGTTTATCCTAAAGGAAATCAGTCCTGAATGTTCATTGGAAGGACTGATGCAAAAGCTGAAACTCCAATAATTTGGCCACCTGATGCGAAGAACTGACTCATAGGAAAAGACCCTGATGCTGGGAAGACTGATGGTGGGAGCAGAAGGGGATAACAGGGGATGAGATGGTTGGATGGCATCACTTAACGTGATGGACATGAGTTTGAGTAGGCTCTGGGAGTTGATGATGGATGGACAGGGAGGCCTGGGGTGTGCTGCAGTCCATGGGGTCGCAAAAAGAGTAAGACTGAGAGACTGAATCCTGACTGATGAACAGAAACAGTTTTCCTACTTTGCTTCCTATCTGTATGCCTTTTACTTCTCTGTCTTCATTCACTGTTAATGTAGAAAATTATATTGATTTTTCAAATGTTAAACCAATTTTCCTTCTTGGGATAAAACTTACTTGGTCATAATGTATTAACCTTTTAATATATTGATGAATTTGATTTGCCAGTATTTTGTAAAGGATTTTTGCAAGTTATGAGGAGTATTGGCATGAAATTTACTTTTCCTTAAATGTCTTCGTCAGGGTTTTTGTGTTAATTATACTGACTTTGTATGGTTCAGAAAGTGTGTCTTCCTCTATTTTCTGAAAGAGGTATAAGACTGTGTATTTATTTCTTAAATACTTGAAAAAAATTCACAATGAGGGCATCTGAGCCTGATACTTATTTTTGTAGAAAAGTTTAGTTTATGGATACAGTTTCTGTAATAAATATAGTCATTTGGATTTTCTAGGTTTTATTCAGTCAGTTTTAGTCAACTGTCTTTTTTAGGACTTTAATTGATTTTATCTAATTTGCCAAGTCATTGGCATAAAGTTGTTTAAAATATCCTCTTGTTATCCTTTTAAAGTTTATAGAATTTATAGTGATATTGTATTTGCTTTCTATTTCATTAATTATGTTTACTGTTTCTTCTACTTAATTTTGGGCTTAATTTTTTAGCTTTTTAAGGTAGAAACTTAGACCATTGATTTTAAATCTTTCTTATTTTCTAAAATAATATTTAAAGCTATAAATTCTGTTGGAAGTACTGCTTCATTTGCATCCCACAGGTTTTGATACCATGTGTTTTTTTTAATCATTCAGTTCAAGCTATTTTCCAATTTCTCTTATGATTTATTTTACCCACGGATTATTTAGAAGTGTGTTACATAATTTTCAAATATTTGGTGATTTTCAAACATACCTTTTTGTTATTGGTTTCTAAATTAATGCTGGTTTGGTCAGAGAACTACTATGGTTTTAATTCTTTGAAATGTATTAAGATTTGTCTTACAGCCCAGGATATGGTCTCTGTTCCTGGGCATTCCATATATTTTTGTACAGAATGTTCATTGTGTTGGGGACAATGTTCTATAAATGTCAAAATTTCAGCTCGTTAATTTTCCAGGCTCTTGGCTTTATTGATTGCATTACCATGGGGTCATTTAATGTTCCCTAGTCCTCTGTATTTCTTGTGAAGTATATCTAGAAGCATTCTCAGACTTCATTTCAACTTTTTGGAGACTATTTCATAATGCAGTTTTCAACTCTTTTGAGTAAATACCAAAGGACACAATTGTTGAATTATATTACAAGAATATGTTTACTTTTGTAGGAATCCACCAAACTGCCTTCTAAGGCTCTTGCCATTTTGCATTCTTACCTGCAATGCGTGAAAGGCTTATGTTGCTCCATGTCCTTGCCAGCATGTGATGTCAATGTTCCAAATTTTGACTATTCTAACAAGAGTATAGTAGTATCTCATTGTTTTAATTTGCATTTCCCTGATGACATATGATGTGGAGCATCTTTTTGTATGCTTATTTGTCATTTATATATGTTTTGTGAGGTATATGTTAAGGTCTTGGTATGGTTTAGAATCAGTTTTGTTTTTTTCTTTTACTGTTGAGTTTTAAGCATTTTGTATGATATGGAGAACAATCCCTTATCAGATATCTTTTGTAAAATTGTCTTTCAAATCTGTGGGTATAGAGTTGTTATCCTTCCATTAAAAAATATAATTTGACCCACTGATTCTTTTGTTAAAAATTGAATGAATTAATTAATTACATTAATAGTTGCAGCTTATTACTGCAAAAAGTTGAAGTCTGAGAATGCTTCTAGGTCTAGTACACAAGAAGTACAGAGGACTGTGGAACATTAAATGACCCCATGGTGATGGACTCAGTAATGACACTTCAGTAGTTGCAGCATGTGGGCTCTGTAGTTATAGCTCCCAGGCTCTAGAGCACAGCCTCAGTAGCTGTGACACATGGGCTTAGTTGCCCCAAGGCATGTGGGATCTTCCTGGATCAGGGATCAAACCCTTGTCTCCTGCATTGGCAGACAGATTCTTATCTACTGAGCCACCAGGGAAGTTTTGCCCCTCTACTTCTTAAATAAATGGTAACAAATGATATAAGCTTTTCTCTTTCTTGGTCCCATTTTAGTAACATGGACAGCTTGTCTTTCAAGGACTGGTAGAAAAATGTGTTTATTTGAACCATGACAACAAATATCCTATGACCCCATTCAGCCTAGGTAACCACCTCCCGATATCAAGCAGTTTCTCAGCTTAATTATAGTATCATTGCTTTTTCATGTATTTGATTTAGCCAATGTTGGATCCTGTATAGTGTCTGAGGGTAGACACCAGGTCTATTTAACTCATCAAATAAATTTTGAACTCTGTTTTGGTACATTTTTTGAGATTTGGGTCTAGTTTAAGGTAAGAGGGTATAGAGGTAGGTGCCCAATAAATGATATAGCCTCCTGTTGATGATATTTTGAGAAGTACTGGTATATATTTCATAGTCAAACATGCATTTTTTTTTCTTCTACAGTCACGGGATTTGATCTGTGGGGTGTAGTAGTGGCTACTGGTGTGGTCTGCACATTCTACTGCACTATGGTATGTCAAGAACCTTATTTCTCCTTTTACCCTATACACTTGCTTTGCAAAATTAAAAGTTTCAATCAATGCATGCTGCAGTCTGGGTTGTTTATGTTTCCTTCCCACAATAACTTATTTTTTATAAGGAATATTCAGTCCAGGGTAAAATTTGATCCTTTGTAAAACATTGATTGTAACTGATATTTTTTCTTCCTTTGAACCATGCAGTGGTCCCCAGTCTCATTTCATAATTTGCTTGTATTTTTGTCATGTTATTATAGCTATGCTCACAGTATTCCCTAGCTTAGTAACCTGAGATAATTTCCCACTGCCTTTAGGCAGGTGTGACAGTCAAAATATGTAAGAACCAGTACGGCATGGGCACTGATATTATCACTGATGCTGATCCTTAGCAGTGGTGCAAGTCTTGTGCAACCTGTGATACTCTGTCTTAATACTTTAGTTGCTCGATGATGTAGCAGACAAGGTCTACAAAGAGGGACTCAGTCAGGTTCTGGAGGGGTACACTTGGGCAGTGACTAGTACAAAACAATTTTATTTTTTTATTAACTGGAATGTCCTTCTTTGTGCTAGTACACTTGCCAGTACAGAAGATGTAGGAGAGGTGGGTTTGATCCCTTGGGATGGGATGATCCACTGGAGTAGGAAATGGCAACCCACTCCAGTATTCTTGTGTGGAAGATCCTATGGATGGGGGAGCCTGGTGGGCTACAGTCCAGGGGATCACAAAGAATTGGATCCCCTCAGAGCATACATGCATGCCTTCTTTGTGCATACTGTTTGATTATCAGTCCTGCCTATAGGATAAAATCTATGATACTGCAATTTGATTCCGAGTTTTCTTCCTAACAATATCCCCACACCACTCCACTTTGCTCCAAAATATATATCTGGACACACTAAGTATGCCATGTATTTTGAATTCTAGGAGCCTAGCAGGCTACTGTCCACGGGGTTACAAAGAATCAGATATGACTGAGTGACTAAGCACAGGCTTTTTGCCCATGCTCTTTTCTCTGCTGGGAGAACCTTTCATTTTGGATTCTGTTTATATTTGAAAGTTTGATCTAAGTACTACCTCCCTGACTATCTCCCTTGGGTGCACTTCTTGGCCAAGATTCATGTTTTCCTTATCTTTGACCAGGAGAGTGTATAAGCATGTAAGTGCTTAATAATGTCTGGTAGAAGCATTAATCCTAATGTACTTTTTCCTCAAAGGGTGGTCTTAAAGCAGTTATTTGGACGGATGTTTTTCAAGTTGGAATCATGGTGGCTGGCTTTACATCTGTGATTATAAAGGCTGCATTGATTCAAGGTGGAATCAGTACTATTATAAATGATGCCTCCAAAGGAGGAAGATTAAACTTCTGGAAGTAAGTTGCTTTTTGGTTAAGTATTTACTTCTTGGTTAATAGAACGTTCCTTTTTTTTTTTCTGTAAAAAGTCTCTTGGCTGAAATAAAAAATTTACATTAGAAAACAAACTAACCATTAAGGTCATGGTACAAAAATTTGAAGCTGGCACATAAATGTGTAAGGAGTTTTCACTTTAAGGGTGGAAGCAGTCAGGTGGTATTTAGTTACATGGTGCTGAGGATGGTGCTTCCTCCTGAGAAGGGATTGATAGCAAGAGTATTTTCTTCCAGAAATTAAAATCTGAGATAGGTTGAAAGGTAGGGGTAGGGAGAGAAGGGAAGATACAGTGGAGAGGTAAGGAAAGGAAACCTTTTAAGAGAAAAGCACTGAAAGATAGTGATTCCATTTTGACAATTCTTTGTTTCAAGCAGCCTAAAGAATTCCTCTTTTAATATGGCCCTAGAAATATATAGTATATTATTATTATATGTGTATTTTATATGTGAATATTATTTAATGTACATTATGTAATATTAAATCTTATTTCTAGAATATTGACTAGAGAAGTTATGGCCAATGCCTCAGGTATCAGCATTACATAAGATACAATGTCTTCAACAACTATTCAACTTTCTTAAAGAAGGCTAATGGAGAAACTAGATATTTCATCACAAATATATCACACAATTTAAAAGACTATTTAAAACACTTTATCTTTTGGATTGATAGTGTCTTCCTTATACATCATGTTCAATGTGCAGGGGGGCTCATTTTGACATGAACCAGCTAATTTTCTTTTTAAGCAGCCCTGCTATGAGATAAGCAAGCTGAAATCACTGGCAAGAGGAAAGAAAATCACTTTACACTTGGCGGCTCTCTTCTGGTTATCTGAAAGAAGGTGTTAGTGTTTGAGAATAAAGTTAGAAATTGGACAGGGTCAATGTCTTCTTAATTTGCAAGAATGAGTTACAGTGAATCGACTCCAACTGTTCTCAATATTTTTAAGGAAAATAGAGCCTCCAGTTGGCCTAGCTTAGGCTTGATTCCATCCATTAGCTATGACAGAGCAGAACATTTTGATTGACCATCATTTAGACTATTTAATGGAGAAATGGTTATTTTCCCAAGGCAAATCTAGGTTGCTGTTACTAGAAGTGTTAATTTCTCAGTCACGTCCAACTCCTTGTGACCCCATGGACTGTGGCTCACTAGTCTCCTATGTCTTTGGGATTCTCCGGGCAAAAATACTGGAGTGGGTAGAAGAGTGGGGAATAGATACCAAGAGGCAGAAGCAACCAGTGGCCACTCGGTAAACCTGGATTACTTCCAAATCTCTTACTAGTCAGCTAGGTTGAGGGGAAAGCGTATGGATTCAATCCATTTTTCTGCAAAATAACTGTCAGTTTATACAAAGGGTAAACACATTGCTGCATTGAAATAATAACTTATAACCAATAAAAGATTCCAAAAAGTAAACGATTAGATATTTTTATGACCCTTACAATGTTTCCAACAATTAAGGAATAATGAAAAGCCTTATTGTATATCGCTTGTTATTCAAATATATTTTAAGAATATGATGGTGGACAATAAATCTGCTCTGGGTAGGATAAACGAAGTGAAAGATTTTGTGTTGATATTTTCCATACGGTCTATAGTTGGCATATGTATTCTGTATTGCCAGAACCAAAAACCCACTAACTTGGGTGTTTTAAATCTCGTCTTACTTTCTTCCAGTAACTCACAGAACCCTTTAGCTCTTGACATTTATTAGCTAGTATAGTAGCCACTTTCTTTATGGGAGAAAGGGCCAACACCCTTAAAACTCTTAGCCTTTGATATTAACTATTAGAGAATGGAATAGAGGCTCTCATCTTTCCATTAGAATGCTGAAAACACATGTAGCACTTTACCCAAATGATCTCAAATATAAACTTTGAAGTGAAATTGCAGAATTTCAGAAATGCAGAATGTTTCCATTAAAGCTAATTTTGCAGAAAATTTTCAAGCTTATATTGTGTATCAGAGATGAACAGGCTCATTCCTTCCAAGATGATACAGTAAGAAGAATTAAAAGATGTATTAAATGTGGAAGTTGAGCTTTCTTTGTAATCGTATTTTAAGTGCCGTAATGTGACTTTCAACTGTGAGTATGTAGTTTGTGCACACAACCTTTTAGGAACATGATTATAATGACATGGTAGTTTTAAACATGAAAACCTTTAAACCGCATTAATTGAATTCTTCAGCTTGAATATAAAGTAGAACTGGGAGTATAAATGTTCCAGGAGAGGAATTATACACATGAGATGTGTCAATATCATGTTTATTTCAGTACCATATCTGTTGCTCTAGTGTACCTAGGAATTGCTTGCTCTCTCTTTCTTCAGCTTCATGCTCTTCTCTGATTACAGCATGGCAGACTTGTTTAAATAATTCCCTGTGGCCATGAGAGAACAGTTTCTATAAATGTTCACAACGATTGAAACATTCACTTTGCCCCCAGTCCTATCCAGAATTTCCAAATCTCTGAAAGTATTGATTTTTTAATTTCAGTTAAGTTAGAAATATTTCTACCTTTTATATTACTTAATCAATCTGTACATATTTGTGTATATATATATATTTGTTTATATTTATGTAAGTATACATTGCTTGCTTCCAAAACACTCTAGAAAGATTTCTGTAATAGTTTACTGAGAGTTCAAATTTGTTTTCTGTTTGTTTTCATTTAGCTTTAATCCTAATCCTTTGCAAAGACACACATTCTGGACGATTATTATAGGCGGGACCTTCACGTGGACCAGCATCTATGGTGTGAACCAATCCCAAGTGCAGAGATATATTTCCTGTAAAAGCAGGTTCCAGGCAAAATTGTAAGCCAAACTATGGTATATGAATCATGAATAACTATCAGTTGTCTTTATGGCTGCTCAGAAGTCAAGCTTTGCTGGAGTTTGTCTTTTGTATCATGAAATTCTAAGAGATAAATGATATACTTACAAAAGGATCACATAGAACAAAGTGGTACTGTATGTTTTGAATCAGATATTTTAAAATATTTATATCAAGGACCTCTGTTTCTTTTGTCTACCTTCTGATGGATGAGGATAAGGGGCTTGTGCAAGCTTCCTGATAGAGGGACTGGCTGCGGGGAAAACTGGGTCTTGCTCTTGTGGGCAGGGCCACACTCAGCAAATCTTTAATTCAGTTTTCTCCTGATGGGTGGTGCTATGCTCCTGGTGGTCCAATGGTTAAGACTCTGTTTCCACAGCATGGGGTGAGGGTTTGATCCCTGGTTGGTGAAATAAGATCCCACATGCCACATGATGTGGCCAAAAGAAAATTTATATCAATTATTAAGTAAAACAAACCTTATCAAATAAATAGGCATTTATTTTGTATCTGTTTGTATAAGGAAATATAAGGAATAAAAATTATAAATATGTGGCTCTTATAAAGTACAAAGGATGAAATGGTTGGATGACATCATTGACACAATGGACATGAGTTTGAGCAAACTCTGGAAGATAGTGAAGGACAGGGAAGCCTGGTGTGCTGCAGTCTGTGGGGTTGCAAAGAGTCGGACATAACTTAGCGACTGAACGACAATCATGAAGGAACATAGCATCAAATTAGGAAAATATATGCAACTATGTGAAAAATGGAATAACACTAGAGGTATAACAGTTCCCTGAAACAATGTAACAGTAGAGGAAAATGTTCTAGAGCATTGTACTGCCAGATGTGTTGTTTCATTTTATGTTCAGACACAGTTATGGGTTTATAACCTGGTTCTAACACTTGCTACTTGAGTAATGGGGTGAGTTCCTTAGACTCTCTGAACTTCAGTTTCTAAACTTATACAATGAGCATATCACACATCTTGTGGAGGAATTATAAAATACTGTGTTTGTCATGCATGTGGTAGGGATCCAGTAAATGTGAATTCCCTTTTCCACCTCAAATCTTGGGATGTGAAGGCAGGGATGAATGAGAGATTCCTGTTGAGCAGGTAGGTCCTGAAGGAATACCACGTGTGGGCCGGTGGAGAAGAATGGGAGAGCATTCCAGGTAGGAAGAGTGGTTTGCCCAAAGCACACAAGTTGGCTTCCAACCTCTTATCATGAGCCCTCTGGAGGGCTTCCCAGGTGGCACTAGTGGTAAAGAACCTGCCTGCCAAAGCAGGAGACATGAAAGATGCGGGCTCAATCCCTGGGTCGGGGAGATCCCCTGGAGTAGGAGATGGCAGCCCACTCCAGTATGGTGGCCTGGGAAATCCTGTAGACAGAGGAGCCTCACGGGCTACGGTCCATGGGGCGGCAGTCAGACACTGCTGCAGTGACTTAGCACATGCATGTACAGAGGTCAGAAGGAAGCATGGTCAGGGGAGTCTCCAGCCCATCTTGGCTTACGCAGAGTGTGAGCCAGTGGCTGGTTTCTTCTCAGGAGGCCTCAGATAAACTTGGTGACCAGCATTCTTAATACTGATAAATAAGGCTGAGTTGGCTTTCAGGCATTTTGAAGCTTTAAAACTCTAAGAGTAACAAGGTGATTGCAGTAGGAGGAGTAGCAATTCTATTTGTATTAAGGGAGAATATTAAAAATACGTGATGCGAGGAGGAGGTGGAGGAAGCAGCGGCGCTCCCGCCCGGCCGTAGAGCGGCGCTGGGACCCACGCGGCCGTGACCCCGCGGCTCCCCGAAGACCGAGCGCGGCAGCTGCGGACAAAGGAGCATGTCGGCGCCGAGGAGGGCGCGTCCTCCGGCCACCACGAGACTCCCGGCGCCGCGGGGCCTCCTGCCGCCGCCCCTTCTGCTGCTGCCGCTGGCGCCGCTCACGCTGCTGGGCGGCGGGGCCGTGGCGCTGCCCCCGGGCTGCATGCACGACGGGCGGAGGACGGCGGGTGCCGCCGAGGGCAAGGTGGTGTGCAGCAGCCTGGAGCTCGCGCAGGTCCTGCCCCCGGACACGCTGCCGAACCTCACGGTCACCCTATGGTGTGAACATTGATACCCACCACATCCCCATTAATGTGACGCTGCGTCGAATTGAGCATGGAGCAGATGCTGTGGCTGCCCAGTGGGATTTCAATTTGCTGAATGGACAAGGAGGTTGGAAGTCAGATGGGTGCCATATACTCTATTCAGATGAAAATATCACTACCATTCAGTGCTACTCCCTTAGTAACTATGCAGTTTTAATGGATCTGACGGGATCCGAATTCTATACCCTGGCAGCCTGTGGCCTACACTACTGCTGTCGTTCTCTTGTGCCTCTTAGCGGCCCTGGTCAGTTCCATATACCGTCATAGTTTGATTAGAATCAGTCTCAAAGGCTGGCACATGCTTGTGGATTTGCGCTTTCATATTTTTTCTGACCTGTGTGGTCTTTGTGGGAGGAATAAGTCAAACAAGAAATGCCAGCATCTGCCAAGCAGTTGGAATAATTCTTCATTATTCCACTCTTGCTACAGTACTATGGGTGGGACTGACAGCTCAGAACATCTACAAACAAGTCACTAAAAAAGCCAAAAGATGCCAGGACCCTGATGAGCTGCCACCTCCACCAAGACCAATGCTCAGGTTCTACCTGATCGATGGTGGTATACCCATCATAGTTTGTGGCATCACTGCAGCAGCAAGCATCAAGAATTACGGCAGTCGGCCAAATGCACCCTATTGCTGGATGGCGTGGGAACCCTCCTTGGGAGCCTTCTACAGGCCCGCCAGCTTCACCACTTTCGTAAACTGTATGTACTTTCTCAGCATATTTATTCAGTTGAAAAGACACCCTGAGCGCAAATATGAGCTGAAGGAGCCCACCAAGGAGCAGCAGCGGCTGGCAGCCAATGAAAACAAAGTCAGTTATCAGGACTCCATGTCTCTGTCCCTGATTTCCACATCAGCTCTGGAAAACGAACACACTTTCCACGCTCAGCTTCTGGGGGCCAGCCTTGCCTTGCTCATGTATGTCGCCCTGTGGATGTTTGGGGCCTTGGCTGTTTCTTTGTATTACCCTTTGGACTTGATTTTTAGCTTCTTTTTTGGAGCCACGTGTTTGAGCCTCAGTGCATTCATCGTGGTTCACCATTGTGTCAACAGGGAGGATGCCCAGCTCGCATGGATCATGACTTGGTGCCCAGGACGGAGCGCCTATTCATTCCAGGTCAATGTGCAGCCCCCCAGCTCCAGTGGGCCGAGTGGGGAGGCTCCCAAGTGCACCAACAGCAGCGCAGAATCTTCATGCACAAACAAGAGTGCTTCGAGCTTCAAAAACTCCTCCCAGGGCTGCAAATTAACCAACTTGCAGGCTGCCACGGCCCAGTGCCACACCAGTTCCCTACCTTTGAATGCCATGCCTCAGCTCGACGATAGTCTGACAGAACATTCAGTGGACAACGATATTAAAATGCCTGTGGCGCCTTTAGAAGTTCCATTTCGAACAAATGTGCACCTAAGCTGCCATCATAAAAACAGAAGTAAAGGGCACCTCTTTACATAGAACATAGGCTTGTAAAACATATGATTGGTTATAATGAAAGAAATAGTTTCTATGACTACGATTGGTCCCTGTGAAATTTCCAGTCCAAGTCCTAAGTTCCTCGGTGCTTGCAGCAAGTTTCCAGATGTCTCATTGTTTAGGTCCAATCTGTTTATCAAGGACGAGGATGGGGGGGAGGGGTGCCATTCCACTGTCAAGTCACCCAAGAAGTCCTCTGTCCTGGTAATGTTCCATTGTAGTATTAGTAACCTTCTATGTTATTTGAGTAACATAATCACACAGTGTTGTTAAGATCATTTGAGCAGTTAGATAACCATATACTATGGGGTCCCCAATCAACAATTGTATGATTCAGTTCAGTTCAGTCACTCAGTCATGTCCGACTCTTTGCAACCCCATGAATTGCAGCACGCCAGGCCTCCCTGTCCATCACCAACTCCCGGAGTTTACTCAAACTCATGTCCATCGAGTCGGTGATGCCATCCAGCCATCTGATCGTCTGTCATCCCCTTCTCCTCCTGCCCCCAGTCCCTCCCAGCATCAGAGTCTTTTCCAATGAGTCAACTCTTCGCATGAGGTGGCCAAAGTATTGGAGTTTCAGCTTTAGCATATGATTAGCCATAAACATTAATTTTCCTGATTTGGCCTGACATTTGTCCCAATGTTCATCCCCTTCTCCTCCTGCCCCCAGTCCCTCCCAGCATCAGAGTCTTTTCCAATGAGTCAACTCTTCGCATGAGGTGGCCAAAGTATTGGAGTTTCAGCTTTAGCATATGATTAGCCATAAACATTAATTTTCCTGATTTGGCCTGACATTTGTCCCAATGAAAGAATATATTTAAAGTTCTTGTTAGTAAACCCTTTGCATAATGTTCTTTCCTTAACTCTTTCCCTAAAGTTTCAGTAGTATAAACATGGTTCACGGACAAAGAAAGGGTAGTAAATAATCCAAGCAGTGTCTGAAAGTCCTCTTTTAGAGGCAGGGCGAAAGCCTAAGTTTGTCAGCTAACATTTATGCATAATTCTGTTGGGCCCATATACAAAGGAAGGACTTCATAACCTGGAGAGATATTAATTATTTTTTCTTCTTTTTCAAGATGAGAGGGCCCCTCCAAGTTCCAAGGAGGGGGCATATGTGTTGAGTCATTAGTGGATGCGATTGCTCCTGTATCTGTCCATTCTATAACCTACAATAAAAAAGGGGGGTTAGGTACATAAGTCCATTAAGTGTGATCAATCAAGTCACCCTGAGCAGGGGAAGCAAAAGCAAGTAAAGCAAGCATAGCAAAGAAAAATATTTTCAGGATTCCGAGGCATTCCCTGTTGAGAAATCAGATTTTCAGTTTGATTAGTAAGGGTTTTTATCTGTCCCCAAGTAGAGAGATCATAAGGTCGATGACATTGAGTGCAGTGTTTTTTGGAAATTTTTAAACTTACCATGGCTTGTATTAGAATTCCTTCCTCCTGAGGTTTTTGTTGTATCGTTTCTAGTCTGAACATTGGGGGCCCCCTTAAGATGAATCTTCTGTAGAGGAAGTTATATGAGTTCGTTGGATCCATCTGGAGAATTAGAAGCATATTCCTTTCCCTGTAAGATTAGTTTCTTAGATTTCCATAGATTAGTTAACCTGTCTTGATATCAAATGGGCAAAGGAAGGGAGGTGTCCTTTAACGTTTCAAAATGCTTTTCTGCTTTTGTCAAAATATCTCCTTGTGGTAAGTTTAAAACATTTTAAATAAATGAAGCTATATTAACAATAGTTATAGAAAGAAAGGAAAGCGATAATGATGAAAACATTCTTAGGAAATATTTCAGTCCAAAAGAAAAAAAAATCATCTAGAAATCTGTTTGGGACTGGTATTTGGCTATGGTTTTGAATTAATGGGTTGATTTTCTCTTCATTCAGTATATGCATTTTTCCTGATATATAAAAAAAATGGGATCTGACTGTGTTTTAAGTGGTTTGTGTTATTTGGGGGCAAAGGATTAGGAGCAAACATTCAAATATTTTTTCCTAAGTGAAATTATTGAAAGTTGATGCAGAACAACTTGATAAATGAAATGTTGCTCATATCCAAATATATATGACCTTATCCTTGGAAAAGAAATGCAGCCTGGGAGTTATTAAATCTCTCTGTTCAGTGTGTCAAGGAAGATGATTATACTTTCAAGACAGACCTGAAAAGGTGAATGTTTTGCACTTTTGATATTCTTAGGAACAAATAACTAATTTGGCAAATGGTATCCTTTTGATGTTGTTTTTGTTTTGTATTGTGAAACAGGCATTGAAGTTGATGCTATTTTGTTTTAAGAATCTTACAGACTGGAAATAGAAATAAAGCTATATTAACAGCAGTTATAGGCTTAAAAAATATATTGTGTCAGAATCTAGTAAAGTCTGCTCTGGATAAGGAAGATAAAGTGTTCCTGTGTATTTTTCTCTATTTAATTTTCTATTTGTAGTTACAGTGTGTAATGTGTTTGTTTAATTATGTCTTGTGATTGTGGATTATAAGGAATGTTTGTAATCTGTTTAATAGAGAATGAATATAAAAATTGTTTGAATTGTTTAGAAATATAGGTAGGGCCATTGTCTGTTTTTATAGAATTAGGCATTCTCATTATTGCAAAGTAAGCTAATAGTGGGTTATGACATGTTGTGTAGTTTCACCTCAGAGAGGTGTGGCCCCTATAAAAGAAGAATTTGTATCAATTGAGACTTGTAAGAAGGAAGAGGAAGAAAGTTCAGGGTAATGAGTTAAATCCATTTGTCATAAAATTTTCTTTCATTTGTCATAAACCCTGTTTATATTTTTGTATTCATCATTTTATTTGCCATTTCTTATATCCTTTCATTAAAAGCATATATCTTTTTTTTCTTTAGCAACTATGAAGTGTCTTGTATGTTAGTATTTTTATAAGATGTGTATAAGAGACAGCTAATACACACCCCAAGACCATGCTTTGAGAAATCACTACTCTACAGTATCCCAAGGACATGATAAGAGTTACTTTTAGGTTTTTTCTTAGGCCTGTTTTTGTTTCCCAGGCAGAATTGGAGCTCCAAAAAAGTATTTTAACAAGTTAACCTTTTCCTAATTGCATGTGTAATAAGAATCGGTTTTGCAATTTCAAAAAAGATTTTATTTTAATCAGTTTTCTCTGGAGTCTAAAGAATATCATGGCCATTCAGTGTCAAAAATATCATTTCTCCCTTTTGTAGTTACAGTATATTATTAATGATATATGCATGAGGGAATTGCTGTCATATAGGAAGTAAAGCCTTGGATATAAAATTTTGATGGATATTAAGACTGTTAAGCATACCTTGAGGTAACATAGTCTATTGAAATCTTTTATGAGGCCCGATGTGATTAGGATAAGGGAGAGATAAAGTGAATTTCTCCTGGTCTAAAGAGTGTAAAGGTATATTAAAAAAGCAATCTTGTAAATCAGTAATAATTATGTGCCAATTTTGAGGAATATTAGTAGGTGTTGGGATCCCTGGTTACAATGCATCTGTAGGTTTCATAGATGCATTAACTTTTCTAAGGTCTGTTAAGATATACCATTTGTTAGATTTCTTCTTTATAATAAAAATAGGAGAGTTCTAAGGAGAGTAAGATTTCTTGATACGTTTCACTTCTAATTGTGCGTCTATAGGTTCTTTAGTAGCCTGTAATTTATCTTTCGTAAGGGGCCATTGCTCTGTCCAAATAGGCTCATCATTCTTCCAAGTTATTTTAATAATTGCTTTGTTTGTTAAATGAGCAGTGGCGCCTAGGAAAAATGTGAAATGTATATCTAGTTTGCCATTGCATAAGTAAGTCTCTTTCTATTAGATTAAGGGGTGCATTTGTCACATAAGGTCTTAATGTTGTAGGTTGGCCTTTTGGCCCTTGAGACATTACTTTGCCGACTAAAGTCCGTCTAGTCAAGGCTATGGTTTTTCCAGTAGTCGTGTATGGATGTGAGAGTTGGACTGTGAAGAAGGCTGAGCGCTGAAGAATTGATGCTGTTGAACTGTGGTGTTGGAGAAGACTCTTGAGAGTCCCTTGGACTGCAAGGAGATCCAACCAGTCCATTCTGAAGGAGATCAGCCCTGGGATTTCTTTGGAAGGAATGATGCTAAAGCTGAAACTCTAGTACTTTGGCCACCTCATGTGAAGAGTTGACTCATTGGAAAAGACTTTGATGCTGGGAGGGATTAGGGGCAGGAGAAGAAGGGGACGACCGAGGATGAGATGGCGGGATGGCATCACTGACTCGATGGACACGAGTCTGAGTGAACTCCGGGAGTTGGTGATGGACAGGGAGGCCTGGCATGCTGCGATTCATGGGGTTGCAAAGAGTCAGATACCACTGAGCAACTGACTGAATGAACTGAAACATTTTGATAAATTTCTTGTACTTTCGTTTTGAGAAATTTCTGCAATTTGGCAAAAGACTTTTTGTATAGGCCAGGATTTGGGCCATAAGTGTTTGGAAATAATACTAGATCCAGGGTCGAGGAGACCAGAAAATCTTTTATTATTAATTTTGATATTTATATTTGGTCAGGCATGTTCAGATACCAATGATGTCCATAAGGATTGTTTTTGATCTGTATTGCCGAATCTGCCTGTCCATACATTATTAGAGGAGTTAATAGAAATGTAAGGCAAAAGAAGTAATTGAGCAATTTTGTCCCCCTTTTTGAATTGCCATAAAATTTGAGATGACATCATAATTTGAATCTCTCCGGAATAATTTGAATCAGTTATTCCAGGGTGAGCAGTAATTCCTTTAGAAGCCAAACTAGATCGGCCAAATAAAAGATTGAAGGTTTATGGCGGCAGGGGTCCAAGAAGTCTGGTAGGTACTCTAGAAGGGACTGCTTAGAGTAAAGGAAAAAAATCATCTAGGGCTGGTATATTAACAGTAGCATTGCTGGATGTTGAGGGTTTGAAGGAAAAGATAGAATTTGCCCCTGGTTTTTGTTGTAGGGGACCTGGGGCGGTCCCCTGTTTGGAGTTCCCTGGAATAGGTTTTCCATCAATATCAAATTGAAATTTACAATCTTTGGCCCAATGCATTCCTCTACGGCAGTGAGGGCAAATTCTTGGAGGTTTTTTATTAGCCTTCTTAGGGCAGTCCCCTTTTAAATGTTTTTTATCTCTGCATGTAAAGCATCCTTCATTTCCCTTTTTAAAGGCAGTAGCCATTGTTTTAGCTAGCATTTGCATCTTTTGAGTTTCTCATCCTAGATTGTGACGGGCCTTCAAATAATCAATAATAGTCCCAGTCTCATGAATTGCAGCGATAGCTCTTTGATTTTCCTGATTTGCATTCTCATAAGCAAGTAATTTCTCTAGCTGTTTCTTGGTTTCTTCTCTGATTACAGTATGGGAAATAGCAGTTTCTAATCTAGCAAAAAAAATTAGCATAACTTTCATTAGGTTCCAACAAAGGAGAGACTTTTGGAGTTGTGCCTGTTGGCAGAGGAGGAGCATATGGAGCAGCCAGGGCAAGGCTAGTAAGAAAATTTTGAAATATTTTATGTTGCTCTAATTGGGCCTTTTGTGAAGTTTCATCGTCTAATTCATATACATGCAATAAGTGTTCTGTCTGTGGTTGAATATTAGGAGGGCTAGAATTTACCTTGAAATGGCCAGAAATCAATTGGAATGTTTTTTCCTTGCTTGGCGGCTCATTCAACATTTTCTTTGACTTGGTGCCAACTTTCTAAATCAAAACTACCTTTATCAGGGAACCAAGGGTTACATTTAACCACTGTTTGAAAGCAAGCCTCTATTCATTGGCACGAAACCAAAAGTCCCTGAGCTTTAAACAAATGGTGAAGTAAAGTAGAGAAATGATGGGGCTTTCCAGCCGTTTGACCCATGTCTTAGTACTTACCAATCTCAATAGGTCCTGACCTCAATGGGTCCTGAATCCCTCCGACCGAAGTGCCATGTATACCAGAGTCCCTGTTCTGGGATGCCACTTGTTGGGGTCCTTTAATGGACTGGGACCTGGCGGTCTGGAGGAGGCGATGATAAGAAAGTGAAAGAGAGAGAGGCTGATACTCCCTGGTTTATGCAGAAAACCAATAAAGCCCTTGAGACAGGACTTGTGTCTCTCACGAAGGTACCGGGCGCCCTCTCGAGGGGGGTGAAGGCACGGGGCGCCTTCTCTAGAGAGTCTTAGAAGCCCAGGCAGGAGAGTGAGTAAGACGGGTCTCTGCGCTCCAAAGAATCAGCCGAGGAGAGACAGAGAGAGAGAGAGAGAGGAAGAAAGAAAGAAAGACATGGGGACCCAAGCTCTGATGGAGCAAAGGTGCTTTAATGATTTCTCTGTGAGTATATAAAGGCTGTGGTACAAGAAGTTTCTTTCGACAATGATAAAGATCAGAAAACCAAGTGTATTGCAACTGTCACCAAGGGAACGAAGGATTAATAATGGTCACAAGGTCAGGAGACAATCCATATCTCAAGGAAGGGGATCGAGACTAAGCAGTCTTGTCGTAAAGAGAATGTTTACTAAAGGAGATTCAAGCCTGTCTCACACAATGACCTCAGTTCCTGGGAGCAGCATGCTGTTCCGCTTAAAAAGAAACAAAGGACTTGTGAGAAAGAGCAGGTAGGAATCCTCCTGGTAAACATTCCCTGACAATATAGCAAAATGACTCAATTATATATATACATGTATCTATTATTTTTCAAATTCTTTTACCATTTAGTTTGTTGCAAAGTATTGAGCAGTGTTCCCTGTGCTATACAGTAGATTCTTGTTGGTTATCCATTACTCATTAGGCAGTAACAAAACACACAGTGAATGTAGTCAATCAAGGGGAAAGACTAGCAATCTGTTGTTTGGGACTTCATGCAGGTTAGGTTCTCCTGGAAGCAGACTTTGAGATGGAGGTTAGCATGCCAGAGTCTCCTCGGGAATTACCACTGTAGAAGAGAAGAAAGGGGAGATTGGCCAGAGGGAGAAGGTAGACTGAAATGCAGTCTCAACAGAGGCCTCAACAGGAGCTTTAGCGCTGAGATGACCCTTCAGGCTGTTCCGGGTTGGCTTGAGGGAACTCAGCCTTTAAACCTCTGAATCTAGTCATCATTCCGTGCAGGCTGCCCTGGGGAAGGAGATAAGAGTTGGTGGTGGGGTGGGCACCTCTCTTCAGTCCAGGAGTCCACTATAGTACCCTTGGGGGAAAAAACCGCAGCCACCTTAGTGGGAGAAATATTTGCTATCAACTGCTTATTAAAATAGGGCTTCCCTGATAAGACATAGCATTCAACGATATTAACACTAGTAATATCACTAACTTGTATTTAACAAGTGGTTATTACATACTTTGTATTACATGATGGACACTATTTTATTTAGTCTTACAAATAACTCAGTGAGGTATGCATTGTTATTTCTAGCTGTCAGTGAAGAAACTGAGGATCAGAGAGGTTAATTTACTTGCCTAACGTCACATATGGTAGAGCTAAGATTTATGCTCAGGACTGACTCCAGTGCTATTACTGAAATCTTTACATTCTACTGGAGCACATACCATGAATTGAAATGCTGAACATTATTTTGGAAGATACCTGTCTAGGGATGCAGGTTTGCCTTTCCTATTTAATGGATGGCATCACGAACCACATTTAAACAACTTTGGTGAGTTGCTACGTAGATGCTAGCAATGTCATGCAAAGGGAAAATGAATAAGTCACTGCTCTGTTGACTATTAAAGTCTCTATTTCATGACAAAAGGTCCTGAAGTAGTGTAATTTTGTTACAGTTGTTCTTTAGTTGCTAAGTCGTATCTGACTCGCTTGCAACCCCATGGACTGTAGCCCACCAGGCTCCTCTGTCTGTGGGATTTCCCAGGCAAGAATACTGGAGTGGGTTGCCATTTCCTTCTCCAGGGGATCTTCCTGACCCAGGGATGGAACCTGCATCTCCTGCATTGACAGTTGGACTCTTTACTGCTGAGCCACCAGGGAAGCCCAAAGTAGTGTAGTTAAACATTATAAAGCTAATAACACCCATGGAACTCCGACTAGGAGGATACATTCATTCAGTGGCAAAACCTCATCTACTACAAATATTTCCAAATACAGTATTGATTGACCTCATAAACAGAAGGTTAGGCCAGAATGAAAGAAGTAGTATTTTTGACACCCAAAAGAGAATGCATGTCTATTGAATATAGTCATGAAAGTCTCTTCTGTTTCACAATTTTCCTCATCTTTGAGATGGAAATTAAAATTGTCATTTACTTGTTTTCACTTCATTAGGTCTCTCTACATCAACCTCTTGGGACTCTGGGTGATCCTTGTCTGCTCGGTGCTTTGTGGGCTTGCCCTCTATTCCAGGTACCATGACTGTGATCCTTGGACAGCCAAGAAAGTGTCTGCACCAGACCAGGTCCAGTATCATGTCTTTCTTACATGCAGTAATGACGTTCCCAAAGTTTATTAGCTGGGAGGAGAGAGTGTTCATGTTCTTGTAAAGTAATAGCAAATAGGCACATTATTCATTTTTAGTTTCTATAAAGCATTTGGAAAATTTTTATTTTAGCAGACATAACAAGAATGAAGAATGGTGAGATTTCCCTGGTGGTCCAGTGGTGAAGGATCTGCCTGCCAATGCAGGGGACACGGGTTCTATCCCTGGTCCCGGGATGATTCCATAGGCTGCAGAGCAACTAAGCCTGTGTGCCACAACTACTGGAGCCCGTGCTCTAGAGCCCATGCTCTATAACAAGGAAAGCCACTGCAATGAGAAACCTGCACACCACGATCAGAGAGTGGCCCCCTCTCACGGCAGAGAAAGCCCAAGTGCCCTAACAAAGACCCGGTGCCAAAAATAAATAAATAAATAAATGATAGAAAAATATATGGAAATACCTGGAAAATTTTTCCAAGCAATTCATGCATCGACAAAGAAGCTGCAATATGATTGCTTAACTTGTGAAAGTGAAAGTTGCTCAGTCGTTTCTGACTTTTTGTGACCCCATGGACATTACAGTCCATAGAATTCTCCAGGCCAGAACACTGGAGTGGGTAGCCTTTCCCATCTCCAGGGGATCTTCCCAACCCAGGAATTGAACCGGGGTCTCCTGCATTGCAGGCAGATTCTTTACCAACTGAGCTATTTGTAACCTAGTGTAATTGATATGATTACTTCATGCCAGCTTCACCTATACCCTAATGAATGAATTGTTATAAAGTCTTGATGGCAAACAGTATAATAGTCATATTCATAATATTGTGTTAGAAGCATTGTTGTGTGTTTTTTTAAAATCACTTACTTGGCGATGGTTGGTTATTGCAGTTTCTGCAGTTATTAGAGAGAGGCATACTGTGCAGTAACACAATTCTTTGAAATCAGTAATAAAACAGTAAAAAAACCCTAACATGTTGTTTTCATATTAAATATCACTCACGTCATACCTGTGTAAGGATAGGTTATCCACTTCAACAAAGTCATGCATATGATGTTCTACATGTATATTTTTCTATGTTAAAAAAAAATCCACATATAAGCAGACCCACACAGTTCAAACTCATTTTGTACAAGGGTCAACTGTATAAGCAGCTCTAATTACATTTTCAATCCCGAATAGTGATGAAGTTCACAGGTATAAATTTGAGTCATCAAGTGAAGTTAAATTAAGTGAATGCTTCTTACTTAAGCACAGAGGTATGTAAAAATATTTCCTTTAAATTGATTTATTATTCCAAAAAATGAGAACAGCTGCCTATTACTGAGCCTTTACTATATTCTGTGTTCTATACTAAGAACGTACATAGATGATCTAATTTAAGTTTTGTAGCAACTCTATGAGGTTAGGATTATTATTCCTATTTTACAGATGAGGAAACTGAGGCTCAGAGAAACTAAATAACAAAAGCTACATCTGTCTGAATCCAGAGCCTGTACCCTTAACTACTATTCTTTTATTTAAATGTTAGCAGGTAAAGAGTTTAATTTTTCATATTTGGACATTTCAGTTGTATGGAATATCTTCCTTTAGTTCTTGAATACCACAAGATAAATGAGATGTTTATTGATTTTATTTCATAGCCAATAGTATTCAAGAGTAAATTTTGGAATTTTTCAGCTCATGCCTTATTTGGTACTGGACATTCTGCAAGATTATCCGGGACTTCCTGGACTTTTTGTGGCCTGTGCTTACAGTGGAACATTAAGGTATGAACTAGGACTCTAATAATACAAGTTTTCCCTCTTGGGATGTTTCTTTTATTATTGGATATTTGGGGGGATAAAGTTGAATTCTGGACATGGGCACAAATGGCCCTAAATAGGTAACTATTCCATGTCTCCTTTCTGTCAGTCTGACTCTTCTCTATGAGAGTTGGCTGTCTGTTGTCATAAGTCTTTGTTTTTATCTTTAGTCCCTACTGTCTAAAACATCATCACATACCCCATACAGTCACAATAATGATAATCAGTCAATGGTGAATTTTGCTGATGGTCAAAAATAAGGACCTACAGTCTTAGTTTAAAATATGAATGTAACTAAAGTATGGTCAAATGGAAAACTCAGAATACAAATCTTCTATTACAGGCTGAATAATACATACTGTCCAAAGAATCTTGTTTTGTGTTTGAGCTTATTCATTGCACTTTATTCCTGTGTTATACTTATTATTATCATGTACAACATATGTTAGTGAAGATCCAGCAAATTAATATTATTAATATTTATGGTGAATGTTAGTGAGGACTTATGATAGTCCTTTCTATGCATAAAGAAAAATGTACTTTAAAGTCATTATCTAGTAATACTGCATGATCTAAGAGATTCTTCCATGGATAATAAGGATTAATTGCAAAATAGAAGCAATATTAAATTATCTTTTCTCACTATTAAGCCTATGGATTTGCCTGAATCATTCTTGGATGACAGCTTCCAGAAAGAGGATGATGTAATTATTAAAAAATAATGTAGTAGGTAAAATAGATTTTAAAAAAACCAAAGTCCTACTGTATAACACAGGAAACTATACTCAATATCTTATAATAAACCATAATGGAAAATAATATGACAAAGAATATGTATATGTATATATATATACATATAATATATACATATATATACTGAATAACTTTGCTGTATGACAGAAACTACCACAACATTGTGCATCAACTATTCTTCAGTAAATAATTTAAAAAATAATGAAGTAGAAATCTGGTTACATTTCAGAAGTGACAATGTTTTCTTTTTCTTATACCTAGTTAAGGTATTATTAAAGTTTACATATACATTAAAATTTTGATTTCCCTTTATAGCACAGTGTCCTCCAGTATTAATGCCTTAGCAGCAGTAACCATGGAAGACCTAGTGAAACCTCGCTTCCCATCTCTCTCAGAAAAGTCTCTCTCTTGGATTTCACAAGGAATGAGTAAGGTTTTATTTCACAATTCCATTTTAACTCTGGGAGATCATTTTTAGAGATACCAGAAATTATTTTCCATGGAAAATAGTGTGAGCGTATGCATGCATGTGACTTAATGCAGTCATGGCCATATTTGCAATCAAGATTTGGGATATACTTCAAACAATTGTCCAGTGACCACAAAGAACAATTTCCAGGGGTCCTATTTGACTAACTTTCTTTTCTACATTCTCCCTATCTCAAATCAATGTTAGAATTCTTAGCTGCAGTTAAAAATTCAACCCCTTTCATTAAGCACAGTTTTAAGAGATATCCTTAGTTTGGAACCAAGAGTCACACTTTTTCTCTATTACCTAAGAGGGCACTGACAGTTTAAGATATATAGTCTTATGTGTATGGAAGAAACACTTCTTTCTTATGTAAAGAAACAGAGTGTTATGGTTTTGTTCTTCCAACTTTGATTGTTCTATCTGCATGTGTAGGCTGTCCAGGAGATAGTCGATAAAATTGTATGAGGAATGCTCAACTTTATTCAATATGAATTCTCAAATTCATAGATTGTAGGATCTTCATTTCAGTTCAGTTCAGTCACTCAGTCACATCCAACTCTTTGTGACCCTGTGACTCGCAGCATGCCAGGCCTCCCTGTCCATCACCAACTCCCGAAGTTTACTCAAACTCAAGTCCATCGAGTCGGTGATGCCATCCAGCCATCTCATCTTCTGTCATCCCCTTCTCCTCCTGCCCCCAATCCCTCCCAGCATTAGAGTCTCTTCCAATGAGTCAACTCTTTGCATGAGGTGGCCAAAGTATTGGAGTTTCAGCTTTAGCATTAGTCCTTCCAATGAAGACCCAGAACTGATCTCCTTTAGAATGGACTGTTTGGATCTCCTTGCAGTCCAAGGGACTCTCAAGAGTCTTCTCCAACACCACAGTTCAAAAGCATCAATTCTTTGGCACTCAGCTTTCTTCACAATCCAACTCTCACATCCATACATGACCACTGGAAAAACCATAGCCTTGACTAGACGGACCTTTGTTGGCCAAGTAATGTCTCTGCTTTTGAATATGCTATCTAGGTTGGTCATAACTTTCCTTCCAAGGAGTAAGCGTCTTTTAATTTCATGGCTGCAATCACCATCTGCAGTGATTTTAGAGCCCCCAAAAATAAAGTCTGACACTGTTTCCACTGTTTCCCCGTATATTTGCCATGAAGTGATGGGACCAGATGCCATGATCTTCATTTTCTGAATGTTGAGCTTTAAGCCAACTTTTTCACTCTCCTCTTTCACTTTCAACAAGAGGCTCTTTAGTTCCTCTTCACTTTCTGCCATAAGAGTGGTGTCATCTGCATATCTGAGATTATTGATATTTCTCCCAGCAATATTGATTCCAGCTTATGCTGCTTCCAGCCAGCGTTTCTCATGATGTACTCTGCATAGAAGTTAAATAAGCAGGGTGACAATATACAGCCTTGATGTAATCCTTTTCCTATTTGGAACCAGTCTGTTGTTCCATGTCCAGTTCTAACTGTTGCTTCCTGACCTGCATACAGACTTCTCAAGAGGCAGGTCATATGGTCCCATCTCTCTCAGAATTTTCCAGTTTATTGTGATCCACACAGTCAAAGGCTTTGGCATAGTCAATAAAGCAGAAATAGATGTTTTTCTGGAATTCTCTTGCTTTTTCAATTTAGGGGTTAAATATCATCTTGAATGAAATGATGTTTAACATCAATTGCTAAATGTCCCAGGTGCAGTATTTGACTCAGAGAAACCTATCTAGTGCACTTCTTCATTTTCATTTGGGTATACTTGTTTCAGGATGAATGACTAACAAATTTGTTTTCTAAATAGAATCTTTAACCTCAACTTAATAGCACTAGTAGACTGTCAAAGAAATAGTAAATAATATTGCTGGGGTCCAGCTCCTACAGGATCCATGAGGAACCTGAAGGAAAAACGGCGACGGCAGATGATTTAGAGAGATAAGGAAAGAATATTGTAGATAAGAAAATAGAGGAGAGAAAGAGGCTGATATTCCTTGGTTTACATAGAAAGCCAATAAAACTTTGAGACAAGAAGTTTGCCCTGTTCACGGAGGCCACAGGTGCCTTCCCGGTCTCCCGAGGGAGTGAAGACGCAGAACGTCTTCCTGTTCAGGTCTTAGAAACCGGGCAGATAAGTGAACGCAGGGAGCCTCTATGCTCCAAGGGATCAGCCTGAAAAAGAGAGGGAGGGAGAGAGAGAGAGAGAGAGAAAATGATTGATGCGGGGTGACCAAGCTTCTTTGAGCGAGGCCCGGTAGCTTTATTTTTAAAAGGTACTTTTATACCTTGTCTTATACATAGAGGGAAATGAAAGATGCAAAGTCATACAGAGTCAGCCCAAACATTACATCTGTTTTGTCTTTATTGAAACCAGGATTTTTTCTGCAAACCTTTCCCGTAAACAATATTGTGTACATTATCTTCTGGCCTTGGAGGCCTGTGAACATATTATGACCCTTTTTTGATAAAGACTGCTCAACCAGAAAACTTATTTTCCCTCAAAGTGTTTTTTCTTTATATTTCTAATCTATGTCAGCCTCAGAAAATATCAAACAGAGTTACATTTTCATGAAGCAAAGGTGCAGTGAGTTACAAGAAAGAACCAATTAGCTCAAAAGTCTGATGTGGTTAATTTCAAGGCTACACTTGTTTTTCTTACTTTCCAACTATGTTAACTAATGCACTCCCACGTGCACAGTGGATAAGAGATATGGGAACTTAGCAACAAGCATTGGCCCACTAATGAAATCCTACACCAGCACTACTCTAATAACTTTTAACTCTTCAAAAGGCTCTATGTTTTAGGCTTTCCGTGCCTCTCACAGTTGGGAGGCTGTAAATAATCATATGCCTAGCTGCAAGAGTCTGGATAGACCTGCCAAGCAAGCTAGAATGCTAACAGAGGGGGTTTGATTTGAAATATTCCTCTCATGTCCAGGAGACTTATTAGTTATACCTAAGTTGCTTTTCTCCAGAGAAAGGTGGTCAGGGATAGCCCCCTGTTAATGTCAGAGGAGTTGGTGAAAGTCATGAAATAGTAGAGCAGATAGATTCTGGTTTTGGGGTAGATGCTCGAGAAAGCCTAGGGAGCCCGTTGAGTCCTGAAGCCTTGCTTAACAGTTCTCTTCCACACGACCTTGTCATGGGTGGGATCTCCCGTGGTGGCTCCCAGCATAATATTCTGTTTTATACCACAATTCTGTATGTAACTGCCATAACTGTAGCCTGGAATACATACTTAATTTATATTCTTCAGTGTCCCTTAAATTTAAATAGCATTGAATTATTTTATTATGTACCTGATTTTAATCCTGGAGCATAATTTTTAAAAAATGAGATAATGCTTCCTTAAAGGATATTTAGATGGGCTCATTATGGAATTGTTGAAACTTTGTGGTTTAGTAGAATAAATAGAAGCTTTTGAAGCCAGACAGACTTGCTGGCCTCACCAAATTGCTTCACTAATTTACTAACTGTTAGCCTCAAGCAAGGGCTTCCCAGGTGGCGTGGTGGTAAAGAACTTGCCTGCAGTGCAGGAGATGTGAGTTCAATTACTGGTTTGGGAAAAATCCCTTGGAGAAGGAAATGGCAACCCACTCCAGTATTCTTGCCTAGGAAATTCCATGGACAGAGGAGCCTGGCGACAGAGGAGCCTGGCAGGCTGTAGTCCATGGGTTGCAAAAGAGTAGAATATGACTTAGTATCTATGCAACAGCAAAGCTTGAGCAAACCCAGTTGAGCCTCTGTTTCTTTATATGGAAAATGAAAACAAAAATTATTCACTTTGTAGGTTCTGTGAGATTTAGAGATAATCCATGTAAAACAAGAGGTACTAGCTGATACTCAAGGAATGATGTTGATGATGATTAATAACAAATTGACTCCACTAGTGTAGATGAAGTTTTCATTCATTTTGAAGGGTTGAATATAATCATTATGTTGAGGTATGTAATATGGCAAATGACTTGAATGTTTCTGATAATTTGAGTATGAAAAACCCACAGTGGTGACCATTCATGAGTTGCCAAGTAGAGAAGAATTTAGTATGTTGGAAATACTATTTATATTAGGATTTAGAGACATGGAAAATCATTGCAATAAAGCTCTTTTAAAAAAAATTAATGTAAAGTTTTCCATTCAGGCACAATGAGATTATTTACTCACTTTGCTTAACAAAGGTGTGAGTGCTTTTGTAAGTAAGATAGAAATAACATAGGGAATGCACTAATTTTTTTATGAACAAATTTCTCATTCATTTTATTTTTTATATTTTGAATTTATATGTGGGAAATTACATTAATGGATTTCAGGTGAGTTTTGTTGAATGGAAATCTTTAAAAATAAAAATGGGGGGTGGAATTTTCTTATGTGTGTTAGCTGCTCAGTTGTGTCCAGCTCTTTGCAACCCTGTGGACTATAGCCTACAAGGCTCCTCTGTTCATGGGATCTCCCAGGCAAGAATACTGGAGTAGGTTGCCATTTCCTTTTCCAGAGTTTTCCTAAAGCAATTTCAAAAGTAAAATGTGTAGTTAGAGAAAACCTGGAAAATACTGAAAGCCAAAAGACAAAAAAAAAAATTACATAAACTGACCGCCAATGATAGCTTGAGAATTTCTATAAAGAAGTTTTGGGGAAAGAGTTTGGCAGAAGGGAAAAATATAATACTTATCTTCAAGTTGCCTTTCTTTGCTTTTGTTTAACAGGAAAGGTTTGTGAATATTGATGGAGATTGTAAGAAAGCTAAAGGTCCTAAAATACTCTGGGGTGGATTGCCACTTCCCAGGAGAAATGAACATTTAAAGTCAGAAGACTCTGATGTTTATTACTCCCTTCCCCCATCAGAGCAGAGCTAAACTGCGTCCTGTTTTTGGCAAATTGAAAAGAGAAACCTGAGCTTTCCTTTACAAACAAATGTTTATGGAGGATTAGATTAGTAACACAATGGTTTTTAGTTTTAAAATACCTATAGTTAATTTTAGGGATTCTTTACTTATATAACCTAATGTAATAAATCCTGGGACATGATATCAGGGTTTTCTTTCCTCTTTGCACACTACTGATGCTGTAGAAAAACAGCCCATTGCCTTTTTACCTGACTCTGAGGTAGGTGGCCATTCTTCATTATAGTCATATTACACACTTTGAATCAAGGTGTGGTAGCTTATTCTGTTGAGAATTCTAATCTTCTGAGTCTGGATTTTGCAGTGGCTTTTATGTCATCCATATAGGTGTGCTGTTTGGAGCCCTGTGTATTGGCATGGCTGCACTGGCTTCACTAATGGGAGCTTTGTTGCAGGTAAGAGCTAATCCTCAAAGGTTTAAGTCATAATCATTAAATTCTTTTTTTTTTAAAGTTGATGTGATCATCCTTCTAGACTTCCCTCTTTATATATCTACCCATAGACATACCAAGGAACAGATATGAATAAAGTCTTAAAGATTTTTTTTAATTAAAATTTCCATTTTGAGAAAATCATAGGTTTACATGTAATAGTAAAAAATAATACACAGAGACTTCACATATCCTTTAGCCAGTTTCCTCAATGGTGAGAGACTTAGGTTACTTTTCCCTGTGGATGTCCAGTTGCTGTAATACCACTTGTTGTAAGAACTATCTTTCTTCCATTGATTGCCTTTGCACCTATGTGAAAAATCAATGGATCATATTTGTATGGGCCTATTTTTGGTTTCTTTGTGCTATTCCATTGATCTGTGTGTATAACCATTTGCCAAGATCACACAGTCTTGATTACTATCATGTTGTAATAAATCTTGAATCCAGATTTACTGACTTCTTCCACTTTATTGTTATTTTTCAAAATTGTTTTAGCTATTTTAGTTCCTTTGCCTTCCTATATAAAGTTTAGAATAATCTTCTCTCCATATATATATATATATATATATATATACACATATAAACCCTGCTTAGATTTTGATAACATTGCCTTAAACCTATATAACAACTCGGGAACATTTTTACCATATTGAATCTTTTAATCCATAAATGTAGTATGTCTCTTCATTTATTTATATCATCCCTAAGTTTTTCCACCACCAACTGTGTAATTTTTATAAGTCCCATTTATATTTAATTAGATTTATACCTAAGTATTTCATTTTTTGAGTAATTTAAATGATATTGTATTTTTAACATTGGTGTCCATGTGTTTGTTAATGTATAAGAGATACAATTGATTTCTGTATATTTGTCTATATCATATGACCTTGTTGAGTTTACTTATTAGTTTCTGGGATTTTCTTCAACTTCAGATAGGGACAGCTTCATATCTTCTCTTCCAATCTGCACATGTACCTTTTGTTTCCTTATTTCTTTAATTTGTTATTATTATTATTATATTATTCCTGTGGCTTCAGTTTCCACATCATGTTGAATAAGTGTAAGAGAGTGAACACCGTTGCCTTGTTGCCCAGTCTGAATGAGGAAAGTGAAAGTGAAATTTGCTCAGTCGTGTCCTACTCTTTGCAACCTCATGGACTATATAGTCCATGGAATTCTCTAGGCCAGAATACTGGAGTGGTTAGCCTTTCTTTTCTCTAGGGGGTCTTCCTAACCCAGGGATTGAACCCAGGTCTCCTGCATTGCCAGCAGATTCTTTACCAGCTGAGCCACAAGGGAAGCCCCTGAATGAGGAAAACATTTAGTAATTCATTCTTGAGTACATTAGCTGTAGGAGTTTTGTATATCCCCTTTACCGAATTGAGGAAATTCCCCTTTACTTCTATTTTCCTGAGAGTTTTTTTTTATCATGAATGAGTGTTGAATTTTGTCAGATGATTTTTTGGCATCATTTGATATAACAATATGATTTTCTTCTTTAGTCCTTTGACATGGTATATTATCCTGATTGATTTTCAAATGTTGATCCAGCCTTGCATTTCTGGAATAAACTTCACTTGGTCATAGCATATAGTTTTTTTTATATGTTGCTGAATTCTATTTGATGACATTTTATTAAGAATTTTTACACCTATATTCATGAGAGATACCGATCTGTAGTAATATTTTTTGTAATGTCATTGTCTCGATTTGGTATTAGGGTCATACTAGCTTCATAAAATAAACTGGAAAGAATTTTCTCCTTTTTTCTGGAAGAGATTGTGTAAAACTGGTGTTAATTCTTTGTTTGGTATAATACTCTAGTGAAACCGTCTGCTCTTGAGGGTTTCTTTTTGGGGGAATTTAAAATTATGAATTCAGTTTCCTTGGTAGTTATAGCTATTCAAATTACCTGTTTCATATTGGATGCATTATAAAATGGATCAAGGATTTGGTATATTTCACCTAAGTTGTCAAATTTATGTTTGTGAAGTTATTCATAGTATTCCCTTATTATGCTTTTGATATCTGCAGAGTTTGTAGTGTTAGCTCTTGTTTTACTCTTCACATTGGTAATTTTATCTTTTATCTGTTTTTTAGTCTTGCTAGAGGTTTGTCAATTTCTATTGATATTTTCAAAGAATTAGTTTCTTGTTTCACTGATTTTTCCATATTGTTTTAATCATTGCTTTTTGTTATTATCTTCATTATTTTCTTCCTCTGCTTACTTTGGATTTTGTTCTTGAGGTAGGACCTTAGATGATTGATTTCAGAATTTTATTTATAATTTATTCACTAATTGCTAAAATATTCCCTCTCAGCACTTTTAGCTGTGTCCCACAACTTTTCATATTTTGTATTTGTATTTTAAAATTTCCTTTGATATGTCCTTTTGACCCATGGATTGTTTAAAAGTATGTTACTTAGTCTAAGTGTTTGGTGATTTTCCTATTATCTTTCTGCTATTTATTTCTAGTTTCATTCCAAGGTGGTCATTCTGAACACATTCTGTATGATTTTAATTCTTTAAAATTTGTTGAAGTCTGTTTTATAGCCCAGGATATAGTATTTTGGTATCTGTTACAGGGGAACCTGAAAGGAACGTGTGCTCTGCTGTTGTTAAGTGTATATTTTACAAGTGTCAATCATTAATAGACCTACTCATTGATGGTTCTGAGTTCTTCTGTATCCTTCTGATTTTTTGTTTAGCACTCTTTAACTGTTTAAGTCTTATTTTTCCTTCAAGTTTCAACTTAAACATTATTTTTTAAAAAGGCTCTTTCTGTTACCTGGATAGGTTTGAGTTCCCCTCTATTATGTCTCCAGAGCATCTCATATTTCTCTTATCATCCCCATTATAATACTTTATTGCAGTCATTTATTTAGTCTGTTTTACTAAATAGGTTATAATTTCATGAAGGTGAGGATTATGTCATTGTTCTTTGATACTATACCAAATATCTGGTACAGTTCCTAAGACAAAGTAGATATTTTATACATTCAGGTTGAATATAACTATTTATGTATTGGTTCATAAATATCTACTTATCACCCCAAAGTGGTCCATGAAATTTCCATGGCCACCTGGGTCCAACTCTGGGACTCTGGGACCTCAGCATGACCCAGAAACTTGAAGGTTAATGCTAGGCATAGCAAGTCCTCCAGACTCCTGCTTCAGGCCTAAGATTTGGTTCCTTTCTGGTTGGTTGTTGCTTAGTGTATACCAGTTGCTAAAATAGTGTGCTCTCATTCTGATTATATGAATGAATGAATGATTTAGGTCTAGAAACTCTAACCTTATCTGGTACACCTAAGCTATAACCAACAAAACTCCTGTTAGTATGCTTTCCTTCATAGTATAAATTATTATTTAGAGCTCTTATTATGATTGATTCCCCCCTTTCCCCCTTTTTCATATACCAGCTCTGGCCTGAGTATAGGTAATGAGATATTCTAGGAGAGTCATCATGACTTTAAGACCGCTCTTCCTTGCTTCATCTCTAACCAGGGTCTTATTTCCTGAGACAGGTATTTGGTGGGGAGCCTATTCCTGTATCTTGAGAACTGGCTCCAGGTCACACTGTCATAGTGACCACTACATGTGCCCAGTGACTTTTCACATTTTGCAGTGAAGTCTACCTTCCTTCCAACTGGACTCTGGTTCAAGAGACACTGTGAAATGATTCCTTGGGACCATTTTCTGAGTCTATATTCTCCTTGAACACTAGTTCTTCTCTGTCATCATATCCTCACTCCTTCCCTAGATCACTAGGTAGAACTCTTTTCTTTTTTGTTGTTGTTGTTCTTTGTTTTTAACCCAGAGCTGCAGTCTATACCCTCTAAAATTTTTTTGACTGACATTTTTTCTTTAATGTATTAATTCTGTTCCATCTGTCCTTTTTACTCTGCAAACCAGTGGGTCCCTGATTCTTCTTTGATGGTTCTATTCACTCTCAAGAATTAGCTGTCTGAATATTGTGAACATATATCTCTTGAATGTTTCAGCTATTTGCACTTTTGCATTCTTCACCCTGTAAACTTTTTTCACTATCATGATTTTGGCATCTGTCCATCAAAGCAAAGGTTGCAGTTAGCCAATCAGGTTAAAACTTTCTGCATGATTTGATCAATCTTTTTTTTTTTTCAAATCACATTTCTCATTCTAGTTCTATCCTTAGGAAATCAAGGATAGCATTGGGTTTTGTTGCCATCTCTAGTCACTTAATAGTACTTATCCACAATCTTGTTTTGCAGAGCATTTTGAGACTACCAAAGCACAAAGGAGTGATGTGATTAACATCTACAAGAACAATGCTGGGAGGAGTAGTGTCCCTCTTGCCTCATAATTCTCTGTCCTCTTTATAGTTTGCTTCTTTTATTGAGGATACTTAATGAACAGATAGAACCTGAGCCTGAGATGCAGAAGCTTCCAGGTTCTAATTATCTCTTTGTCAATGGCAAGGCTGCCATGATTTTCAGGAGCCTTGAGTTTAAATCCTCATCTCAATGAAATTACTTTTAAATGTTTTAACTTTGGATTTCCGGTTGCTGACTGATGACTTCTTTTTGTAGGCAGCACTCAGCATATTTGGCATGCTTGGTGGGCCACTTATGGGCTTGTTTGCTTTGGGGATTTTGGTTCCCTTTGCCAACTCAATTGTAAGTATAAAAGATGAATATATGTAAAGTCTACTTTTCCAACTACAGTAGCATTTCTACAATTTTTCTCAATTGTAAAGTTATGGTTCCTTTGATACTTGTCATTAGTGGCTTATCTTGATGACTTAAGTTATTCGTATTGACTTTGCTGGGACACACAGGAATGTACTATGCACTGGGACCCTGCATGTGTGAAAATGGAAACCGCCAGAACAATATATATTGTGATTGCTGCTGCTGCTGCTAAGTCACTTCAGTCATGTCCAACTCTGTGTGACCCCATAGATGGCAGCCCACCAGGCTCCCCCATCCCTGGGATTCTCCAGGCAAGAACACTAGAGTGGGTTGCCATTTCCTTCTCCAATGCATGAAAGTGAAAAGTGAAAGTGAAGTCGCTCAGTCGTGTCTGACTCTTAGCGACCCCATGGACTCCAGCCCACCAGGCTTCTCCGTCCATGGGATTTTCCAGGCAAGAGTACTGAAGTGGGTTGCCATTTCCTTCTCCAGGGAATCTTCCCAACTGAGGAATTGAACCCAGGTCTCCTGCATTGCAGGCAGATTCTTTACTGACTGAGCTATGAGGGAAGCCCATTTCTTTCTTCAGGGGATCTTCTTGACCCAGGGATTGAGCTTGTGTCTCCTGCATTGGCAGGCAGATTCTTTACCATTGAGCCACTGGGGAAGCCCAAAATATAATATTAAAGAGTATTATAAAGCACAACTAAAGGATATATATTATGAAATAATACATAATATGATATATAATATAATACAATATATTATGAATATTGGGCTTCCCAGGTGGTGCTCAAGGTAAAGAACCTGTCTTCCAACGCAAGAGATGTAAGAGACTCAGGTTTGATCCCTACGTTGGGAAGATCCCCTGGAGGAGGGCACAACAACCCACTCCAGTATTCTTGCCTGGAGAATCCCAAGGACAGAGGAGACTGGCAGGCTACAGTTCCTATGGTTTCACAGAGTTGGACATGACTTAAGCATGCACATTATGAATATTATATTATGTAACTAAAGAACAACATTTTGTTTTTATTTTTTAGCCTTCATTAAAATTAATCACTAAGATTTAAAGGAGATTGACAGCCTTGGATATGAAAGATTTCAGGGCAGTAGAGTCAAGGATACCTATGAATAGCCAGAGTACAGTAAAGAGAAGCAGTAAGATAAATTCTTTGCCACTTTGGTCAGAAACTATTCTCCTGGTATTTAAAGATGTAGCTCCAACAATGTGGTTCTGTTCCCAAAGGGGTGATCATAATTTAGAATTGAATTCAGAAAGAAGTAATAGCTCTGTTTTTCTATATAGACATATCTATGCTTTGAGGTGTACTATTTTGTTTAGAATAAACGAAATTGAATTAATTTCTCTGAAAGTCAGATGGAACACTACTAATTTAGTCCTGCTATAAAGCTGAAGTTTAGGAAAAGCTTATAATGTATATGTGGTTGTTCCAGACAGATGGAGAATAACTGCAGAACTTTATACTTAGAATTCCATTTTCCTCATGAGGCATTTGGAATTGATAAGGCAGATACAAATAAGGGCTATTATCATTGTTATTATTGTTAATAATAATTCTCAATGAAGTATCATATGAAATGCTAGCTTAGTAGATATGAATCATAAAGAGGGCAGTTCATATCCACCTCAGAATGTTGAAGTTTTGATGAGATTCTTTGCATTATGAAATACAAGTGGTTTGTTGAGTGCCTGAAATATTAAAATAAGATTGACTTTTGATTTTTGACATTTATTGCCACCATGAGTTGCCTCCAGAAATGCTATAGCTGACTAGGTCCAACTTGTCCTTAGCAGAGGAAGTAAGATGCTGTTATTTCTGTTGTAATAATCTGATCATTATTCTTAAAGTGAGGGGAGAAATTTCACCACAGAGAAAGGGGCTTTCCAGCAACATTTGCTTTCAACTGCATCATTTGGAACTAGGGCTTAAATCATTCAAGGACTGACTGACTATCAAAAACAGTTCGATTACTCGTGAAAAGTAGGAGCAGGGTAACCCAAGTCTTTCAAAGACTGTGAAACCAAGTGTCTTTAGAGAGGACATTTCCACTTATCTCTGGAAGTACTTGGATTGGTTATATGTACCATTGCAGTCATTTGTGAAAACATCTTGCTATTGTCCCCTAATTTACAATCATGCATGTTGCTAAGTAAAGGAATAAATTCTGTGGATGCTTTCTCCTTCATAGCCTGTTGCTCATGCATGCGTATGTGCTAAGTCACTTCAGTCTTGTCTGACTCTTTGCAACCCTAGAGACAGTAGCCCACCAGGCTCCTCTTTCCATGGGATTCTCCAGGCAAGAATACTGGAGTGGGTTGCTGTTCCCTCCTCTAGGGGATCATCCCAACCTAGGGATCGAACCTGAGTCTCTTAGGTCTCCTGCATTGGCAGGCAGGTTCTTTACTACTAGCGCCACCTGGGAAGCCCCTGTTGCTCATATGACATGCCATTTTTTTTTTTTTTTTGGTAAATTAAGTAAAAGTGGAGGGAAGAGTTGGCTTGAAGTCAACTGCATATCTGTCTGTTGTGGTCACTGGGTGTAAAGAGATGAAGAGACCAGAACAGAGTGCTGGCCATGGAGACAGAGTGGAAGGCATGGAATTATGAGATATGTAAAGAAAATGAAGAGGGATTGGTGATTGGCAAGATAGAGATGTAGAATAGGGGTTGGGGGTTCCAGAGACAAGGGCTCTGGGCTGAGGGACCTGGGACCCATGCTGCCCTTGGCAAGAGGCAGGGAGCTTGCAAGGGAGAAGGATTTTAGGAAGGAAGCTGGTAAATATGACTTGGACTGTGTTGAGCTTAAGCTCCAAATGTTAACTTCTATTTCAAAGCAAACTGTATTATTTGTTTTGAAAGATACTTCTATTTTGCAGGGAGCACTTGGGGGTCTGCTGGCTGGATTTGCCGTTTCTTTGTGGGTCGGAATTGGAGCTCAGCTTTATCCCCCACTTCCTGAGAGAATGATGCCATTAAAACTTGAAACTTATGGCTGTAACAGCACATACAATGGAACAAATTGGATGACAACCACAGAAATGCCATTTTCTACCAGTGCTTCTCAAGTACATAACATTGAAAGGTAATGAATTGAGCTTTGTAATGTCATATTTTAAAAAAATGAATGTGACAGATAGAAAACCTCTGTTGCTCTTTGTCTTGCCTGCAGTGCAGTGATTTTGCCTAATTCTGAAATGAGGAGAGTGCATGTGGCTTTCTGGCTATTATATTTTGGTCAGAAATAACAAAAAAAAAAAAAAAAAAAGGCATATTTCTTAATTTCAATAAAAACTTCCACTTCACCTACAGATGCAGAGAAGACTTGAATAGTAACAAAAAATTCTACTATGTGTAAATTCTGACGAATATTAGTTCCACTTGAATGAAAAGATGTCTTTGTCCACTGAAAAACCTTTAAAATGAAAAGCAAAATTATAAAAGACACATTGCATATATAGCCTTTGAAGTATAACTTTTACCAACTAGAAGCTGCAATTCATTGAAATACATTGGATAATTGCTATTTGTTCAGTGTTAAATATTCCAAATCTTTAGAGCATCGGCAATGAGTTGTAGCTGTGATCTTCCTGTTAGAGTTTTCAGTTATGCAGTACATTTTTGAGCTTATGGCTACTGATGTCATCTGATTTAATGAAATAATGTAGACTTTTGGTTGGAGAAAGAAATGGCAACCCACTCCAGTATTCTTCCCTGGGAAATTCCATGGACAGAGGAGCCTGGTGGGCTATAGTCCATGGAATCACAGAGAGTCAGATATGACTGAGTGAGTTTCACTTAGTGACTAAACACAACAGACCTTTTGGTACCTCACTGTTACACTGTACAGTGGATGTGAGAGCGAGACTACCCTTAGTGGGTATATACATCTTCAGTTTTAGAGCGCAAAACCCATGCATGCATTCAAGGAATGCAAAGATGAGGGCACTTCCCCTAAAGTATTGCCCCAGTTCCAGCTTTCCTAGAATGAAGCCACTGGAGAATCATTTCTTTTGAGACAAGACATGGCATCTCCCTCTTAAAATGGGACACACTCCTGGGAGAAGGAATGTGATCATACATACAAACATCATTGGTGATTCAGAGGGAATTCAGCTATGAGAATACTTGTTTGGGAGTCAGGGCTGGTAATCTGCATGGGCAAAGAGAAAAGGTAGTTCTAGGGCCTGAGGCATGTGTGGGGGAAGGTTTGACTAGATGGGGATGCTATGGAGATAAGGGCACAGAAATACAGGGCATATTCTGGATAAGAATGAATGCATTTATGGGGTGGAGCTCGGGAAGTCATTAGAGAGAAGGGAGAAGTGATGAATTAGTTAAGGGAGAAGTGATTAAGGGTAAATTGGAGGATGTTGAAGTTGTACTTTTCACTTCACAATTTTTCTTAGTGTTTGTCCTGATTATGTAGATGTATGTTTTAATTTAAAGGCAGATTGGTTATTTGGATTTCCAAAATACATAAATTAGCTGTGGTTTACCAGGTGCTTGGTACCATAATAATCACTGTTGTATGTTAGCTTATTTATAAAATAGCTCAGCTAATAAATCAGAGTTTTTTGAGCATGAACTAAGTACCCACAAGAATGATTATAAGCAAAGTTGAAAAGTAGATTAGCACAGACTTCAGGGATGTACTAATACTTGAAGAATGCAGAAGTTGGCTAGAAGAGAAGGTCTGGAAAGTTATTCTTGTCACAGAAAATGACCCAAATGGAAGTTGGACAAGAGAATAAACAAGTAACACATTGTGAAAAGTAGTATTCACAGTCTATCATGACAACCAGAAGGAGGAGGAGCCTAATGATTCCTGAGTGAAAGATTCTTTTTAGAGGAGTGTAACATGGATGAAATAATCAGGTGAACAAGATCAGGCAGGGGGAAAAAAGGAAGAAGGAGTGTATATTGCAGATGAAGGCAACATATGCAAATCAGGAAGGCCTGAAGCCACATGGTGTCTTAGGACATCATGCACAGTTCAGGATGACTAGAGTCCAAGGGGAGTGAACACACAGCTATAGGTGAAGTAGGATACTCTCGTTGCCTAGATATTAGGTTTCAATTACTCAGATTCAGTTTTTACTTTTCAAGTTCCTAATACTTGATGGGTAGTCAAGTATTAGTCAAGTATTGCATTTCCCTTATGATTAATGAAGTTTGATACTTTTTTACATGTCTATTGGGCATTTGTATGAGATTGCTGGATGGCATCATCAACTTGATGGACATGAGTCTGAGTGAACTCCGGGAGTTGGTGATGCGTGCTGTGATTCATGGGGTCGCAAAGAGTTGGACACGACTGAGCAACTGAACTGAACTGAACTGGGCATTTGTATAACTACTCTTATGAACTTTTGTGACTTTATTGAAATCTTTGGTCCATTTAAAAATGAGTTCTCTGTTTTTATTTATTTAAGTTTTCTTGATATATTCTAGATAAAAGATAAGTTTTAAAAATATTTTTCTCCCACTCTGTAGCTTACCTTTTTACTCTCTTAGTGATGCTTTCTAGTGGTCAGAATTTCTTAGTTTTAATTGAGTTCAACTTATCAGTCTCTTCCTATATGGCTAGTCTTTTGTGAGTCCCATTTAAGAAATCTTTGCCTACCTTGAGGTCATAAAGATATTCCTCTAATTTTTTTTATTTAAAAGCTTTCTTGTGCACCATTTCCATTTGTGAATTGTAATCCACTTTGGAATTGATTTCAAGTGATCAAGATTCATTTTCTTCCCCATATGGATATTCTATTAGCCAAAAGCCATTTATTGAAAATATCCTCTTTTTGCACCATTTTGCTGTGCAGTGACAACTGTGACATAAATCCAATGACTATTTTTTGTGGGTCAGTTTTTCGATTTTCTATTCTGTTCTATTTTGTCTGTCTTTGGCCCAATATATCACATTATCTTAAGTTCACTAGCTAACCTCTGTCTTTCCCTTCTCTCTGGGATAGTGACCCCTTAAGTTCTAATTGCCACGATCTCTCTGAGGTCTACAAAAACCTGCCTTGTCGCATCTCCAGGTTTTCAAATATTACTTTTGGCTGGATGGTGGGTCTATCAAAGCTGAATGTGGAATCCTAGAGCAGTTGTTTTAGAAGCAGATCAGGTCATGTCACTTCTCCATGACATGTGGAGAATACTTAAAACACTACAATGTGCCTTCCAGGTCTATCCATATTGCTGGAAATATAAGTGAAATAAGTCAGACAAACACAAATACTGTATGATATCTCTTATATGTGGAATCTAAAAAATACAACAAAATGATGAAGATAACAAAAAAAGCATAGAAGTAGGGAGGGACAGTATAGGGGCAAAGGACTAAAAACTATTAGGTATAAAATAAGCTACAAGGACATATTATACAACATAGTGAGTATAGCCAATATTTTATGATAACTGTAAATGGAATATAAGCTTAAAAAATTGTGAATCACTATATTTTACACCTAAAATGCCCAGCTGGATGAATCACAAGCTGGAATCAAGATTGCCAGGAAACATCACTTAAAAGTGGACATTTAATTTCCAAAATTCATGGAATTTTTACAATATCTTTGACATTAATTTCTCATTTTGATATTAATGTCTCATTTAAATGCTTTCTTCTCTACAATAAAAATGGGAATTATTATGTTTATTAATTTGTTTACTTAATCATTACATATCTCTTTTAGAATGTAAACTTCCTGAGGGCAGGAACCCCCTTGTCCACCTTTTCAATGGCAGACTTTTCAATAACAAGAAGAGTGCCTGGGACACAAAGCAGAGTTAAATGAATAACATGAACAGAATGAATAAACATGGACATTAGTATTATAATAAACATTATTGGCATTATGAGATCAAGGTTCAGTTCAGTTCAGTTCAGTTGCTCAGTCGTGTCTGACTCTTTGCGACCCTGTGAATAGCAGCATGCCACACCTCCCTGTCCATCACCAACTCCCGGAGTTCACTCAAACTCATGTCCATCGAGTCGGTGATGCCACCCAGCCATCTCATCCTCTGTCGTCCACTTCTTCTCCTGCCCCCAATCCCTCCCAGCATCAGAGTCTTTTCCAGTGAGTCAACTCTTCACATGAGGTGGCCAAAGTATTGGAGTTTCAGCTTCAGCATCAGTCCTTCCAATGAACACCCAGGACTGATCTCCTTTAGGATGGACTGGTTGGATCTCCTTGCAGTCCAAGGGACTCTCAAGAGTCTTCTCCAACACCACAGTTCAGAAGCATCAATTCTTCGGTGCTCAGCTTTCTTCACAATCCAACTCTCACATCCATACATGACCACAGGAAAAACCACAGCCTTGCCTAGATGGACCTTTGCTGGCCAAGTAATGTCTCTGCTTTTGAATATGCTATCTAGGTTGGTCATAACTTTCCTTCCAAGGAGTAAGTGTCTTTTAATTTCATGGCTGCAATCACCATCTGCAGTAATTTTGGAGCCCAAAAAATTAAAGTCTGACACTGTTTCCACTGTTTCCCCATCTATTTCCCATGAAGTGATGGAACCAGATGCCATGAATGTTTTCTGAATGTTGAGCTTTAAGCCAACTTTTTCACTCTCCTCTTTCACTTTCATCAAGAGGCTTTTTAGTTCCTCTTCACTTTCTGCGATAAGGGTGGTGTCATCTGCATATCTGAGGTTATTGATATTTCTCCCGGCAATCTTGATTCCAGCCTGTGCTTCTTCCAGCCCAGCGTTTCTCATGATGTACTCTTCATATAAGTTCAATAAGCAGGGTGACAATATACAGCCTTGATGTACTCCTTTTCCTATTTGGAACCAATCTGTTGTTCCATGTCCAGTTCTATCTATTGCTTCCTGACCTGCATATAGGTTTCTCAAGAGGCAGGTCAGGTGGTCTGGTATTTCCATCTCTTTCAGAATTTTCCAGTTTATTGTGATCCACACAGTCAAAGGTTAGGTCACACTTAATTTCTGATCCAATAAGGTAAAATTGGGACAGCAAATTTGGACATTAGAAACATGACTAAGTATTATATTCTGACTTTGCCATGAGGCTTGTTGATACATACTTTTAGTTACTAGTAGCATGCATAAAACCTTACAGTTATACTTTTGTTCTTTCTTAGGACTCCACTGATGGATAACTGGTATTCTTTATCATATCTATACTTCAGCACTGTTGGAACTTTGGTAACGTTATTTGTGGGAATGCTTATCAGTGTATCAACAGGTAACATTAATATTGCTGTATTTAGTATTAGTATTGCTATATTTACCTCTGTATTGGTTTTTACTATATCTGTTTTATAGCTATTTATGTTATTATACTATATGAAATAGTAAAATAATATTAGTTCAATTATTTGTTCCATTTTACTCATGGGAAATTTTAGGGCCTAGTTTTGAAAACTGAAGACCCATCATCTCAATTTGAATCTGTTATGTCATTTACCATGCATGAATTTATAGCTCTAAGTCTGAATAGCTGCTCCATAGCTACTCTGAGCCTTAGCTATCTTATGTATAAGATGAGGGTAATAGCAATTGACCTGCCTATCTCACAGGTTGCTGTAAGATAAAAATGAAATGCTTGTGTATAGCTATTACAATGCCAGGAAATTTATACATACCATTATAATAGCCCTGTGCCATGATATTCTCATTGTCCTGCACCAACTCTTTGTAAACTGGAAAGAAGATATGTGTGCATGTAAGGAATAGTCTTTATATCTAATTATGGTCTTTATATCTAAACATAGTGTGAAGGCTTTTTTCAGATGTCTGTAAACTTAAAAAAATACATTTTAAATAAAATCAAACCAATAATACACGTCTTATACCCTGCTCTCTGGGATTGCTTTAGAACCATTCTCCTGGGACTCCATTTTGCCCTCGTTCTGTGAATTCCCTTGGTCTCCTTGCTGTGTTGGATGATCTGCTGCCTGAATCCCATTTCTCCTAATTCTTGTTTACTCCCTTAACTGAATGGAGTATACGCTATTAGCATGTTCTTGAGAAAGGGTGGACAAGAGATCTTGGAAACATTGCATATTTGCTTGATAATTGTTGACAATGTGAGTAGAGGATCCTATGTTGAGAGTAACTTTCTTGTTCCTGGAGCCTGTCTTACTTTTCTTCAACTTGTTTTGTTGCTTTTCAGAATACCGGTGCCCTGTCATGCACTGGCTGTTTACATGTGACCCATTTCACAATGACTGTCCTGCCCTAAACCCTCAGGAGGGTCTGAAGACCTATATCCTTCAGTTCCAGGGAACTTTCCTACCTGATTTCTTTTATAATTTCCAGCCATTTTTGATTTTCTCTTTCTGGAAACTCCTGTTAGTCAAATGTTTTAAACTTGGACAGCCCCTCTGATTTTCTTATCTCTTCTCTTTATTTTCCATCTCTATGTCTTTTAGGTCTACTACATGGGATATTTTTATAAATACTTTTCCAATAATGTTCAAAGGAGCGTTCTGATCCAGTTTTGAGAGTAGTCTGTAAGGAAAGGAGGGCGGGTAGAGGCTATTGCACTTATCCAGGTGAGCAGTCATGATGGTTTGGAGCAGAGCAGTAGTGTGGAGTTGGGGAGAAAAGCTGGGCTCCCTAATTTCCTATGTTCCCTCACATGTACACATACAGAGCAGCCATACAAGGGGCAGCAAGCTCCACTGCTTTATCAAATGTGTTATAATCAGTCAGAAATCCTACACTTCATCCAAGTGTGTGTGATGTCTGCTTTATGCTACAAATCTACCAGTACGGTGCCCACTTTGTAGAATTCTACCACCTCTCATTGATTTTTTGGCATCTGGATAACACTGTCTTTGATACTTCTTTGGTACATGCATTTATAATTAAAATTATATTAATAATGACATTAATATAACAGATTAATGATTATATTAACATTATATACTTGTCATTATTATAGACATTACAATTCATAATTATTGTAAGTTTATAATAAAGTTTGTAGATATCTGTTACCTCGCAAACAGTTGTTTAAACTATTCTCTTTCTTTTCAAAAAGAACTATGCTATTTCTCCTAAGTAAAATTCCCAGCATGGCAGGTTTACTCTCTTATCTGTTGTGATATATTTTAAGATGGATTTTAAACTTTTCTTACCAGTAACCCAACCATTCAGATCTGGAACAAACATCTCCTTTTACTATTTGACTTTTGGTCTTTTTCAACTCATTTTTTTTTTTCCTTAAAAAATGGGAGTGTCATAATACTCTCTTTGCTCCTCCCCACTCCTTAAATGCTTTGATTCTGATAACGATATTGGTTTTCATTTGAATAGTTTATCCAACAATTCACAGTTTCCTACCTTTCTTCATACATTCATAGCCACCAGATTAAGGAAGGGAAACTCTGCTGTCTGAAGCAGAGGTAGATGGTTTGATATTTTATTGATAGAACATGAAGAATGCTTTTAAACCAGTTTTCCTATCAGTATTGGACCAGATGACTCTTCCCTAGCTAATACTGGATGAGGCAGTTGGCTTACATTCAAGAACCATCTCATTTATCTTTAAACATTAGACTCATATTGATCCCAGTGAGAGGCTTACAGAATCTCAGACTGACTGAAGGAAGAGAAAGGGTGGGCTGAGTCTCCAGCACTATTTAAAAGACTGTTTGTATTTTGTAAGTGCATAGAAGTGAATATGCTCAAGTTAAATGTGTGTATGATGGTCCATCACTGGGTAGTTACAGATATCTTTTTAATGATGTAAATAATGTCTTTTTCAGGAGGAAGAAAACAAAATATAGACTGCAGATTCCTACTAACCAAAGAGGACTTTTTATCTAATTTTGACATTTTTAAGAAAGTGAGTTGGCTTTCTTTTTCCTTAAATTCTTAAGACTGCTTTTATCACCAGTATAGAATATTCGTTAGTCCTCAGACTCTCTTTGGAACTCTGATGGACAAGGAAGGTATTTGCCTTCCTCTTTAAAATGATTTATTTCTGTTGTTTATCTCTGCTTCAGTAGACTGTGAATAAGATTTAGAGAAAGAAAAGTAGTAGTGATAATTATTGAGTTGAATGAACAGTTTCTTTTTTCTAATCATCATGTTAACATTTTCTTTTAGAAGAAGCAAGTTTTAGGCTATAAATCTCATCCAGTAGAAGATGGTGGAACTGATAATCCTGCCTTCAACCATATTGAATTGAATGGCACAGATCAAAGCAGCAAGATCAATGGAACTCGTTTGTGAAGCAGCTATGACNTCATGTTAACATTTTCTTTTAGAAGAAGCAAGTTTTAGGCTATAAATCTCATCCAGTAGAAGATGGTGGAACTGATAATCCTGCCTTCAACCATATTGAATTGAATGGCACAGATCAAAGCAGCAAGATCAATGGAACTCGTTTGTGAAGCAGCTATGACGCTAAATTATCTTAAGCAGTATGCCAGTTTTATGTCTTCTAAAATACTTGAATCAGGTTTTAGATTTTTTTTTTTTTTTTGGTCTATAATAAGTACTTTAGAGGGAACTTCGGGGGATCATTTTGTTTAAGCAAAGCCCTGACTTTTTTTTTTTTTAACTTTCTACACTCATTAATTGATGCAACTCTGGAGTTAAAAGTTTCAGCATCAGCATTTCCCTATAACTTTTATTTCAGTGAAGCTATAGTTGTGAAAGTTGTGACTAATATGTGCTGAAAAGCTAATACATACATATAACATGTACTTGATGGTTAAAAGAATATTCTTATATTAGGGCATCATTAAAAATATTTCCCATGCATTTGGTGCTAGCATGTTATAGAGTTTGCTGAAATCATAATTGATATTGAAAAAGACCTTTCTCCCTCCACTCTGTTTTTAGGGAGCAATGAAATAGTGGGCCTATGCTATCTAAATTTTTGCTTCTCATCAACCCCTATCAGACCAGGGCATATATTAATCTTGGAACTGACTCTTGCTCAGGAGGGTGGTAATCAAAAAACATCCTGTTTGGGACAGAACAGTTCAGTTCAGTTCAGTCGCTCAGTCGTGTCCGACTCTTTGCCACCCCATGAATCGCAGCACGCCAGGCCTCCCTGTTCATCACCATCTCCCGGAGTTCACTCAGACTCAAGTCCATCGAGTCCGTGATGCCATCCAGCCATCTCATCCTCGGTCGTCCCCTTCTCCTCCTGCCCGCAATCCCTACCAGCATCAGAGTCTTTTCCAATGAGTCAACTCTTCGCATGAGGTGGCCAAAGTACTGGAGTTTCAGCTTTAGCATCATTCCTTCCAAAGAAATCCCAGGTATAAAGCAGAAGTAGATGTTTTTCTGGAACTCTCTTGCTTTTTCCATGATCCAGCGGATGTTGGCAATTTGATCTCTGGTTCCTCTGCCTTTTCTAAAGCCAGCTTGAACATCAGGGAGTTCCCGGTTCACGTATTGCTGAAGCCTGGCTTGGAGGATTTTGAGCATTACTTTACTAGCATGTGAGATGAGTGCAATTGTGCAGTAGTTGGAGCATTCTTTGGCATTGCCTTTCTTTGGGATTGGAATGAAAATTGACCTTTTCCAGTCCTGTGGCCACTGCTGAGTTTTCCAAATTTGCTGGCAGATTGAGTGCAGCACTTTCACAGCATCATCTTTCAGGATTTGAAACAGCTCAACTGGAATTCCATCACCTCCACTAGCTTTGTTCATAGTGATGCTTTCCACATGGGCCCAATAATCAAGGCCTTCTTGGTACTACACATCTATTCTTAGGCCTTTTTGATTGTTATCTATAGTTCCTGGCACTGGTTGCTTATATAGCCTTTCTTAAACTCTGGTTCTTATCTGGATTCCAATTTTCTGACCCATCGACTTTGGTTTTGTTGTGCATTTCATGGTTGCTTGCCTTCCTATTCATAATTTCCCATTCACTCTATTGCCTTGTGCTTGCATATGTCTTAAGACACCCAGTGTGAATCCTGTTACCCCAGATCCTGGTTCACTGCATCCCAGCTTATAAATATAAACTCCCTCCCATGAGCCTTATAACTGACCAGAGTACTGTCAACTAGGTACTTATAGATTTGGTGGTCCAAGAACCTACACAGAATTAAAAATGGTTAAGCTCCATGGAATTAGAAGATTCCACTGAATACTATTAAGCTGCATTTTTGAAAGTCAACTAACCTACAATCATTAAATTTAAAGGTACATACGCTTAGACATGGGTTGCCACCTGGCTCAGTGGTAAAGAATATGCCTGCAAAGCCGAAGATGCGGGTTTGATGCCTGAGTCTGGAAGGTTCCCTGGAGAAGGAAATGGCAACACACTCTAGTATTCTTGCCTGGAGAATCTCATGGACTGAGGAGCCTGATGGACTAGAGTCCAGTTCAGTTCAGTTGTTCAGTCGTGTCTGACTCTTTGTGACCCCATGTACTGCAATACGCCAGGCTTCCCTGTCCATCACCAACTCCTGGAGTTTAATCAAACTCATGTCCATTGAGTCAGTGATGCCATCCAACCATCTCATCCTCTCTTATTCCCTTCTCCTCTGGCCTTCAATCTTTCCCAGCATCAGGGTCTTTTCAAATGAGTCAGCTCTTTGCATCAGGTGGCCAAAGTATTGGAGTTTCAGCTTCAGCATCAGTCCTTCCAATGAATATTCAGGACTGATTTCCTTTAGAATGGACTGCTTGTATCTCCTCATTGTCCAAGGCACTTTCAAGAGTCTTCAACAACACAGTTCAAAAATATCAATTCTTCAGTGCTCAGCTTTCTTTATGGTCCAGCTCTCACATCCATACATGACTACTGGAAAAACCAAAGCTTTGACTAGATAGACCTTTGTTGGCAAAATAATATCTCTGCTGTTTAATATGCTGTCTTGGTTGGTCATAACTTTTCTTCCAAGGAGTTAGCGTGTTTTACTTTCATGGCTGCAGTTGCCATCTGCAGTGATTTTGGAGCCCCCCAAAATAAAGTCTGTCACTGTTTCCCCATCTATTTTCCATGAAGTGATTGGGGCCAGATGCCATAGGGTCGCAAAGAGCCGGACGTGACTGAAGTGACTGAACATGCGTCTTAGACATGGAGAAGGAAATGGCAAACCACTCCAGTATTCTTGCCTGGAAAAATCCCATGGACAGAGTCTGACAAGCTACAGTCCATGGGATTTCAAGTAGTCAGATGACTTAGTGACTAAACAGCAATGCTTAGACATACTGAATTCCAGGATATCCACCTGGTTGAAAAGCTAAATTACATAGACAAATATTACTATTTATCTTTAGTGTTCTGGAATTACTGAGTATATGCTATGTTCCATGTTTTAAAATTTCAAGTAGCAATCTCAAAGTTTATTTTAATTCTTTTGCTACGATTCTAGCTAAGACTTTGGTTATAGGCTTTCATCAATAGCTTACTTTTTTTCTATAGTTCACACATTAGATACTGTTAGAAGGATTTTTTTTTTAGCTTCACACTGTTTTAAAATAATAATGTGTGAAATATTTAGGTACATTAAAATATTTTATAATTAGATAATTTTGCTTATTTTTTGATACTTAGGTGACTATGCTGTGTACATTTAGCTGTCTCTTATACACATCTTAACCACTGGAGAAGACAGCTAGTTCCCCTTCCCTTCCGTCTGACACAGCTCTCACTGCTGGAGCCCTTGGCTGTGTGGAACCCACCGG
>SJYT01065914.1:242661-254408 GCA_006410635.1 Cephalophus harveyi | reverse complement strand
GATGCCATGATCTTCGTTTTCTGAATGTTGAGCTTTAAGCCAACTTTTTCGCTCTCCTCTTTCACTTTCATCAAGAGGCTTTTTAGTTCCTCGTCACTTTCTGCCATAAGGGTGGTGTCATCTGCATATCTGAGGTTATTGATATTTCTCCCGGCAATCTTGATTCCAGCTTGTGTTTCTGCCAGTCCAGCGTTTCTCATGATGTACTCTGCATAGAAGTTAAATAAGCAGGGTGACAATATATAGCCTTGATGTACCCCTTTTCCTATTTGGAACCAGTCTGTTGTTCCATGTCCAGTTCTAACTGTTGCTTCCTGACCTGCATATAGGTTTCTCAAGAGGCAGGTTAGGTGGTCTGGTATTCCCATCTCTTTCAGAATTTTCCACAGTTTATTGTGATCCACACAGTCAAAGGCTTTGGCTTAGTCAATAAAGCAGAAATAGATGTTTTTCTGGAACTCTCTTGCTTTTTTGATTATCCAGCAGATGTTGGCAATTTGATCTCTGGTTCCTCTGCCTTTTCTAAAACCAGCTTAAACATCTGGAAGTTCACAGTTCACGTATTGCTGAAGCCTGGCTTGGAGAATTTTGAGCATTACTTTACTAGCGTGTGAGATGAGTGCAATTGTGTGGTAGTTTGAGCATTCTTTGGCATTGCCTTTCTTTGGGATTGGAATGAAAACTGACCTTTTCCAGTCCTGTGGCCACTGCTGGTCTCCACAGAGTTTCCTATTCTGGAAATTTCATATAAATGAAATCAGATGAAAATTGAAAAACCACAGTATTTCTTTTCTGACCACAGTGGTCTTTTGGAATTGGCTTCTTTCACATAGCATAATGTTTTCAAGGTTAATCCATGTTGTATACATCAGTACTTCATTCATTTTTATGGTCTAACAATATTCCATTGTATGGCTATATCAGATTTTATTTACTCACGCATTAGTTGATAAACATTTGTGTTGCTTCTACTTTTAGGCTATTGTGAATAACGCTAATCTGAATGCTGTGTGCAAGATTTTGTGTGGATGTGTGTTTTCATTTCTCTTAAGTATATACTAGCAGGAGAATTCCTGGGTCATATGGTAACCCTATACTTAACCATTTGAGGGACAACTAGACTCTTTCCAGAGTGGTTGTGCCATTTTACATTTCTATCAGTAATGTATGAGGGTTCCAATTTCTCCATATCCTGATGAACAGTTATTAACTCTATGTTTGACTATAGCTGTAGTATCTTGCGATTTTGATTTGCAGTTTCCTGAAGCTAATGATATTGAGAGTCTTTTTCTGTTTATTGGCCATTTGTACATCTTTTGTGGAGACATGTCTATTGAGATCTTTTGCCCATTTTCCAGTGGCTTATATATCTTTTTATTATTGAATTATAAGAGTTCCTTGCACATTCAAGATGCAAGTTTCTTATCAGATAAAATTTACATTTTCTTCCACTCTGTGGGTTGGGGGAAAGTTTTCTTGTAATTCAGTCTCTTAATTACAGAGTAAAAAGACAAGATCTAAACATATCTCAAGTTTTGAAGTGAAGAACATAAATCCTCCTATTCACATAGAGTAGGACACATGATATTTCAGTAAATAAGGAAAAGTACACTGCAGTTTAAAATAGGGCCAGCTGTGGAGGTGGACAGAGAAACAGTAGGAGATAGGTAAAGGAGATGGACAGACAAGCAATAGGAGGAAGATAAATACATAGATTTATCTTTTCACTTGCATGCATTTGAGAAGGAAATGGCAACCCACTCCAGTGTTCTTGCCTGGAGAATCCCAGGGACGGGGGAGCCTGGCGGGTTGCCGTCTATGGGGTCACACAGAGTCAGACACAACTGAAGCGACTTAGCAGCAGCAGCAGCAGCAGCATCTTCCTGCTAAAGTCATGCATGGGTGGAAGCCAGGATACCCAGGCAAAGACAAGACTGAAAAAAACGGTATGAGAGAGTGATGGAGACTTCCTAGGTGGCGCTAGTGGTAAAGAACCTGCCTGCCAATGCAGGAAACCTAAGATACAAGGGTTTGATCCCTGGGTCGGGAAGATCCCTGGAGGAGGGCACGGCAGCCACTCCAGTATTCTTGCTTGGAGAATTCCATGGACGGAATAGCCTGGTGGGCTACAGCCCATGGGGTCGCAAAGAGCTGGACGTGACTGAAGCAATTTAGCACGAACAGAGAGGTAAGAGGCTGGATCAAGGAGGCCGTCTGCAGGGGAAGTGATCAAGTAAAGAAGATATTCAGAAAACTTAACCAATGATCTTCTCCACTCCCTGGAGCATTTGATTGCCTACTTGCCTCTTCTTTCACATTCAAATAATTAAGTGTTTGGTGTTTTTAGCTCAGAAAAAGGATGCTTCCATAAATACCAGAGGAAAAAAAGAGATTTCTTCTTGACTTTTGAGAGTCAAAAATCTAACCTCTTGGTTGACAGAGTCAAAATATCTTGGAAGGTAAGAGCTAACTGCTCAAACCCCTAGAATAGAAATGGATTTCTGATGCTGGGAGGGTTTAGAGGAAGCCACGAGAGGCAATATGTAAATGGGTCTCTGAGGAAGGGCCTGTGTCCTACTTTATGTAGTGAGCGCTGAAGTGGTCACAGCAAACTGCCATAGGTTTGTGGGATTTGAGAAAAACAGCAAAACTTGTGCCCCATCTCCTAGTTAGAGCTTAGAGTCATAGGACCCCAATAATTACATAGCTAAGCTGTGTAATTACCCCAATAATTACACAGGTCAGGCACATGACCTTGGGGTGTTAGAGAGACTCTACAGTGGTTTGTGGAGAAGGCAATGGCACCCCACTCCAGTACTCTTGGCTGGAAACTCCCATGGACGGAGGAGCCTGGTAGCCTGCAGTCCATGGGGTCGTGAAGAGTCGGATACGACTGAGCGACTTCACTTTCACTTTTCACTTTCATGCACTGGAGAAGGAAATGGCAACCCCCTCTAGCGTTCTTGCCTGGAGAATCCCAGGAACGGGGGAGCCTGGTGGGCTGCCGTCTGTGGGGTCGCACAGAGTTGGACACGACTGAAGCGACTGAGCAGCAGCAGCAGCAACAGTGGTTTGTAACCAAGAAGCAGAAATGGCTGCATAAAGTGTCTAGGTGACTAGGACTTTAGCCTAACAATTTCCGACAACCTGCACACCTAGGGTAGTGTAAGAACAGGACGGATGAAAAGAAGGAAACAAATAGGGGAATTAGGCTCAAACACCTGAGACCTACTGAGAATGACAATCGAGTATTTTTTGGTTTCTTAACAGAATAGAAATATTATATGCTTAGATTAAAAAAAAGAAAAACCTAGGCAGATAGGGGAGTGAGGATGGAAAGAAGTAATATTCTCTCTCTCTTTTTTTTAATAGCAAGTAGTCAACAATGCATGTATGCGTGCTGTGCTCAGCTGTGTCTGACTCTGACTCCCACCAGGGTCCTCTGTCAATGGAATTTTCCAGGCAAGACTACTGGAGCAGTTGCCATTTCCTACTCCAGGGGATCTCCCCACCCAGTGATAGAACCTGAGTCTCTTGTGTCTCCTGCATTGGCAGGCAGATTCTTTACCACTACAGCCACCTTGGAAGCTCAATTAATACACGAGCTAAAAATTGATTTCAACCTCTTTAAAGCTTTTCATGAGCTCTCTTCTTAAACTTAGTCATCTTTGTTCACTGCTGTATTCTTAGCATCTAAAACACTTTGGCCCAACAAATGAATGAATCTATAAAATTCCTGCCTGTTGGGGTTTTCATCCACTTGTTTGTTTTTAAATGAGTGTCACAGGTTTGATTTCCTGGGATGCAGAATCTGAGATGGAGTTTGGCGCGCTTAACGTTTATTAAGAGGCGCCTTTGGGATCCACACCTGGGGCGGTGGCGGGGAGGGGCGTGGTCTTGGACCATGTGATCCTCTTCTATAAGCCCATCCCGGAGAGCTGAGAGCGAGGCTGCAGCAGCAGCTTGCAATGGCTGGCGCAAGACGTCCTTCAGTGCAGGGGATTTCGGCATGTATTACGGTGTCCACTCACAAGGTAACTGCATTTTAGAGACGTTAAATCATTTGTCCAAGGTCATACAGCTTGGATTTGAAGTTTAGTTATGTCTGACGCCCATTCAAAGCCCATGATCTTGATGTTTTACTTTATTGTATACGTTGATGTAAGCTCACTCTTAAATTGGTGAGCGCTGGGAGTTGGAGTTGGGAGGACTTATTCTCAGGCTTCTGAGATACAAAGTGCAAGTCAAGGTGACAGACCTTTAAATGGTCCTGACTCAATCTTTTAACAGTGGTCCCCAACGTTTTTGGAACGAGGGACCCGTTTTGTGGAAGACATGTTTTCCACAGACTGGTGTTGGGGGTGAGGGATGGTTTGGGGATGATTCAAGCACATCACATTTATTGTGTGTTTTATTTCTATCATGATTACATCAGCTTCACCTCAGATTATCAGGCATTAGATCCCCCGGGTTGGGTACCCCTGCTTTAAGAAACCCCCATTGTTCTGCTCAGCAAGAAAACTGTAGTGACAGTGTTTTGTATTGAATGATATGATTAACAACTACTACAGTTTGAAGTTGCTACCTGCCTGCCTTTCCATCAGGGTGATATTCTCAAAAACATTATACGGTCATATAAAACTGAAAAGTTTAGCTTGCATTGTATATTCTAATTTTGGCAAAGTATTGAGTAGATCAGTGGTTTTAAGTATGGGTTCCCAGCCAAGAGTATTGACACCACCTGGTACTTGTGTCAATTGAAATTCACCGGCCTTCCTTGAAACTCCTGAATTCAAAACCAAGGTGGGCGGGTTCAGGTGATTCTCTTGCAAGCTAGAGTTAGTTTGAGAAGTACTGGAACAGATGGTACTGATAATTAGTAGGAAAAACAAGCTGGATTTGTAATTAGCAAATAAGCTGTATATAACTGATTCCTTTTTAAATGGTTTGAATATTTCCTGTGTTCACTGGATTTGCTTTCATGTTGGATCTCAGCCCTCCTAAATAGTCACAACATCCTAATGAGTGAGGTCTGAATTAATGAAAGTTAAAGATGACCTTTAAAGTCTTTTTTCTGGGGGAGGGGGGGGTGTCTTTATATCTTTTGGGTCCAGAATTTGCCCCAACTGTATGCCTGCGGTTATGTTTAGCCCCACACAGTTTTTTTGTATTCTGTTGCTCAAGGAGAGGTGTATCCAGGTGTAAGCATAACAGCACAGCAGCAAAGGATCCCAGGTCACAAGCCTGTTGCAAAGCCAGAGAGTCTGTGTGCGATCTGGGGAAACTAATGTCCCTGCTGGGAAAACAATAGCTGGACTTGAGTGGGCTTAAATTTTTCATGGATTGTGTGAAGTTGAGGTTTTACACTTAGCTCTTTCATGTTGAAATTTACTTACAGGAAAATGAGTTAACATTGCATCCTGTAAGCACTAAATACTTGACTGTAGGCATCATACACTGTTAGGTGCTGGAGAAAGTGAAGATGGGGTTCTTTCTTTTATCACTTACAAGCTATCTGAGGATATAAGACAGATCTTCATGCACTGATGGAGGAATAAAACATGGGAAAGAGTCCGAATGAGTAAGGTATATTCTCCAGCAGGAGGCTTCTGCGGGGAAGGAATCCCAGTGGACAGGACTAGATGAGAGGCACACTGAAAAGTTGAAGTCCAAGCTAGACCTTAAAACTAGAGATGATAGGAAAAGGCAAAGAGGAAAGGAAATACGTTTTTCCAGGGTGCATAGTGCCTGAAGGAAGGTATAAGTAATGCTTTGGGAAGAGTGAGGAAATTGCTTTTCTCGGGGAGTTGAGATCTTGGCTAGCAGAGAGGTTGGTACTAAGAGAAAGAAACACTGTACAGGTAAAGGGGCTGGTTTGAAGGAACAGAATGTAGAATTAGGACTTTTACCAGATGTTCGCTTTGAATCCAGGAGGGTCTGCTGGCCTGGTAGGTGTATTTGCTCTATTCTTAATCTGCCTCTACCATACACTAGCGCTTCCCTAGTGGCTCCGATGGTGAAGAATCCACCTGCAGTGCAGGAGACCGGGTTCGATCCCTGGGTTGGGATGATCCCTTGGAGAAGGGAAGGGCAACACACTCCAGCATTCTTGCCTGGGAGAATTCCATGGACAGAGGAGTGGGGTTGCAAAGAGTCGGAGGTGACTGAGCAACTAATACTTCCACTATGCATGAGACAATATAATGTAACAAATAGTAACAGAATAATAAATCATCAAAAGAAGGATAAATTTCAGTTTCCTTTAGTTAAGAACCCATGTAAAGTATTTTTTAGAACAGTTATATAGAAATTTATTTCTAGAGAGATTTCCATTTAAAAATATCAGCTAAAATAAAATTTAGTCAGTTCCAAGATTAATGCCCACTGTTAACTGATAATGGATAACTTTATATCCACACAGTCTAGATTTTAATGACGATTATAGTGTTGAAGTTGTGTATTTCCAATATTCTAGTCTTATGATGACTCATAAGATTATATATATTAGAAAATCCTCAAGTTATGGCATACTCATTATACGTGATATTTAAAATCATTCTCCACCAACACTGGGAAACAGAATTCATCAGAAATATATGCTAATCTTTTATTGGCTATATTGTTTCTGCATACATTCATCCAATAAACACTTGATTTTTCTTTTTTCTTTTCCCAGTTTTATTGAGATATAATTAACATACTGTGCTGTGTAAGTTTAAGATGTATGGCATAATGATTTGACTACATGTATTGTAAAATGATTATCGATATAGGCTAACATTTATTATTTCATGTAAATATAAAAGAATAAAAGTTTTTTTTCCCTTGTGAGACTTCTTGGGATCTATTTTGAAATATGCCATTCAGCAGTGTTAACTATAGCCATTATGTTGTGTAGTATATCCCTAACATTAATACTTATTTAACTTTTCTTGAGCTATAATTGACATATATATTGGCTTCATGTATGCCACATAATACTTTGATATTTCTATATATTAAATTGATATATAGTGTGTATTAGTAAGTGATGTGTATATTAATAAGTGATGACCACAGTATGCCTAGTTAAGATCCATCACAGTTATCAGTTTATTTTCTTTTGATGAGAACTTTATGATCTATTCTCTTAACAAATATACAGAACAGTAGTATTAGGTGTAATCACCATGCTGTACATTATATGTCCATGAATTATTTATAACTAGATGTTTGTAACTTTTGAGTAAGTACTCTTGCCTGGAAAATCCCATGGACGGAGGAGTGCTGTAGGCTACAGTCCATGGGGTCACAAAGAGTCGGGCACGACTGAGTGACGTCACTTTCACTTTCCCATATCCCCTGTTCCCTGCCCCCACCCCTGGCTGCCACCAGTTTGTTCTCTGTATATGTATTCTGTTGTTTAGTCACTAAGTCATGTCTGACTGTTTTGCAGCCCTTTGGACTATAGGTCACCAAGATCCTCTGTCCATGGAATGTCCTAGGCAAGAATACTGTAGTGGGTTGTCAAGATCCACTCTGGAGGATCTTGCCGACCCAGGGATTGAATCCATGTGTCCTGCATTGATAGGTGGATTGTTTACTGATGAGCCACCAGGGAAGCCCATATGTATTCTGAGCACCTTGTAATTGGCTGCCAATGTGTTAGTCCCTGGGACGAGTGAGTCTGAGCATGTGAGCCCTCTCAGAGTCATTTATCAGTTTGCTATGCTCTTTTTTTTTAAATTATTTTTGGCTCCACTGGGTCTTTGTCGCTTGCATACAGGCTTTCTCTAGTTGTGGCGAGCATGGGCTACTCCTTTGTTGCAGAGCATGGGCTCCTAAGGCACTTGGGCTTCAGCAGTTGTGGCATAGGCTCATCTTCCCCGAGAAATGTGGGATTCTCCAGGACGAAGGATTGAACCCATGTCCCCTGCACCAGCAGGCAGACTCCAAACCAGTGGACCACCAGGGAAGTTCTGCTATGCTCTTAATGATGTGAGTCCTGTTGGTTTTGAAAGCAAGATGTTTCATCCCTCAGGTGCAGGTCTTAAAAGTTGTGGTACCTGATGTGGGGTTGAGGCTCTTTCCTTCTCAGGGAGAAGGTCCTGGTTTTGAATTCTGATTATAGATTGCCACACTGGGGATGGGGTTTATGGTGAGATTGCATCTCAGCCTCTTCTACCCACTTTGTGGGGTTTTTTTTCCTTCTTTTTCCCTATGTGTAGGCGTTGCTCACCTAGTTTTAGGTTTTGTTGTTGTTTTTTCCAGAAGAAATTGTTCCATATTTAGCTGTAGATTTGGTGTGTCTATTGGAGGAGATGAGTTCAGGGACTTCCTACATTATGATCTTGAACCAGCCATATTGTTATAATTTTATAATATAGTTTGAAATCAGGAAATGTGATGCCCTTCTCTATGTTCTTTTTTGTTAAGACTTCTTTGCCTATTCAGGGTCTTTTGTGGTTCCATATAAATGTTAAGATTGTTTTTTCTACTTCTATAAAAAAAAAAGTCATTAATGTCTTGACAGGGATTGCATTAATTCTATAAATGGCTTAATTGATTTTTAAGAATAGTCATCATTGCTTTCTGTAGTTGTGAGTGGGGACTACCCTCTAGCTGCCAAGTTCAGGCTTCTCATCGCGGTGGCTTCTCGTTGTGGGACGTGGGGTTTAGGGGCAAAGGCCTCAGTAGTTGTGGCATGTGATCTTCGTTGCCTTGAGCTTGTGGAATCTTCCTGGACCAGGGATAGAACCTGTGTCCCCTGCACTGGCAGGCAGATTCTTAGCCACTGGAGGTCATTTAAATATGGACTTTTAAACAATATGAAATTTTCTAATTTTGAACAAGGATTCCATTTATTTGTGTTGCCTTTGGTTTCTTTCATCAATATCTTATAATTTTCAGTGTGGAGGTTTTTCACCTCTTTAGTTAAATTTATTTTTTAAGTATCTTATTTTTCTTGCCACTTTAAGTGGCATTGTTTTATTTCCTTTTCAGATAATCTGTATAGTGTATAGAAAAACTTTCGGTTTTGTATGTTAATTTTTTGTCAGGCAACTTGACTGAATTCAGTGATTAGATATGTTTTTTTTTTTTTTTTGGTGGAGTCTTCAAGATTTCTGTATATTAAATCATGTCATCTGTAAATAGAGACCATTTTACTTCTTCCTTTCCAATTTTGATGCCATTTATTTATTTACTTATTTTCTTGCTATTTGCTCTAGCTGGGACTTCCAGTACTATGTTGAATGGGATTGGAAATAACAGGCACCCTTGTCTTTTCCTGATCTCAGAGGAAAAGCTTTTAACTTTTCATCATTAAGTATGATGTTAGCTGTGGCCTTGTCGTATATGAACTTTATTATATTGATACATAAATCTGTTTATAATTTGTTGAATGGATGTTGAATTTTGTTAAGTGCTTTTTATGTATCTATTAGGATGATCATATAATTATTTCTTTCTATTAATGTGATATATCCCATTTATTGATTTGTGTAAGTTGAACCATCCTTGTAGTTCAAAGATAAATCCTACTTGATCATGGTGAATGGTCCTTTTATTGTGCTGCTGAATTTGGTTTGAAACTATTTTGTTGAAGACTTTTGTAATTATATTCATCAGGGACATTGTCCTATAGTTTAATTTTCTTATAGTGTCCTCCTCTGGCTTTGACATTGGGTCCACGCTGGCTTCCTAAAATGAGTGTTCTCTACTCTGACTTTTTGGAAATGTTTAGTAAAGATTGGCATTAATTCTTACTTAACTGGTTAGTAAAATTCACCAGTGAGGCCGTCTGGTCCTAGAATTTTCTTCATCAGGAGACTTTTGCTTACTGATTTAATCTCTTTATTAATTGGTCTGTTCACATTTTCTGTCTCTTCCTAATTCAGTCTTGATAGGTTGCATGTTTCTAGGAATTTTTCCATTTTTTTCTAGGTTGTCTAATTTGTTGGCATATAGCTGTTCACAGTAGTCTCTTATGATCTTTGTATTTTTGTAGTACCAGTTGTAATGTCTCATTTTCATTTATGATTTTGTTGGTTTGTTTCCTATTTTTTCTTTGATTAACGTTTTCTCAATTTTCTCTTTCAAAGAGTCAGCTCTTAGTTTGTTACTCTTTTCTGTTGTTTTCTTGTTCTATACTTTATTTCTACTCTAATCTTATTTCCTTCCTTCTGTCAGTTTTGGGCTCAGTTTGGTCTTCTCTTTCTAGTTCCTGTAGGCATACAGTTAGGTTGTTTTAAGGATTTTCTTCTTTACTAATCTAGGCATTTATTTCTGTAATCTTTCCTCTTAGAAATGCTTTTGCTGAACCACATAAGTTTTGGTACACTGTTTCCATTTCAAGATATTTTTTATTATTTCTCATTTAATTTTTTCTTTGATCCCTTGGTTATTCAGGAGAGTGTTGTTTAATTTCCCTGTATCTGTGAAGTTTTCAGTTTCCATTACTGATTTCTAGTTTCATCTCATTGTGATCAAAAAGATACTTGTATGATTTCAATCTCTTTGAACTTGCTAAGATTTGTTTTGTGACCTAAAATAATGATATACACAGAAAATGTTCACACGCACTTGAGAAGAATGAGCATTGCTGTTTTCAGATAGAATATTCTGTGTGTTAAGTTAGTTTGGACTATAGTATTGTTCAAACCTATTGGTTCCTTATTGACTCTGTTTGGATGATCTGTCTTATTGAGAGTGGGGTATTAAAGTCCCCAACAATTATTGTGTTGCTGTTTATATTTCTTCTTTCAGCTCTGTTAGTTTTTGGTTTACATTTTTAGGTGCTCTGATATTGGGTACAAATATTTATGATTGTTAAATATTCTTGATAGGTTGGCCCTTTTTTTATTATGAATGATTTTTGCCTCATAACCATTTTTAATTTAAAATATATTTTTTCTCTGATAGAGTGACCCTATTTTTTAACCCTTAATTTGCTAAAATCTTTTTCCATATCTTCAATCTCAATTTCTGTGTGTCTGTGTGTCTTTAAGGCTAAATGAGTCTCTTTATTGTGGTGTGAATGTGATTACTATAGGCTCTTCCTTTGTGGTTATCATGAGGTTTGAATATAAAATTTAAAAATTTTATCACCCTATTTTGAATTGATAATGATTTAATTTTGATAGCACTCCTAAACTTTATAGTTTTACTTTGTCCCTCACTTTTTAGGTTATTGATGTTACAGTTTATGTGTTTTTTATGTTTTGTATTAAATAACAGATTATTGTGGTCATTTTCTTTTTTTCTTTTTACTACATTTGTTTTTCAATTTTTAAACTAGAGTTGCAAATAAATTATGGACCACCATTACTATATTATAGAATCTTTCTTTGACTTTATATTTAACATTATCAGTGAGTTTAATGCTACTTTCTTATGTTTTTTTAATGCTGATTAGTGTCCTTTTATTGCCACATAAAGAACTCCCTTTAGCGTTTGTTTGTTTTTGGGGTTTTGTTTTAAACTTTCAGTTCAGTTCAGTCGCTCAGTCGTGTCCGACTGTTTGTGACCCCATGAATCACATCACGCCAGGCCTCCCTGTCCATCACCAACTCCTGGAGTTCACTCAGATTCACATCCACCGAGTCAGTGATGCCATCCAGCCATCTCATCCTTGGTCGTCCCCTTCTCCTCCTGCCCCCAATCCCTCCCAGCATCAGAGTCTTTTCCAATGAGTCAACTCTTCGCATGAGGTGGCCAGAGTACTGGAGTTTCAGCTTTAGCATCATTCCTTCCAAAGAAATCCCAGG
>SJYT01065914.1:148968-239275 GCA_006410635.1 Cephalophus harveyi | reverse complement strand
ATTTTGAGCATTACTTTACTAGCATGTGAGATGAGTGCAATTGTGCGGTAGTTGGAGCATTCTTTGGCATTGCCTTTCTTTGGGATTGGAATGAAAACTGACCTTTTCCAGTCCTGTGGCCACTGCTGAGTTTTCCAAATTTGCTGGCAGATTGAGTGCAGCACTTTCACAGCATCATCTTTCAGGATTTGAAACAGCTCAACTGGAATTCCATCACCTCCACTAGCTTTGTTCGTAGTGATGCTTTCTAAGGCCCACTTGACTTCACATTCCAGGATGTCTGGCTCTAGATTAGTGATCACACCATCATGATTATCTGGGTCGTGAAGATCTTTTTTGTACAGTTCTTCCGTGTATTCTTGCCACCTCTTCTTAATATCTTCTGCTTCCGTTAGGTCCATACCATTTCTGTCCTTTATCGAGCCCATCTTTGCATGAAATGTTCCCTTGGTATCTCTAATTTTCTTGAAGAGATCTCTAGTCTTTCCCATTCTGTTGTTTTCCTCTATTTCTTTGCATTATTTACCAATATTGCTTAATGCTTTAAATTTACAATTATTTACAGAAACTTGGAAATCATTATAATTAAATGAGGAAAAAGTACAATTTTTCTGGTCTTATAATTAAAAATATATTTAAAATAACATTTCTGCAGCAGCCAAAACTTTTAACCAAAAATTCAGAACTTCAATCTCTTAAGCTTAACAAAATGGCTACATTCTAATTTAATTATCTTGATTATAAACACAGGAAAAAACTATGGTGGCTTTAAAGTAAGGCAGACCAGCAACTGGTAGTGTTCTTTCTCGGTACTCAAAGCTGTCTTTATTATTTTTACTTCGTTTGTTTAAGCACAGACAATTGCTCTAACTTTAAAGAACGTTTAAATGAATTTTTGACATTTAATATTGGTGATGTTTGCTAACATTTAAGAATTTCAGTAATGAGACTCAGGAAATGACCACAATTAAAGGACTTACTGATACACCAAGCAATTTAATAGTGTTTTTGAATTACATGGTGTTTTTTTCCTAAATATAGCACCTTATTAAATACCTGGTAAACCACTTTGCCATCACAATAAGGGTTGGGAGATTAAGTTCCAAAGGGAATTTTAAAATTTGCTTAATCAACATTAGGAATGCAAATTGTTGGTTTCCACACTCTAAGGGGATGCTAATCTACATGGGAACCATCTTTTTAAGACATAGTATGCTCTAAAGTCCACAAAGTAGATTAATATTGAAATAGACTCCTGCTTTACAAATAATCTATTAAATGTGCCTGTAAAACTAAAAATTTTCCAAAAGATTGGAAGAAATATGGTTATTTTATCTCCTTACCCCAGGTATTTCTGATAAAAAGATACAAAATGAAGTCCAATCTTAATTTGTAAAGTTTTGATGTAAAAGGTAATGTATTGAAATCCAGTCAAGTTTAACTCTTGTCTGAATTAATGTAACAAATACTCACTTTGCTGAGTTTTTGCAAGCTGTACTCTTGACCTAAGAATCACTTTTTTGTGCTGAGGAGATAGAGTGATCTCTGTAGGAGATGGGGATGCAGTACCAGGTGAGTCAGCTCCTCCATCAGACATACTTGGTGATGATGCCAGGTGGGGAACTTCCTCCTCTTTCAAGGAATCCTCCCTCCTCAAATCCTTTCTTCTGTAACTCTGTTTTCATTTTCATCTTCTGATGACCTTTTCTTGGATTCTAGAAAACCTTTGGCTATTTTATACACCTCCACTCCCCTATCTGAGCCTCTCAAACTTTTAAATTTCTGTTCCATGAGACTTTCTCTTAGACACATTCCATTACCCTGTTGCCTGCTTTACTTCAGCTTGTATTGGACCCAAATTACTGTTTTTAGGGACAATGCTTTCGATATTTCTGTTGAAGTTTACAGTCTGGAAGTCTCTGTAACTGTGAAAGCTCTCAGTCCTCCTTGCTCTTGCTTACAAAGGGCTTTCTCTGGTAAGGTCTCATGGAACCATAAGTAACTGCTTCATGGATGGTTTCATGGTACTGGAGCTGAAGACTAGAATCTGCTATCCAAAGATGGCTATGCTGAACCACAGAAGTTGCCAAACTGATCTGAGGAGTAGTGCAGTGAGTGAGATGTGCATAGATCACACTGATCCAGTCTTTTGAGCCAATCTTCAGTTAGACCGCCTACATCCTTATCCTCACTTTTGTTAACCGTATCCATGGTGGTGGTCATATCCCACACCTGAACGTGGCCGTTTGTGTGACCTGTGAGTAAGTAGTGCCTTGGCCTTGAGTCCATCCTGCTGGAGCTCTCACATTCTCTCACTGTAAATGAGGATATTGCAGTATTGTCAACAGCTTGGATTTCACAGATCCTTTTTCCAGTATATGAGTCTTACATCTTGTTTTACAAGTTTACAAGTCTTACAGTTTGTTAGTGAACAACTTTCTGGATAAGCACCTGTTGATCATCTCACTCTCTAAAAGGCTCTATATTTTTCCCGAGGAAGAACTTCCATGGCTTTCTGTCTCCTCCAGAGACAGTATCTTGAATGATGTCACTCATTCAAGACAATGCTAAATGATGCCATTTAGCATTTCTTATAAGGCATGCCTAGTGCTTATCAACTCCCTCAGCTTTTGTTTGTTTGGGAAAGTCTTTATCCATTACTTAAGGGCAGCTCTTCCAGGTATAGAATTCTCAGCTGACAGTTTTTTCTTTTTCTTTTTTTTTTCAGTTTTTTCTTTCATGTTTTGAATATATCATTCCATTCTCACCTGGCCTTCAAGCTTCTGTGGGAAAAGCTGCTGATGTTATGAGTGTTCTTTTGTGTGTGGCTCCACTTTTTTGTTGCACTGCATTCAAACTTCTTTTTAGCTTTCACTTTGACAATTTAATTATAATGTGTCTTGGTGTAGCCCTACTTGGGTTCACCTATGTGGGGACTTTTGGGCCTCATGAATTTGGGCATTCATTTCTTTCCCAAGATTGGGGAAGTTTTTAGTCATTATTGCTTTAAATATGCTTTCTTTCCCTTTCTCTTCTTCTGAAATTCTTCTGAAATTCCCATAATGCCAATATTGTTTCTTTCAATTGTGTCCTATAAGTTACATATTCTTTCTTCACTCTTTACATTCTTTGTTTTCTATTATATTTGCTCCTCTGACTGGATTATTTCAAATGTTCTGTCTTCTAGGTCTTCTGCTAGATCAAATCTGTTGACTTTTGAGTCAACAGTTTGTGACAGTTTGACTTTTTAGTCATTGAGTTCAATCATTGTAATCTTTAGCTCTAGGATTTCTGTCTGGCTTTTTGATGGTTTCTATTTGTTGAACTTGTTTTGTTTGTCATTGTTTTCCTGATTGTTTACTTGTCTGCTGTGTCTTATAGTTCACCAGGCTTCTTGAGGAGGATCATTCTAAAGTCATTGTCTGACAATTCATATACCTCCATTCCTTTAGGTTCAGTTATTGGAACTCTGTATCCTTTTGTGTCACATTTACACGTTTACCTGATTTTTTTTTGATCCTTGATTCCTTATGTTGACATCTGTGCATTTTAGTAAAAAGTCTCTAATTCCAGACTTTTAAAATTTACTTTGGCACAGACAGTTCTTTACCAGTTGGCTCATTTTGGGTTTCTGGACATGTTTGATGGTCATATCTTTGGACAGGTGGGACTTTCCATCAGGGTGTATTTTCAGATGAGTCCACTGTTCAGGCTGGGGTCTGGGGTGGTACTTCTGACTGAGAATAGTTAGATAGGACTTTTGGCTCTGTTTCCTTCCTAGGTAAGGCAGTAGGATGGTCTCCATGGTTACCTGAGTTCTCTGGTCAGACTTACTAGATAATTGGAACTGGATACTATTCTCCACAGGAGGCAGAACTATGAATTAGCTTCCTTTCCTCAGTAGGGCAGCAGGACAGGCTCCAGGGCCTGCATAACTCATTGTCTGGGGATCTGAATCAGGCAGGTATGTGCACTGAATTATATGGCCAGATGAGGTCACTGGTTGTGCCCCACAGACCGAAAAGCCACAGCCTGTGTTCTCTGTTCAGGCGTCACTGTAAGTAAGGTTGTTGGGTGGGCTGTACAGCTTCCAGTCTGCTCTGGTTAGCTTTCCTGGCCGGGCAAGCTATAATGCTGTGTGTAGCAATGGGAGGGCAACAAATCAGTTTCCTGCCCCGGTAGAACAGGAGAATCATCTCCAAGGCTGGCAAGGCTCTTTGTGCTCTTGCCTCAAGTCAAGCCATTTTCCAAGTTCCCTGGCCAAAGAGGGCCACTGGCTTGGCTTTGCAGCCTATCCTCTCTGCCTGCCATACTCTCTACTTGAGTGTGGCTGAGCTATGCAGCTTCCAGGTGTTTTGGCCAGCTGGGCCAGGAGGTACAGTTACCAGTTGATAAAGGGATGGTTTAACTCCTCTGCCAAGGTGAAATGGAAAGGTCAACTCCAAGCTGTTCTCAGGTGTTCTGGATCAGGTTTTCTGGTTGGGAGAGGCCTGACGCTCTACTCAGTAATGGATGGGTGTATGAATTAGTTTCCCTGCTTTGATGGAGCCCAGAACACACCCACGCTCGGCAAGATTCTTTGTGGTTTGACTCAGTCTGACTTGGTCCTTCCAAGAACCCTGGCCCTATACTGACAGACTTTGCTTTGCAATGAGCATAACAGCCTGCCATTCTCTGCTCGAGCAGAGCTATGTAGCTCTGTATTCCTGAGCTGTGTGGCTTCCAGGCTTTCTGGTTAGGAGGTACTTGGAACTGCACTCAGCAGTGGGTTGGGCTATGACTCAGCTCCTCTGCTGCAGTGGGGCAGACCAGACTCTAGGGATAGCAAGGCTCTTCATTTGAGGATCTGAGTCAGGCAGACTTGCATCCCATAGGTTTCCCTGGTCATAGCTCAGCACATGAGCAGAGTCTCTGATTGGGACAACTAGCTGGATCCTGCAAATAGGAACTTGGGTCTGCCAAGATGCAAATACTGGTTCTTGCAAGCCCCTACCCCTTCTCCATGATAATCATAATTTCAGTGATCAAACCCCACAGATTTCCCCACAATTCCTGTGGAATGAGACCAGACTGGGGCTACCAAGAAGTGACCCACAACACTGTGGAGCCTAGAGGTTCACTCTAGGCTCTCATTTCCCAATAGAGAAATGCTAGGATCAGGGAAAGACCTCTTAATGGGGTGCTGTGCTGCCCTGGGGGAAGGGCAATGTGGTCAGCATGTGGCCATTCTTCTTACCCTTCTAATTTCATGTCTTGATCTCCATGGTGTGGGGGAGGTGCTTCAACCTCACCTCTATATTCTAGGATTTTCTTTCTCTTTAAATTTTTATTTTAGAGTGTAATTGATTAACAATGTTGTGTTAGTTTCAGATGTACAGCAAAGTGATTCAATTATACATATACATGTGTCTATTTTTTTCAAATTCTTTTCCCATTTAGGTTATTACAGAATACTGAGAATTCCCTGCCACTATGCTGTAGGTCTTTATTATGTTTTAAATAAAGCAGTGTGTCTACACGTCAATCCCCAACTCCCAATCTAGCCCTCCCTACCACCCTCCCGTCTTGGAAACTAAGTTTGTTCTCTAAGCCTATGTATGAGTCTGTTTCTTTTTTGAAAAATTGTATTGGAATATAGTTGATTTACATTGTATTCATACCTGTTTTGTAAATAAGTTCATTTGTATCACTTTTTTAAAGATTTTGAATATAAGCAATATCATATGATATTTGTCTTTGACTTACTGCACTTAGTGTGATAGTCTCCAGGTCCATCCATGTTGCTGCAAATGGCATTATTTCATTCTTTTTAATGGATGAGTAATATTCCATTACATATATGTACCACATCTTTATCCATTCATTGGTCAATGGACATTTAGGTTGCTTCCATGTCTTGGCTACTGTAAACAGCACTACAGTGGACACTGGGGTGCATGTATCCTTTCGAACCAAGTTTTCTCCAGATATATGCCCAGGAGTAGGATTGCTGGATCATACGGTAGTTTTTAGTTTTTTAAGGAACCTGCATACTGTCACTGGTCTTGGTCCTGTGGTGTGGAGATGCTTCAGTCCCACCCCCATGTTCTAGGATTTTCTTAGTGGTGTCTTACCCATAAATAATTGTTCGTTTTTTTCTTGGGAGGGAGAGGGAAGTCAGAAACTACCTATATCATTATGTCCCAACTCATAACTACCTATATCATTACTCCTAACTCTTGATTTCTTACAAAGTCCCTCAGAAATTCCCCTCTACAGCCTTCTTTGCCTTTCTGCCTCTACAAACTTAGAAACATCTTAAGATGTTCACTATGTCTTCCTTGTACCAAAAACAGGGAAGATGAATAAGTGTATTCACTGTGCTGGGAGAAAAAAATGAAGGGAGAGATGGGAGGAGGAAAGAGAAGAGGTTTTATGTTAGAAACATTATCAAGAATTGTGATTGCCAGAGGCACTTGCAAGAGCAAAGGCAGAATTCCATGGGGGAAAATATATTTCTGGCCAGAGAGTCTGAAGTTCAGTCTATGCTCAGACCGGGTATAAGCTGGTACTTATCAAATGGTTACTTCCTTTTCCCAACCAATGTGTTGCATGGTCCTCTATGTAGTTCTGAATATTCACGGCCCATTGCAAACCCAAGAAGTTGTTCAGTTCCTTTCTTTGCCCCCACCACTCTTCCTGTTTCAAGGAACAGGAGAGAAGTTATGGCTGGGTCAAAAGCAGGGACCTATTGGGCCGTGATGCTCAAGGTGGAGCTTTAGGCATAACAAGCAAAAGCCACAGGACTGGGTCAGTAGAGCAAGTTACCTGTTTGGAGCATCTCTGTATATTTCATCTTTTGAGACTTTCCATGGAAATTCCTCTGGCCAACATGTGAAATATTTCAGACTTCTTAACCATGATTGAAAACTCTGCCAGTGGCCTCTTGTTTTCAGTTCCCATACATATCCTTAGTTTAGGCTCTGTTAGGGTTAGTACAGTTGACCTTTGAATAATGCCGAGGCTGTGGGTGTCAATCTCTGTCCAGTCAGAAATCTGGATATAACTATACTGAGAACTCCGAGAGATGGTAATGAACAGGGAGACCTGGCGTGCTGCGATTCATGGGGTCGCAAAGAGTTGGACATGAGTGAGCATCTGAACTGAACTGAACTGATGGCCCTCTATGTCCATGGTTCATGGATCCAACCAATAGCAGATACTATAGTACTATATTGTATATTTATTGAAAAAAAATCTGCTTGTAAATGAACCCTCACAGCTTAAACCTGTGGTGTTCAAGGGTTAACTGCATTTCACTCCCAGCAACAGCAGGTCAGAAGGAATACTAGAAAGATAAAACTACTAAATGGCTGAAGTTCTAGCCTGCCCAAAGCCACACTGACCAACTGACCCCATCTAAGGGAACATTTAAGGATCTTGGGACCCCATCAGCTCAGGATTCCACAGTCAGAATGAGACAGTGTTGATGGATGAGGGGCATTCCCATTTCCTGACTGCCACAAGCGAGGTGATATAATAATTCAAGGTCAGGTTCTGCAATCTCTGGAAGAAGAGTAATTATAACAACAAGCATTGCTTAGAAGTGCACTCCTCGACCTGCCCCTCATGGCCCATCCAGACAGACGGTCCCTTTGTTAGGATTAGCAGAGCATACTAGCAGGCAGGTTAATCAAAAGCATTGTCTGTATCATTGGTTGTATTCCACATTTCCTCCACAAAGTATGTCAGTGGCATTTTATGTCCTCTTCTGACTAATTTCTAATTAGTCAGCTTGGTACCCTAAGAAGGCAGCATCAAGAAAGAAGAGGGCCTTAGGAAGAAAAATGCAATCTCTCTGAAGGATGAAGTCATTTCTCAGGAGTGTTTGGAAGTGACAGACTTTCTTTAAAGATGACACTCTATGATTCCTCTTATTCTGTGAGAAGAAACAACAACAAAATTTCAGAAGACCCAGCTAAAAATATTCCATGTGCATAAATTTATTTTAAATTTTATTGCATCACATTATACAAGCATTAAACATGGCTTCACGTTGATGACTATTTAAATGTGAAAATCTGTCATTCGTGTCAGTACCTTTTGGCTATTTACAATTAAGGAAGTTCTATGTACTTTATATAGCTCTGTATTTGTATGTACATATGTAAGAATATATGACTATACATATGTACACACAGTAATACATCTATGGCCATACACATAGCTATAGATATGTCATATAATCTCCTCAGAAAGATCTGAAATTAAAAAAAGAAAAAGTTGTAAACAGGGTCTTGTGTTGTTTGATGACACGGAATTAGGACCATATGATGACATTCTAGGAATGTGTCCAGGTGTCCGAATACCCTTTTTAGCCCAGTGTCTGTAAAATTCACGTGGGTTAGAATGCAAAAAAGATAGCAAACAGGCTGAAAAACAAGCCCAGTATACAAGTTCCCCTTGGTTTTAAAAACTTGAGAATGTAACTGCCCATGATGTGCATGCTTGCTTGGTCAAGAATGGTCTGTGGATAGATAGCATTTGTGTGCTGGGCTGCAATGTGACTTCACAGCAGCGTGGTTTCCCAGGCAGTCCTTTCAGGGTGCTGACCCCTCTGCTGCTGCCGACCTCGGCGACATGCACTGTGGTTGCATTATAGTCATTCACTTGAATGTGCTTTTGCACAGCCGGGAGAAGTAAACAAGTATTCAGGTCCTAGGCCTGGAAATGAACAATTATCTGGAAAAAAAGGAGAAAGTATCAAAGTTCTAAGTATACATGATAGCTGAAAGGACAGAATGTGCAATGGTCTATACTTGTTAGCATGAAATCAAAGATATTCAAGGAATCTATAATCCTGAACCAAGTCAGGTAGGGTATAAACAGGACTGTGCCCACTTTACAGATGAACAGATGGAGGCACAGTCTGGAGGAAGGTGGCTTCCTGCCAACTGTTGGGAAAATGGAGACAAAGACTATGCTTTTAAGAAAGATTGAGAAATGGCCTCTTTGGGGAGAAAGCAAATCAAATGATGCAGCCAGAAGGATTCCCAGCTCCCAAGCGTGAAGGGCCCTGCAGTGCAGAGTAGTCCTGGGGTGTGAGGTGGGGATAATCCACAGCAGCACCTTGGTCTCTGGGCCCTGGAGCAGTTCTCTTCACTAATGTCTGCCTCCTACTCCAACTCAAGATGTCTGGATGGCCAGCCTTTCTCCTCTGAGAGCTGACCAGAGCCAGAGAAAAGGTGGTCAAAATGGTGCGTGGGCCAGGGGGTTGGAGCAAACTATAGAATCCCTGAAGGTTAAAGCCAGATAGGCTCTTAAAGGATTGTTTAGTCCAACACCTTTTTTCTTGCAAGTGTGGAAACTGAATCCACAGGAATGCTCCAACTCAGGCCAGACAGAGAATGGAAAAGACAGATCTGCAATCCCCGGGACTAGAACATGGTGCTCAGCCACAGTGCAAACCCCATATAGTATTCTAGAGCACTTTGTTTTGTACATGTCTCACATATTTTGCCTTATTTGAGCTGTACATTCTGAAGGAGATCAACCCTAGGATTTCTTTGGAAGGAATGATGCTAAAGCTGAAACTCCAGTACTTTGGCCACCTCATGCGAAGAGTTGACTCATTGGAAAAGACTCTGATGCTGGGAGGGATTGGGGGCAGGAGGAGAAGGGGACGACCGAGGATGAGATGGCTGGATGGCATCACGGACTCGATGGACGTGAGTCTGAGTGAACTCCGAGAGATGGTGATGGACAGGGAGGCCTGGCGTGCTGTGATTCATGGGGTCGCAAAGAGTCGGACACGACTGAGCGACTAAGCTGTATATTAGTTCCACCAAATAAGCAGACTCAGAAAAATGTAATTTTCCTGAACTCACATAGCCAAATGATGGCTGGGGAAAATGGCAAAATTACTAAGTAGCAAAACATTTCTTGCCTTTAGTGAAGTCAAGGGCTACTTTTGGAATTGAGGGCAGAACCAGTGTTCAGCATCTATGTTGTTGTTACTCGGTTGCTCAGTTGTGTCTGACTCTTTGTGACCCCTTGGACTGCAGCATGCCAGGCTTGTCCTTTACTAACTCCTAGAGCTTGCTCAAACTCATGTCTGTTGAGTTGGTGATGCCATCCAACCATCTCATCCTCTGTCGTCCCCTTCTCCTCCTGCCTTCAATCTTTCCCACCATCAGGGTCTTTTGTAATGAGTCGGTTCTTCGCACCAGGTGGCCAAAGTATTGGAGCTTCAGCTTCAACATCAGTCCCTCCAGTGAATGAACAACCAGGACTGATCTCACAGATAGTAATTGCCTTGCCAGAAAGGTTTCAGAAGATATGTGGGAACATCATGGAGCTTTCTTAAGTATAATGCACCTGACCTTTAAAAACGCACATTTAATTAATAAAGTCTTTATTGAATTTTTTTACAATATTGCTTTTATTTTTATATATATATATATTTTTTTTTTGCCACAATTTATGTGGGATCTTAGCTCCCTGAAAAGGAATGGAACATGCATTCCTTGCATTGGCAGGTGAAGGTTTTAACCACTGGACTGCCAGGGACGCCCCTAAATGTGAATTTATTTAATAGGTGCTGTGTGCTTAACACTGCACTGACAGTTGGAAGAATCGATTACAATCCATAGGGACTTTCCTAAAGATGTTTACAATTGTGCTGGGGAAGCCTAATAACTGTTTGAAAATCACAAATTAATATCAATATCTGTCAATACATGTGGTACTGATGCAGTAACCGGAGGTGTTTATCTGAGTCTGGGGAAACCTTTTTAGAAGGTGTGGCGTGACATGGGTCAACCTGGGAAGAAATGATGCTTGGGTGATGGAGGGGAGGCCACTGTGGGTGAGATGAAAAGGTGATTTAATATCCCCTTTTCTGCCCCTTCTTTCTGATGGAAGAGAACAGCCAGCCTGGAGTGGATGTGGCAGTGGGGCAAGGTTATTTTGGGGGACACATAGGCCAACTTGTGAATATCTTGGCTGCCAGGCCAGAGTGTGACACAGAGGCAGAGAAGAGCTGCAGGAGTTGTGTGCAAAGGGAAGATTCAGTTAAATTAGCAAATAAAGTAAGAAACAAGCTGGTTTTGGAAGCTTCTAAAGGATTATTTACTACTGAACTTCCCTAGACGCTCAATTGGTAAAGAACCTGCCTGCAATGCAGGAGACCTGGTTTCGATCCTTGGGTCAGGAAGATCCCCTGGAGAAGGAAATGGCAACCCACTCCAATACTCGTGCCTGGAGAATTCCATGGGCAGGGGAGCCTGGCTGGCGTGGTCCGTGGGATCACAGAGAGTTGGACATGACTGTGCAACTAACTTTAAAGGATTTATTTTCATCCCTATCAAGAGAACAATGGCAAGCTCTGTTTCAAGGAGTTAAAAGCACCCCTCCCAGCCAAGGAGGGATTTCAGACCGTGAACCTACCTCTCACCGACCTGGTCACGGCCACTCATTGTGGTGTGCTTTTCCATTTTTCTTCCTCTCCTTTCGTTCCTTCTGGAGACGCTCCAGTTCTGCTTCATACATCATCTCCTGAATCAAGTACTTCTCTCTTCTCATTCGATCCCTTAGATCTTTTGGGAGGTCTGGGATCAGATATGAAATGAGGTGCTTTATACAAAACACGAGGTGCTAAAAACACAGGGGAGAATACAGCAGAGTCAGGTCTACTGTGCAGCCTGAACTGAAAGAGCTCTGGGAGCTGGTCGAGATCAGGGATGTGTAGCCTCTGGAGTTTCTGGAAAGTGGGATGAAGCCAGGGGAGGTGTGTGTGAGGAGAGAAAGTCACAGGGTAGGCGAGGATTGGACCTGGTGGGATGTCACCACATAGGAAATGAGGATTCAGGAAAGAAGGTGGGGAAGCAGTGGCCAGAGAATGCAAAGGAGCCAGAAGGAAGCACCATGGAGTGAGAGGGCGAGGTCTGAATCCCAGGGCCACTGCTGGCACTTGGGATGGTTTACCTGAGGATGAGCCACTCTGAACCTCAGTTCCTTCACCCACAAAATGGGTATTGTTATGATAATTGGAAGAAGATATTTTAAAAGGCTCCACAGATGGCAAAATACTTTATTGTGGTGGTCTGGCACCAAACCTGCAGTATCTCTGAGGTATGCCTGTATAGGAACTTTTAGTCTGAGCCAAGAGGCAGCCTCCACTTGCATTAATCTGGCTTTAATATATGTAATGAGAGATGAAATTTCCATTCTGGAAATTTGGAAACAGTTATGGGAATGCAAATTATTTTTAGTACAATTTTCTTAAAGACGAGGAGAAAACAGATGATGTAATTTTATTGACACATAATACAGGCATAATCTACTAGGTAGATTATAAGTTCATAAGTAATGTCATGATGCACAACCAGAGGCTGCCACGTGTAACAGTCATTTCAGTGTTTTCTAAACACTGTCCCTGAACATCAGAAGCATCTTGGAGGACTGTGAAAAGCAAATTGCAGGCATGATGTATCAGAATCTCTGGGAGTGGGGATGGAAAAATGGCAATTTTCCTGAATTTTAAGAACCACAGCCCTAGAATATTAAGCTTAGGACCAAAGATTCCTGACTTATCCATTAACAATCAACAGTGGACTTTCAAATATTTCTTAGAAAATTCAAGTACTTTAATTAAAGAGAAGAAAACGAAAAAAAGATTGCACAGTATTACTTATCCTGCTTCTAGACAATACATAATCACATTGAAAGTTCTTGTAACTTATATTCATCTGCTACTTCTATTTACTTCATTAGGTCAAAGAAAATCAAGGAATTGGATGAGAAAAGTTACCTCGAACACAATGATAAAAGCCAGTCGGGCTGCTAGGACATGCCAGAACTGTAGTGTGTAGCCGTAGGGCACCAGTGAATGAGGAGGGTCACGGTAGTCTCGGTATCTATAAACATACAGGAGAATCTTACATTCCAAATTATGATTTTCCTGCCTCCCACATCTCTTCTCCCTACTATGTAACCCTCATTCATGGGAGACAAGTACACAAAGTTTCTGTATACTAGACGTCTGTAGTTTTGCATCTCTTCTGGTGAAAGACTCTCTCTTCTCTGGGGAATCATCCCTGTGGGCTAGGCAGGGTTTGCCTCTTCCCTGATCCCAGCTCAGAAGATGAATCAGACCTGGTCAGTGAAACTCATTACCAGGTCTTCTGCTGAGAATGATCACTTAGTGAATTATCACTAAGTCCACAGAAAGTAAGAGCCTGGAGCTTCTGGTGGGTGTCACAGATGCGTGGGAAGCCAGCCTGCTTGAGAATGCAGTCAACATAACAAAGCAGAGCCAGCACCAAGGCAGTCTCTTGCTGATGCTGCTGGAGGGCTGGAGTCTAGTTGTTAATAATGTTAATATCAGTAACAACCTCCTGGTCACCTGAACCAATGGATTTCTGTTTAAGTCAGTTTATACTGGATTTCTGTCACTTGCCACTAGAGTCCGTCCTAATATATGCTCCACCTGTAACTTGTGAGTCATCAACTTCCATGAATATTATGAACTAAGTGCCAAGTCTTACGGAGAAGGCAATGGCACCCCACTCCAGTACTCTTGCCTGGAAAATCCCATGGACGGAGGAGCCTGGTAGGCTGCAGTCCATGGGGTCGCTGAGTCAGACTGAGCGACTTCACTTTCACTTTTCGTTTTCATGCATTGGAGAAGGAAATGCTCCACTCCAGTGTTCTTGCCTGGAGAATCCCAGGGATGGCGGAGCCCAATGGGCTGCCGTCTGTGGGGTCACACAGAGTCGGACACGACTGAAGTGACTTAGCAGCAGTAGCAGCAGCAGCCAAGTCTTATCCTAGGAACTTAAATCCTTGTGACTACACTTTATCCCTTACTATCCATTAGTACTATTATGTGGGAGAACTAAGAAATGACTGTCATCGCCTTAGTGTGTTCATGTGTTTTGAATGTTCTTTTCATTAGCTTCAGAAATGTAAAAAGATCTAGAAATATTGGTTATTACAACAGGTCTGCTGTGCAGACATACCAGATTTCCTTTGTCTGAATAAAAATTATGATTACCTAGGTTCTTCTATAAGACAGTACCTAACTTAAGGTTGGCACTAATTTGCATATGAGGATATAGGGCACTTCCTATGCAGAGCATCCTTGAAAAGTATCAGACTACAAAAATATGAGCTGTGACTATTACAAACATCAATACAATCATCTTAATTATTATTAGTGTCTATGGAATATAATAGTATTTTACTATGATTATTTTGCCAATAAAGTGATATTTTTGATGAGTACTTGCTACTGAAATTAAGAATGAATCTGTTTTTCTCTGACAGCTTCACTAAGCATTATACCCTCCATGTTGCAGCAAATGGTGAAATTTCATTATTTTTTATGGCTGAGTAATATTTCATTGTGTGTGTGTATGTACACATGTATCTATCTAACTGCATATCACATATTCATCCATCTGTTGATGGATGCTTAGGTTGATTCTATATTTTGGCTATTGTAGATAATGCTACTATGAACATTGAGATGCGTATATATTTTTTGCCTCTTTATATTTATTTTTTAAATGTTTAATTGGAGGATAATTGCTTTACAATGTTGTATTGGTTTCTACATATATCTTTTCTAATTTAGTGTTTTCATTTTCTTTGGATATATATCCATCCTCTTAGTGAAGTAAGTCAGAGAAAAATACCATGTTTTCTTTTACATGTGCAATATAAGAAATAAATGTAACAAAAACAGACTCATAGATACAGATAACAAACTAGTGGTTACCAACTGGGAGAGGGCTGTGTGGTGGGCCAAGATAGGGGAAGGGGATTAAGAGGTACAAAGACTAAGTATAAAATAAATAAGACACAAAGCTGTAATATACAGCACAGGAAATATAACCAGTATTTTATAATAATTTTAAGTAGGGGATAATGTACAAAAATATCAGATCATTGTGTTGTACACCTTCAAATAATAAAACACTGTAAATCACTATACTGCTGAAAAATTAATGAGTCTGTTAGTGCCTGCAAACTTGATTCTCTCTATGATGATGAGGATTCAGTAAGATTAAATAATCTGTTACTGCCATAGGTCCAATAACAATGCCTGGAATTTTAAGAAGAATAATTTTATTGAAGATTAAAAGTTTGCATAGACTATTGTAAGCTCCTTTTACTTTTTGCAGAGCACAGCTAGTCAAAAACCCAGAACTGTGTTTTCTTCAATTAAGACAACGAATGTAGTTCCTTTGTTCGTCTTTAGCTACATGTATTTCAAATACAGTCCAAGTCAACAATCTAGAAGAAAAATAGCAGTGTGCTTTTTATTATACACAAACTTAATTATTAGACAAAAGTATACATAAGAGGAGTGAGCCTATATTGTTTCAAGAGTCACCTTCATTGACCCCTTAAACTTTTCCCACAATAGTGTTCACTAGAAAAGGAAGTACTTTTCAGGACCCACTCTTCTCTTTCCTCTTTATGCCTCTTCTCTGCTCTTGTCTTTTGCCCTTTGTTTTGCCTGCTCTATTTTGTAGCTTCTCAGACCTTGTTTGGGTTTTCATTTGAAGAATTTTGACAAATCTCTTCTTCCCTAGATACCTTCTAAACTTGCTGAGTAGAAAATCATGGCTTTTCCTAGATTTTTGTGGACCATTTCCCTTGACTATTTCCATAAAATACAATTCAGATCTATCATTTTTTAAGATTGATTTATTTTACTTTCTGGCTGCTCTGGGTCTTCACTGCTGCATCTCTCTAGCTGCGGAGAGTGGAGGCTACCCTTCCTTGTAGTGCATGGACTGCTCGTGGTGGCGGCTGCTCTTGTGTGGAGCACGGGCTCTAGGCAGGCTTAGCAGTTGTGGCTCAGGGGCTCTAGAGTACAATCTTAGTTGTGGCACATGGGCTTAGTTGCTCTGCAGCATGTGGGATCTTCTCATACTAGGGATCATTCCCTATGTCCCTTGCATTGCAAGGCAGATTCTTAACCACTGGACCACCAGGGAAGCCCCATATGTATCTTTTAAGTCCTGCTATAAATTCATGGCAAATAAATGAATTCATTCAGCTTAGCTGAATAAATTAGGGACATGTCAAATATAAACAGCCATTAAATATAAGTATGAAAATTAGAATAATAAAATACTTTTCATGACTCAACGAGAATAGATTATCAAACACAATGACTATTTGTAAATTCACGAAAGATAAAAGGTTTTGGGGCTTCCTTGGTGGCTCAGATGATAAAGAATCTCCCTGCAGTGTAGGAGACCTGGGTTTGATCCCTGGGTCAGGAAGATCCCCTGAAGAAGGGAATGGCAACCCACTCCAGTATTCTTGCCTAGAGAATCCCATTGACAGAGGAGCTTGACGGGCTCGCACCTGGTATATTCTAGCACTAGTTAATTCATTCCCGTTTTTTATATGTTTAAAAGATTTTAGGTTGGTTGGTTTAGTTGCTAAGTTGTGTCCGACTCTTGTGACCCCATGGACTGTAGCCTGCCTGGCTCTTTTTTCCATGGGATTCTCTAGGCAAGAATACTGGGTGGGTTGCCTTCTCCAGGGGATCTTCCTAACTCAGGTATTGAACCCAGGTCTCCTGCATTGCAGGCAGATTTTTTGCCAACTGAGCTACAAAAGAAGCAAAAGGTTTTAGGTGGTAGTTTTAAATGTTATGTTTTTTCAAAATTTAAAAAATTAATGTTCTTTACTATATGCTTTTTCATATTTAGAAAACACAAACTCATGGCTATGGTGAGTTGGCAACATTTTAGAAAATTTCTATGCAGGATTCGAGTTGTTGAGACTGTGCATCTATTTATTTAGATTGCGAGTCACATATGCCCATTTGTGATAGATCACAGAGTTCTGCTAACCTGTACCCAGAGAACACAACATGTCTGTGTGGCTACTTAGGTTCTAAAAACAAGAATCAGAAGTTGTGAAATTCTTAGGAAGTTCATTTTCAGAAGCAGCAGATTTCTGGCTTCCAACTCTCTTAAGCCATTGTACCATAAAGTCAAGTTTCTCTCTAGAAATTTCTTCTTGCTACCCTAAAAGAATTAAAACTCAGTGGTAGCAATGAGTTTGTCATCTTCTTTGCTGCCTGCAACTGTCTCCAGAATTATGCACTAGAGAGTATATTAGAACCATGCTCGGGGTTTGCCTGACTAAATGATGCACAAAGCATCTGGACATGAGCTTTCCCTTTCAACAAACTTAGGGTCTGTGTCACCCTGCTCTAAAATTTTGGACTCACTCTTTTCTTCTATGAGCTTGTGAATGACTATAAGTGGCTCAGTTCCCGCTCCAGCACCTACCCCTAATCTTGTTTTTTTCCACTTGACAGATGTTTTGGAGAGGGCTGTGCTCAGATGTCATTTGTGTCCCATGTCTTTGTTTTTGATGCAAACTCTAATCTTTCTTTTGCAAAATGGTTGGCTACCTGTTCTCTGGCACTTGTATCAATACAAAGAAAACACTTCCTTGCCCTTCTGTAGAAACAACCAGGAAACCAAGCCTCAAACTAGTAAATCAGTGTCACTTTTCTGATCTTTTAGCCTAGTACCTTCCAAGACATTAAACAGTCCAGTAATGTTAACGTGTGGAGGAATTTTCCCAAGTGAGTCAGAATTTTCTTTTTGAAAGTAAAGCTTTAAGTTTCTTGGTTTCAACTTTACACATAGGAAAGGCAGGATGTTCCTTTTTAAGTTAGTATATTCTCTGAAGTTGCTTTTATTTCTCAGGAAATGGATGGTTGGCTTGCAAATATTATTTTTCTAGCACCAGGTATATTCTAGAACTAGCTAATTCATTCCCATTTTTTTTGTGAGCTGTGAAAATAAAAACATATGCATGTTTAAAAGAATGATAAGTGAAACTCATCCAAGTTAAAACAGTGTGGTCAGTGTCTTACTGTCAATGCCAGACACCCCGAGAGGAGACAACGGTTGCAATTTTCTATTTTTCTATATAATTATGCTACTCATGCAAGTGTTCCTAAACACAGCAGTGCTTAGTTTTATCTGCTTTGAATTCTATATAAATGGAATCATACTGTATGTTTTGTTTTGTGATTAAATCTTTATTACATAACTTAAGTTTTGAGTTTTCAATTCTATTTCATTTCTATTCAGATGTTAAACAACACACTGATATAATTACTATAATTTTATACTGTGTCTAATGTAAGGTAAATCTCCATTTTGTTATTTGTCAAAAATATCTTGACTGTTCTTCATTCTCTGCATTTCTTTATAACATTATTTTTGCAGAAAATTGGCCCAATTATGATTCTTAGTTTTTGTAACTAATCTTATTTGTCCATTCATGTTCTTTATTTCTCTAATTTTTATGTTTATGTATTTAATACTGTATGTATTTATGTGTATGTATTTAACACAATGAATGCTCATAAATCCTCCATGCAACCTAAGAATTAAAACATTACTGGCAACTTTTATCTACCTCTGGGCTCCTTCATCTCATCTCCTTGCTTCCCTTATCCTGAACTTCATTTTTATCATTAACATGTATTTGTCTGAATGATATTGTTCAGTTCGGTTTGTTTTGAATTCTCTGGAAAGTATGCTATCCTGTATGTAGTCTTCTGAGACTTTTTTTTTCCACCATTGTGCTACTAAGATTTATCTGTGCTGTTGCATGTGGCCATTGCTGTATAGCAGACTGTAGTATGAATATTGTTGTTGTCTTACGTAGTATGTGTTTAGATTTATAGTCACAAGCTGGTAATTTCTCTCTTTTCTTTCAGATTCCCTAAGCATCAAAGTTTTGAAAAATAAAGCTTAAGTCTACCCAGTTCAGCAAATGCCCTTTGGGTAAAAGTTGGTTGCCATGCTCTGCATAGCACTCTGGGTTCTGCTTTTATTTATTTATTTATTTTCCAGTGATGAGAGCTTTTAAGGTCTACTTCCTCTGCAACTTTATTATTAATATTATTAATTTTTGGCTGCACTGGGTCTTCATAGCAGCACACAGGCTTTTGCTAGTTGCAGTGGGATCAGACCCACATCCCCTGTACTGGATGGTAGATTCTCAACCACTGGACCACTAGAGAACTCCCTGCAACTTTTAAAAATTGAAGTATAATTGATAGACCATATCATGTTAGCTTCAGATGTAGAGCACATGTAGAGCATCATGCTAGTTTCAGATGGAGAGCACAGAAATTCAGAAAACACACACACATACACACACATACACACATAAATATCAGATTTTGTAGTAATTCTTACAGGTTTTATGAAATATTGAATATGGTTCCCTGTGCTATACAGTGGGTCCTTATTGATTATCTATTTTGTATATAATAGTGTGTATATGTTAATCTCATCCTCCTAATTTATCCCTCACTCACTCTTTCTCCTTTGATAAGCATAAGTTTGTTTTTTATTCCTATGAGTCTGTTTGTTTTGGACATAAATTCATTCATATCTTTCTTTTAGGATTTCACATATAAGCAATATCATATGATATTTGTCTTTGTTTGGCATAGTTTATTTAGTATTGTAAGCTCTAAGTCCACCCATGTTGTTGCAAATGGTATTGTTTCATTCTTTTCATGGTTGAGTAATATTCGATTGTATATATTACATCTTTTTTTTATCCATTCCTCTGTTGATGGACATTTAGGTTGCTTCCATGTCTTGGCTACTGCAAATAGTGCTGCAGTGAACACTGGGGTGCAGGTATCTTTTCGAATTATGGTTTTCCCTGGATATATGCCCAGGAGCGGGATTGCAGTATCATAAGGTAACTCTATTTTTAGTTTTTTAAGGAACCTGTATACTGTTCTTTTTATTGGCCATGCCAATTTACATTCCAACCAACAGCATGTGTTGTTTGTAGATGTTTTGATGATGTCCATTCTGACCAGTGTGAGGCAATACCTCCTTTTAGTTTTGATTTGCATTTCTCTAATAATTAGTAATGCTGAGCATTTTTTCATGTGCTTTTGGTCATCTGTGTCTCTTTTTTGGAGAAATGTCTATATCTTCTATTTTTTGGATTGGATTGTTTTTGTTTTTGTTGTAGCATCGTATAAGCTGTTTGTATATTTTGGATATTAAACCCAGGTCAGTAGAATAATTTACAAATATTCTCTTCCATTCTGTAGGTTGTCTTTTCATTTTGTTGATGGTCTCCTTTGCTGTACAAAAGCTTTTAAGTTAAATTAGGTCCCATTTGTTTGTTTTTATTTCCATTACTATTAATAATGGAAATAAAAGAAGATGGATCTTTTATTAAATCTTTTATATAGAAGATGGATCCGAAAAGATACTGTGGTGATTTATGTTAAAGAGAGTCCTGGTCTCATATTATATTAGAGTCTCATATTTCCCTCTACAAGTTTTATAGTAACCAGTCTTGGATTTGGAGAAGGCAATGGCACCCCACTCCAGTACTCCTTCCTGGAAAATCCTATGGACGGAGGAGCCTGGTAGGCTGCAGTCCATGGGGTCGCTAAGAGTCGGACACGACTGAGCGACTTCACTTTCACTTTTCATTTTCATGCATTGGAGAAGGAAATGGCAACCCACTCCAGTGTTCTTGCCTGGAGAATCCCAGGGACGGGGGAGCCTGGTGGGCTGCCATCTGTGGGGTCGCACAGAGTCGACACGACTGAAGCGACTTAGCAGCAGCAGCAGCAGCAGTCTTAGATTTAGGTCTTTAATCTATTTTGAGTTTATTTTTGTATATGGTGTTAGAGAATGTTCTAATTTCATTCTTTTACATGTAGCTTTTCAGTTTTCCCAGCACTACTTATAGAAGAGACTATCTTTTCTCCACTGTGTATTTTTGCCACCTTTGTTGTAGATTAATTGAGTACAAATATGTAGGTTAATCTTTGGGCTTTCTATTCTGTTCCATCTATCTATATTTCTATTTTTGTGCCAGTACCATATTGTTTGATTACTCTTGCTTTGTAATATAGTCTAAAGTCAAGGAGCCTGATTCCTGCAACTCTGTTTTTCTTAAGGTTGCTATTGCTATTTAGGGTCTTTGGTGTTTCCATATAAATTAACATTTTTTTTTTTGTTCTAGCTGTGTGAAAAATGTCATTGGCAATTTGATAGAGATTTCACTGAAACTGTAGATTGCCTTGACATTAGCTATGGATTTGTCATATATGGCCATGATTATGTTGAAGTGCATGTAGTCACTCTATAACCACTTTGTTGAGAGTTTTTTTTTTTAATCATAATTGATGTTAAATTTTGTCAAATTTTCTGCATTTTTGAAATGATTGATTTTTATCCTTTGTCAAAGTGGTATATCACATTGATTTGCATATGTTGAGCCATCCTTGTAATCCTAGGATAAATCCCACTTGCTTATGGTGTATGAGCCTTTTAATATTGTTGAATTTGGTTTGCTAATATTTTGTTGAGAATTTCTGCATTTATATTCATCAGTAACATTGGCCTGTAATTTCTTGCAGTGTCTTGTTTGTATCTTATGGTGCCCTTGTCCCAGTAATGCTGGCAACATAAAATGACTTTGGAGCATCTCCTCCTCTGCTGTTTTTTGAAAGAGTTTGAGAAAAATTGGTATTAATAGAATATTAGTAGAATCTGACTAATAGTAGAATTTATTTTACTATTTAGAAGAATTCATGGTGAAGCCATCTGCTTCTGGACTTTGTTTGTTGGGAGGTTTTTGATTACTGATGCACTCTCTTTATTAGTAGTACTCAGTTCAGATTTTCTTTCTTCCTGATTCAGTCTTGGTAGGTTGACGTTTCTAGGAATTTTTCCATCTTTTCTAGGTTGCCAAATTTGTTGGCATATAATTGTTCCTAATAGTCTCTTAGGATCATGAGTATTTCTGTGGTATCAGTTGTAATATCTCTTCTTGATTTCTGGTTTTATTTGAATCCTCTTTGTTTTTTGGTGAGTCTAGTTAAAGGTTTGTTGAGTTTGTTCATTGTTAAAAGAATCAGCTCTTAGTTTCATCTTTTTAGTTTTATTTCCGCGCTGAACTTTATTTCCTTCCTTCTGTTAACTTTGGACTTTGTTCCAGTTCCTTGAGATGTAAGGTCACGCTGTTTGAGACCTTTCTTGTTTCCTAAGGTAGGCATTTACTACTGTCACCTTGCCTCTTAGAACTGCATTTGCTGCATCCTATGTTTCAGTATGTTGTATTTTTCATTTTCAAATGTCTCAAGGTAATTTTCTCTTTTGATTGCTTTGAACCATTGGTTGTTCTGTAGCATGTTGTTTCTACATATTTGTAAATTTTCCAGTTTTCGTTCTGTAATTGATTTCTTGCTTCATTTCATACCATTATGGTCAGAAAATAGGCTTGATATGGTTTCAGTCTTCTAAATTTATTGAGACTTGTGACATAACATATCCTGGAGAATGTTCCATGTGCCCTTGAGAAGATGTAAATTCTGTTTCTTTTGATGGAATGTTCTGTACTTATCTGTTAATAATGTCCTTTTGTCTAAAGTCCTTTAAAACCAATGTTTATTGATTTTTTTTTGTTGTTGTTTTGTTTGGATGATCTACTGTGGTATAAAAGTCCCCTAGTATTATTGTACTGCTGTTCATTTCTTCCTTTAGGCATGCCAATATTTGGTTTATATAGTTAGGTGTTCCTGTGTTGGGAAATATATTTTCTTGTTGGGTTGACCCCTTTGTCAGTATGTAATGACAGTCTTTTGTTATTATTTTGTTTTAAAGTCTATTTTGTCTGATGTAAGTCTAGATACTCCAACTTTCATTAGATTTCCATTTTCACAAAATATATTTTTTCCATCCTTTCATGTTTGATTGTGCTTTTGCATCTGAAATGAGTCTTTTGTAGGCAGCATACAGATATCTTACTTTTTCTTCCATTCAGCCACTCTATGTCTTTTGACTGGAGAATTTAATTCACTTACATTGAAAATAGTTATTGATAGGTATGTACTTATTTCCATTTTGTTTCTTCTTTTCTGGCTAGCATGTAGTTCTCTTTGCTCCTTTCCCTTTCTCTTGCTTTCTTCCTTTTGGGTTTGACTTTCTTCAGTGTTATCATTAGAGTCTACTATCTTTTGTGTTGTACCATAGGTTTCTGCTTTGTGGTTAGCATAAGGCACACATATAACAGCTTGTATTTATAACAGTTGATTTTAAGTTGATTGCAACCTAAGTTTGAATGTTTTCTAAAGTGCTACATTTTTAGCATTCTAGGGCTTCCCTGGTGGCTCAGAGGTTAAAGCGTCTGCCTCCAATGCGGGAGACCTGGGTTCGATCCCTGGGTCGGGAAGATCCCCTGGAGAAGGAAATGGCAACCCACTCCAGTGTTCTTGCCTGGAGAATCCTATGGACGGAGGAGCCTGGTGGGCTACAGTCCACAGGGTCGCAAAGAGTCGGACACGACTGAGCGACTTCACCTTCAAAGCTCCCCTTACGATGTTTTATGTTTCTAATGTGACAATTCACATTTTTATTATCTTGTGTATCCCTTAACTAATATTGTAGTTATGTCATTTTTTGGACTTTTTTCTTGTAACTTTCATACTAACTTTATAACTGATTATTCCACTACGTTTTCTATATAACTCCGAGAGATGGTGATGAACAGGGAGGCCTGGCGTGCTGTGATTAATGGGGTCGCAAAGAGTTGGACACGACTGAGCAACTGAACTGAACCAGGGAGTTTTACAGTTTCCTGTGTTTTCTTGTCATTAATTGTGAGCTTTGGTTAGGGCTTCCAAAACTACATTGAACAAAAGAGGTGAAGGTGGACATCCTTGTCTTATTTCTGGTCATAGAGGAAAGGCTTTGAGTTTTTCACCGTTGAGTATGTCGTTAGCTGTAACTTTGTCATCAGTTCAGTTGCTCAGTCGTGTCTGACTCTTTGCGACCCCATGGACTGCAGCACACCAGGCTTCCCTGTCCATCACCAACTCCCAGAACCTACTCAAATTCATGTCCATCATGTCGGTGATGCCATTCAACCATCTCACCCTCTGTCATCCCCTTCTCCTCCCACCTTCAATCTTTCCCAGCATCAGGGTCTTTTCAAATGAGTTGGTTCTTCGCATCAGGTGGCCACAGTATTGGAATTTCAGCTTCAGCATCAGTCCTTCCAATGAATACTCAAGACTAATTTCCTTTAGGATGGATTGGTTCGATCTTCTTGCAGTCCAAGAGACTCTCAAGAATCTTCTCCAACACCACAGTTCAAAAGCATCAATTCATTAATGTTCACTTGATTTATAGTCCAACTCTCACACCCATACATGACTACTGGAAAAACCATAGCTTTGACTAGATGGACCTTTGTCAGTAATGTCTCTGCTTTTTAATATGCTGTCTAGGTGGGTCATAGCTTTTCTTCCAAGGAGCAAGCGTCTTTTTATTTCATGGCTGCAGTCACCATCTGCAGTGATTTTGGAGTCCAGGAAAATAAAGTCTGACACTGTTTCCATTGTTTCCCCATCTATTTCCCATGAAGTGATGGGACCTGATGCCATGATCTTAGTTTTCTGAATGTTGAGCTTTAAGCCAACATTTTCACTCTCCTCTTTCACTTTCATCAAGAGGCTGTTTAGTTCTTCTTCGCTTTCTGCCATAAGGGTGGTGTCATCTGCATATCTGAGGTTATTGATATTTCTCCTGGCAATCTTGATTCCAGATTGTGCTTCATCCAAGCCCAGCATTTCTCATGATGTACTCTGCATATAAGTTAAATAAGCAGGGTGACAATATACAGCCTTGACGTACTCCTTTCTCAATTTGAAACCAATCTGTTGTTCCATGTCCAGTTCTAACTATTGCTTCTTGACCTGCATACAGATTTCTCAGGAGGCAGGTCAGGTGGTCTGGTATTCACATCTCTTTTATCCACAGTTTGTTGTGATCCACAGTCAAAGGCTTTGGCATAGTCAATATAGCAGAAGTAGATGTTTTTCTGAAACTCTCTTGCTTTTTTGGTGATCCAACGGATGTTGACACTTTGATCTCTGGTTCCTCTGCCTTTTCCAAATCCAGCTTGAACATCTGGAAGTTCTTGGTTCATGTAATGTTGAGCCTGGCTTGGGGAATTTTGAGCATTACTTTGCTAGCGTGTGAGATGAGTGCAACTGTGCAGTAGTTTGAACATTCTTTGGCATTGCCTTTCTTTGGGATTGGAATGAAAACTGACCTTTTCCAGTCCTGTGGCCACTGCTGAGTTTTCCAACCTTGATGGCATATTAAGTGCAGCAGTTTCACAGCATCATCTTTCAGGATTTGAAATAGCTTAGCTGGAATTCCATCACCTCCACTAGATTTGTTCATAGTGATGCTTCCTAAGGGCCACTTGACTTCGCACTCCAGGATATCAGGCTCTAGGTGAGTGATCACACCATTGTGGTTATCTGGGTCATGAAGATCTTTTTTGTATAGTTCTATTGTGTCATATATGGCCTTTATTATGTTGAAGTATGTCCCCTCTGGGTCTTCCAGGTGGCGTTAGTGGTAAAGAACATGCTTGCCAATGCAGGAGATGAAATAGACATGGGTTTGATCACTGGGTTCCCCTGGAGGGGGGCATGGCAATGCACTCCAGTATTCTTGTTTGGAGAGTCCATGGTCAGAGCAGCCTGGCAGGCTACAGTCCATAGGTCACAAAGGGTCAGATACAACTGAAGCAACTTGCTGTGCATGTATGCATGTCTGCTGTATGCCTATTTTCTGGAGAGGTTTTTTCTTTTTTCTTTTTTTATCATAAATGGTGTTAAACTTTGTCAAAAGCTTTTTCTGAAACTATTGGGATGACCATATGGTTTTTATTCTCCAATATATGATGTTATATACCACACTGATTAATGTGCCAATATTGAAAAATCCTTGTATTTATGGGGTAAATTTCACTTGATCATAGTGTCTAATCCTTTTAATGTATTGTTCGATTCAGTTTGCTAGTATTTTGTTTTGGGATTTTTGCATCTATGTTTATCAGTGATATTGGCCTGTAATTTTCTTTGGTATCTTTATCTGGTTTTTATATCAGGGTGATGATGGCTTCATAGAATGAGTTTGGAAGTGCTCTTTCCTCTGCAATTTTTTGGAACAGTTTCAGAAGGACAGTGTTGACTCTTATCTAAATATTTGATAGAATTCTCCTGTGAAGCAGTCTGGCCCCAGACTGTGGTTTGTTCAGTTCAGTTCAGTCTCTCAGTCGCGTCCGACTCTTTGTGACCCCATGGACTGGAGCACACCAGGCTTCCCTGTCCATCACCAGCTCCTGGAGCTTGCTCAAACTCATTTGGTTTGTTGGGAGTTTTAAAATCACAGTTTCCATTTCAGTGCTTGTGACTGGTATGTTTGTATTTTCTATTTTCTCCTGGTTTAGTCTTGGGAGATTGTAGTTTCTAAGAATTTGTCCATTTCTTCTAGGCTGTCCATTTTATTGGCATATAGTTGCTTGTAGTAGTCTCTTCTGATCCTTTGTATTTCTGTCGCGTTCGTCGTAACTTCTCCTTTTTCATTTATTTTATTTTATCAAGCCCTCTCCCTTTTTTTCTTGCTGAGTCTAGTTAAAGATTTATCAATTTTGTTTGCCTTTTCAAAGAATCAGCTTTTAGTTTCGTTGATCTTTTCTATTATTTTCTTTGTCTCTATTTCATTTATTTCTCCTCTGATCTTTATGATTTCTTCTACCAACTTTGGGAATTTGTTTGTTCTTTCTCTAGGTGCTTCAGGTGTAAGATTCGGTTGTTTGAGATTCTTGTTTCCTGAGGTAAGACTGTAACTTCCTTCTTAGAACTGCTTTTACTGCATCCCACAGGTTTTGGATCATCATGCTTTTGTTTTCATTTGTCTCTATTTTTTCAATTTTCTCTTTGATTTCTTCAGTGATCCATTGGTTGTAGAAGAGCATATTGTTTAACCTCCACGTGTTTGTGTTTTTTTTTAGCTTTTTTTTCTTGTAGCTGATAGATAATCTCATAATCAGAGAAGATGGTTGATATGATTTTAGTTTTCTTAAATTTACCAAGGCTTGCCTTGTGGCCCAGCATGTGATCAAACTGGAGAATGCTCCATGTGTACTTGAGAATGTATGTTCTGATGCTTTTGGATGGAATGCTCTAAAAATATAAATAACTCTATCTGGTCTAATTTGTCATTTAAGGCCTGTGTTTCCTTATTGATTTTTTATATGGATGATCTGTCCATTGATGACAGTGGGCTGTTAAAGTCCCCCTTTATTATTGTGTTCCTGTTGATTTCTCCTTTTATGGCTATTAGTATTTGCCTTATGTATCGAGGTGCTCCTTTGTTGAGTGCATATGTACTTACAATTGTTATATTTTCCTCTTGGATTGATCTCTTGATCATTATGTAGTTCTCTTCTTTTGCCTCCCGTAACAGTCTTTAAAGTCCATCTTGTCTGATATGAGTAGTGCTACTCCAACTTTCCTTTGACTTCCATTTGCATGGAATACCTTTTTCCACCCTCTCACTTTCAGTTTGACTGTGTCCCGATCTGAAGTGGATCTTGTATGTGTCTGTGTGCGTGTGCACTCAGTTGTGTCTGACTCTCTGCAACCCTGTGGACTATAGCCTGTCAGGCTCCTCTGTTCCTGGGATTTCCCAGGCAAGGATACTGGAGTGGGTTGCCACTTTCTTCTCCAGGGGATCGTCCCAACCCAGGGATCGAACCTGCATCTCTTGTGTCTCCTGTGTTTGTGGGTGGGTTCTTTATCAACTGAGCCACCTGGTAGACAGCATATATATGGGCCTTGTTTTTTGTATCCATTCATCCAGTCTGTCTTTTGATTGCAGTATTTAATCTGTTTCTGTTTCAGGTAAGTATCAATATGTATGTTCTTACTGCCATTTTGTTAATTGTTTTGGATTTATTTTTGTAATTTACTTTTCTTCCCTTCCTCTTTTGTTCTCCTGTGATTTGATGACTACCGTTAAAATTGTGTTTGGATTCCTTTTTCTTTATTTGTGTGTATCTATTGTAGATTTTCAGTTTGTGGCTCCCATGAGGTTTTGATATAGCAATCTATATATGTACACACACATACATATAAAAGATTAAGTTGCTGGTTTCTTAATTTCACATGCATTTCCAGTGTCCTGCATCTGTGCTCACCTTTTATCAAGATTGCTGGGCTTGATATCATATTTGTGTATGGGATGATTTCCTATCTTCATAATTTTTTTCTAGTTGTGGCCTTTTCTTTTTCACCTAGAGAAGTTCCTATAGCACTTGTTGCAAAGCTGGTCTGGTGGTGCTGAATTCTCTTAGCTTTGGCTTGTCTGTAAAGCTTTTGATTTCTCTGTTACATCTGAATGAGAGTCTTGCTGAGTAGAGTATTCTTGGTTGTAGGTTCTTCCCTTTCATCACTGTAAATACACTGTGCCACTTTCTTCTGGCCTGCAGAGTTTCTGCTGAAAAATCATCTGATAACCTTATGGGAATTCCCTTGTATGTTATTTGCTGTTTTTCCCTCATTGCTTTTAGTATCTTTCCTTTGTCTTTAATTTTTGTCAAATTGATCACTATATGTCTTGGCATGTTCCTCCCTGGTTTATCCCATAAGGAACTCTCTGCATTTCTGGGTCTTCAGTGACTCCTTTCCCATGTAAGGAAAGTTTTCAGCTATTATCTCTTCAAATATCTTCTCAGGTCCTTTCTTTTCCTTGGACCCCTGTTATACAAAAATGTTGGCACAATTAATGTTATTCCAGAGGTCTCTTAGACTGTCCTCATTTCTCTTCATTCTTTTTTTTTTTTTAATTCTATTCCATGACAGTGATTCCCACCATCCTGTCTTCCAGCTCACTTATGCATTCTTCTGCCTGTTATTCTGCTATTGATTTCTTCTAGTGGATTTTTCATTTCAGTTACTGTACTGTTCACCTCTGTTTGTTCTTTAGCTCTAGGTCTTTGTTAAACATTTATCTTCTTGATCTATGCCTCCATTCTTTTTCCTTGGATCATCTTTACTGTCATTGTTCTGAATTCTTTTTAGGGTAGATGGTCTGTCTTCACTTCATTTAGTTGTCTTTCTGAGGCTTTATCTTGTTCCTTCATTTGGGACATATTCCTTGGCTGTCTTATTTTGTCTAATTTTCTGTGATTGTGGTTTCCATTCTGAAAGCTGCAAGGTTATAATTCTTCTTCTGTTGTCTTCAACTTGGTGGATGAGACTGGTCTAAGAGACTTGTTCATGCTTCTTGGTGGGAGGGGCTGGTTCCTGCCCACTGGTGGGTGGAATTAGGTCTTGTCAGTCTGGGCAGGACCATGTCAAGAGGTGTGTTTATCAGGCAGCTGTGTGCTCAGGAAGACTTTAATCAGCCTGCCTGCTGATGAGTGGGGCTATGTTCCCACTTGGTTGGTTGTTTGGCCTGAGTCCTGGCCTGCCAGCTGCTAGGTGAGGCCAGGTCTTGGTGAGGAAATGATGGCCTCCAGGAAGGCTGATGCTAATGAGTACTCCTTAGAACTACATTGACTGTGTTTTTGTTCCTGTAGTGAGTCACAGTTGCCCCCTGCCTGTGTAGGAGATCCTCCAATACTAGCAGGTAGGTCTGACCCAGGCTCTTATGAAGTCACCGTTTATTTCCCTGGGTCCTGGTGCACACAGGACCCTGTGTGTGCCCTCTAAGAGTGGGAGTTTCTGTTTTCCCCAGACCTGTGGAATTCCTGTGGTCAAACCCTGTTGGCCTTCAAAGCCAGATTGTCTGGGGCTCTGCCTGCCATTGCAGGGGACCCTGACATGGGGCTTAGAGCTTTCACTCCTGTGGGAGAATTTCTGTGGTATAATTCTTTTCCAGTTGTGGGTCACCCACTTGGTGGTGGCTGTGATTTGATTTTATCATGACTGCACCCTTCCTACTATCCTGTTGTGGTTTCTTCTTTATTTTTGGGCGTAGAATATCTATTTTTGTAGGTTTCTGTAGTTATTAGTTGATGGTTGTTCAGCAGTTATTTGTGATTTTGGTGTTTTTGTAAGAAGAGGTGAGTTCACATCCTTCTACTCTTATCATTTAGTCTCTGTCTTAAGCAGCAATGTTTGGAAAGGAACCTTTTTTCTATGCAGTAGGTCTCAACAGTGGGCTTAAAATATTTAGAAAGCCATGTTGTAAACAGATTTTCTGTGATTCAGGCTTTATTGCTTCATTTATAGAATACCTGCAGAGTAGACTTAGCATAATTCTTAAGGGCCCTAGGACTTTCAGAATGGTAATGATCACTGGCTTCAACTTCAAGTCTCCAGCTTCATTAACTCTTTAATGAGAGAGTCAACCTGTCCTTTGAAGTTTGAAGTCAGGCATTGATTTCTCCTCTCTAGCTATGAAAGTTCTAGATGACATCTTCTTCCAAATAGAGGCTGTTTCATCTATCTTTGAAATCTGCTGTTTACTGTAGTCACCTTCATTAAATATTTTAGACAGATCTCGGTAAATAACTGCAGCTTCTACATTAGCACTTGCATGTTATAGGGGTAGCTTCTTTCATTAAACTCATGAACCAATCTCTGCTGCTGCTGCTGCTGCTAAGTCACTTCAGTCGTGTCCGACTCTGTGCGACCCCATAGATGGCAGCCTATCAGGCTCCTCCGTCCATGGGATTTTCCAGGCAGGAGTACTGGAGTGGGTTGCCATTGCCTTCTCTGCCAACCTCTGCAAGCTTCAAACTTTTCTGTAGCTTCCTCATCTATCTCAGATCTCACAGAATTGAAAGAGTGAGGGTTTTCCCTGGATTAAGCTTTGGTTTAAGGAAAGGTTGTTGCTGATTTGATCTTTTGTACAGATCACTAAAACTTTCTTCAGATCATCAGTAAGGCTGTTTTACTTCTCATTTGGATGTTTACTGGAGTAGTACTTTAAATTTCCTCCAAGAACTTTTCCTTTGCATTTATAACCTGGCAAACTGGTTTAAGATGCCTAACTTTGGGCTTACCCCTGCTTTCAACATGCCTTCCTCACTAAGCTTAGTCATTTCTTGCTTTTAATTTCTAGCTTTTACTTTAAAGTGAGAGATGTGAGGCTTTCCTTCCTCTTGAACACTTACAGGCCACTGAAAGGTTATTATTTGGCCTAATTTCAATATTGTTGTGTTAGGGAAGAGGGGAGTCCAAGGAGAGGGAGAGCAAGGGAAAAAAAAGTAAGTCAGAACACATATAACATTTATCAAGTAAATCCACTGTCTTTCTTACATGGGCATGGTTTGTAGCACCCCAAAACAATTAAAATAGTAACACCAAAGATCACTGATTATAGGTCACCACAGCAAATATAATAATGAAAAATTTTGAAATATGGTGATAATTACCAAAATGTGCCAGAGTCACAAAGTGATCAAATGCTATTGGAAAAACAGCATTGATGGACTTTCTCAACCCAGGACTGCCACAAACCTTGTGAAGTAAAGTGAAAGTCGCTCAGTCATGTCCAGCTCTTTGCGACCCCATGGACTATACAGACCATGGAATTCTCCAGGTCAGAATACTGGAGTGGGTAGCCTTTCCCTTCTCCAGGGGATCAAACCCAGGTCTCCCGCAGTGCAGGCGGATTCTTTACTAGCTGAGTCACAAGGGAAGCCCAAGAATACTGGAGTGGGTAGCCTATCCCTTCTCCAGTGGGTCTTCCTGACCCAGGAATCGAATTGGGGTCTCCTGCGGATTCTTTACCAACTGAGCTATCAGAGACATCATAAACCTTAAACTTTTTAAAAGATGCAGTATCTGTGAAGTGCACAAAAATGAGATATGCCTGTGTGTAACAAGTTGCTTTTCTCTTGCTGCTTCTAATATTCTCTACTTTTTTTAACTTTTGACACTTTAATTATAATGTCTTAGTGAGGATCTCTTTGGGTTACATGGGCTTCCTGGATCTAGAAGCCTGGGATTCACCTCAGAGATTGTGTTTTAATCAGTCTGGGTCACAGCTTGGTGAAGAGATTTAAAAATCCTCCAGAGGACTGTAATGCAGTTACGTTTGAGAACCCCTGCTTTAAAGACGCTCAGTCAAAAAGGCTGTTATCTGAGCAACACCTCCCCACGGCAGAGCCAGCCCAGCTGAGGATAAGTGTGCTACACTTACCTACAGTACTTGAGAGGGGTCCCCGAGAACTCACTGCCATCAGACTCAGGTTCAGATCTGTTCTCAAAGTCAGAAATTCGGAATACAGACAAGCTGGCATTCACGTAGCCAACCATGCACCTAAAAATGAAAACAGATTCTGTAATTAGGACTCTGATCACCTTTGCATCCAATCCACCGAGGGTCTACTTGCTAGAAATTCCTGCAGTTATAGGTGTCTTACGTGACCCTGTCTTGTCACAGCACCCAAGTTGGAATACACTGAAAAACCCTGGCTATGTTAAATGAGAAATAAGTCATTTCTTTTGTTCTGGTTCTTTTTGTGCAGAATCATCATATAGAACAGCACTACCCCAATCAATGCTTCGGTGAAACGGTGAAAGCATTGCATAATCAGTATAAATTAGGTCACTACTTCTTTCATAAATACACACATACATGTACACATAATCACATTCCTTCATTACTGGTTGTCTATACTTTCTTATATGGGGTTTTTCAGGTGCCTCAGTAGGTAAAGAAGCTCCCTGGAATCCAAGAGATGCCAGAGATATGGGTTCGACTCCTGGGTCAGGAAGATCCCCTGGAGGAGGGCATGGCTACTCACTCCAGTATTCTTGCCTGGAGAATTTTATGGACAGAGGAGCCTGGTGGGCTACAGTCCATAGATCGCAAAGAGTTGGACATGACTGAAGTGAATGAGCACAGCACATACTTTCTTATAATGACCTGAATATAATTGGTATGGATATGACACCCCTTCCCCAATTCATCCATGCTACAATCATGCTAGATTATGTTTCCTTCATGTATCATATGCTTTCATGCCTCTGCTTCTGTTGTCTTTTTTGTTGGGATTCCTTACTCATTTTGTACAAGTGGTAACAGTGTCCATCCTCTGATGGCCAGCTGAGATGCCATCTCTTGTGTGAAGATGTCCTAATATGCCTAGTCAGAAGCTTCACTCCCTTCTCTCTGTGGTCCTGCTGTATTTACTTCATAATGGCCATACAGCTTATCCTAGAGTTGGCTGCATACATGTATGTCTTCTCCTTTGGACTGTAGTGTTTTTTATTTTTGGATCAAAAGAGGTGTCATTGATACTTTGGTATTCTAGGATAGTCTCATGCAGTGTAGGAATCCAGTAAATATTGAATTTAATGGATTTGATTGGAGAGGACCTAAAGTACCAGGGGTTCTCTCAAGGTCTAGAAGATGGATCAGGAATAAAATTATTACCTAGGATTATAAGCTTCTTGAGGACATGGCTTTCAGCCTGTGCTGGGGGTTCAGTTTATTACAGTACAAGAAACTCGGGCTTTAGGGTCATATATTGTAGCTTTGCTGCTTTCTAGCCATGTCATATTGACAAATTATGCAACTTCTTTAAAGCAACAGAAGTGCCACCTCATAGGGTCACTGTGGGAATAAAATAATGTGTGTAAAACATATCTGCTTATGTACTGCTTATATACTCTGATATACTGCTTAGCATATAGCAAGATCTTAATAAACGTGAGTGACTATCATTCATTTTATTGCATGCACCTAGCAAGAGGTCAACAAATAATTATCAACTGAAAGAATAAATAATGGTTTCAGACTCTTTTCATTAATATGTCTGATGTGATTATTCAAAGTTGCTGAATATCAAACCCAAGTGATGACACAGATATAGTTCTGAGAGCACACGGGTTCTGTATGGGAAGAAAAGGCTGGCCTTAAGTGAACCAAGCAGAAGGGCTCATTTGTCAAGTCACTCATGGGTGAAAGTAATGGTCAGTGTGTGTGTAACATGCCCTTCTCCCACTGGCAGCAGGCCTCCCCATCACTCCTTAAAAGGGTAATTTGAAATGATTTCTCCCTCATATACGAACTGGCTAGAACATGACATGAAAACAAATCAGTATCTTGATAATTAGTTGTCAGAGAGGGAGTTGGTTTTGTGAAATACAGGGCAGAGTCTTCTCAGGAGCTGGGCTGTGGGAAGGAAAAGGTGCTCTGGAAATTGGCAAAAAACAGGCCATTGTTGAAATGGAATAATTATTTCCAGGCCCTCCTACACTCTTCTCACATAAAGCAGTCCTGAGCTTTACTAATATTAAAGCTGCTTGTCTAATGGCGGCTCTGTTTCAAAAACCTCAATTGAGAACTTAAATTCAAATGAAATACCTGTCTCATGGACTGAACACCTTAAAGCCTCAAAATAAAAGGGCTATGTCACTGAACTGTTTATTAAGCATATTCATTTGATGTCACTCATAAATCAAGCTGAAAATATGCCTTTAGTGGGCATGTACTCCCTCTGGGTCCAAAGCGTTACATGTGAAGCTAGTACATATATACATAACTGTCAACTGTGTAAGCTTTTTTTCCATGTTATTTTCATAATCAGAAGGAGGAGGACTGCTAATGCTGAACTGTCTAGGCAGTTTTCTGTTTCCACTGGGGGAGAATCTTGGCTTAGCCAACATCAAATAGTTGGGACGACCATCAGTTCAGGGCAGTGAGGTTTCCCACGCTTCGCTGTATGGTGTGCTTCGTTCCCAGTGGCAGCCACGTGGCAGCGCAGTGGCCTCCTGTTAGGGCAGGAAGGCCGCAGGCAGCGGCAGACCCCGGGTCTACTATTCAGTCTGCTGCCAGGTGGTCTATGTACCCTCAGTGGGACTCAGCCCCAGCTCCAAGTGAGACACAGGGAAGATGAGGCTACACTGATCATCAGGGAGAAGTGAGAGGAATGGAGAAAAAGGTATCAGACAAAAGAGGTGTTTCCTGGGAACATAAAATAATAATTTCCTGAAGGGGCTGGCAGGTAGCCTCTGCAGGCATTTCTAAGAAAGGAGATTCAGAAAAACGTCTTATGAAAAGGCAGCATTGTTTGAATTAGAGTGCATACCTTGTCCAAATAATGTCTGAGAAGACATACTTAAATGTGAGAATTTTGGTTTTAACACTGTTCATTATTTATTGCTTTCCATCATTTACTATGGGGGAAAAGGATGAACTAGAGATAATTATTATACTTGGCTTCCTTGGTGCCTCAGACAATAAAGAATCTACCTGTCGTGAAGGAGACCTGGGTTCAATCCCTGGATCGGGAAGATCCCCTGGAGAAGGGATGGCAACCCACTTTAGTATTCTTGCCTGGAGAATTCCAGACAATCCTGGCAGGCTACAGTCCATGGGGTCACAAAGAATTGGACATGACTGAGTGACTAACACACTCATACTTACTATAACTATTATCTGGGAGAGAACAGAATGAGAAGTTGACTTTTGAATCTGTTGATTTCAGGTCAAACTCACTGCAGAGTATCTTTGAATTCTGCCAAAATAAATTTGCTTTTGAGGTTTTAGGCATTGTGACTCATGAAGCATGGGGCGAAAGGGCAAAAAATCCAGGGGAAATGAGATCAGGTTTGTGCATTTAAAGTCAGACATGTTTTTTAGATGACTATAATAAATGACTTAAGCAACTAACAGTCACTTAACCATCAGCTTTATCTTTTGAAATGCAACTTTACAACTGATTATGATGTTGATCTATTTAATTGATTTATAGTTTATAAATATAGTTCATTCAAATATTCATAACCCATTTTGTGAAAATTTGAGCAGTGTTCTTGATCAAGTCTGTAATTCCTTATGAGATCACTATTTCTACAGGAAAATTAGCTTGATTTTATTTATCACTACATCATGTACACCAGGTACATACCTCACAGTAATTCTTGGGCCTGCATATATCCTTAAAGAATGTTGCCAAACTGTAAGAGAAAGTTCCCAAACTGTAATCTATGTCTATCTGATACCAGAGTAATTAATTTGATGCATTCATTGAGGGTAAGGGATCAAACTGATAAAATCAGTTATTTGTGCTTTCTGGGAAAAAAAATTTAGTTTGTTGATTGAAATTTTAACTCTGATTGGCAGGAACAATTTTATAATTTGCACCTTCAATTTTATTTCACAATTTCTGCGTCCTGATGTCTGCCCAGAGGTGATTTCAGTTATCTAAGCTCTTTTTTCGGAGAAGGCAATGACACCCCACTCCAGTACTCTTGTCTGGAAAATCCCATGGACGGAGGAGCCTGGTAGGCTGCAGTCCCTGGGGTCGCTAAGAGTCAGACATGACTGAGCGACTTCCTTTCACTTTTCATTTTCATGCACTGGAGAAGGAAATGGCAATCTACTCCAGTGTTCTTGCCTGGAGAATCCCAGGGACAGGGGAGCCTGGTGGGCTGCCGTCTATGGGGTCGCACAGAGTCGAACACGACTGAAGCGACTTAGCAGCAGCAGCAGCAAGCTCTTTTTTAAAGGGCCCCTGGGAAGATACCCTCAAAGAGGAAGTGACTTCATTTTATAAACAATAAACAGTCTGATCACAGGCAGCAGGAAAGACAGAGTGTCTTAAGAGGGAAGGTGACAACATCTGAAATACTCTTGTGTACCCACGGTGTGGAGACCATGCCTCAAACCACAGTGTTCCAGATCTGGCTGAAAATGGGACTGTCTTCCCCACTGTGTCACTGAAGACTTGTCTGCAGAGCATCTGTGCTGGTGGAGAGACGAGTTGGAACACACGACTGAGAGTAACTGAAGCACGCTGTCACAGGGACAAGGGGCCTGGGAACTGGGTGACCCTGGATGTAGGCTTGGAATGCTCATCCGGGGAGGCGCCAGGGAAGCCTGAAAGGTAGGGAGGCCTGAAGGAAACCTGGAGGTTTGGAGAAAGGCAATGGGTCTCGTTGGAGCACTGTTGACTTAGGGTCAATTTAAATTGAAATATGACATTTCTACAACTGGACTAAATCATGAGTGGGATTTGACTATGACTGCACGTGCTACCCTAGAAGCCTGTGACATCTAAAATTTGATAACGCTGCTCCTCTATGAGTTCAGTCATCTCTGAAGTATTTTTAAATTGGAAAAAGAAGAAACCTAAAAAGGATAATAGAGTAGCTGGTGGGGCAGAAAATAAGATTCATGGAGAAACAGACAAATGTAACTACTTGAAAACAAAAATGAACAATGGAGTAGAAGATTAAAAAGTAGATGTATAAATATTGAAGGTGGCAAAGGTTAAGAGAAAGGTTGTTTAAAAAAGGAGCGGGGGTCGCCTGGAGAGCACAGTAAAACTGAAATGAGGCCATTTAGATAATTTCTCATCACCATGAACACTGTCTTAAATCTAATAGCTGCCAAAAGTCTAATTGATTCACTATTAACTGTTCATAATGTTGCTACTTTGTTTTTTGGTTCCCTCTAGAACAAGGCAGGTTTCACAATATTTGAAATAAGGGAAGAATGGGAATATCCACTGGAATTTAAACCCCACGAGTTGGATAATGGTTTATTGGCACAGGCCTTGAGAGCTATGAGGTTTAGGATGAGGCCTGCCTTGTGATTGTGGATTTAATCTTTCAATCTCTTTCTGCTCTTCAAAATGAGGGTAATAATAATACATGTCCTCGCTCCCTGAATTGTTTTGAGAATCAAAACATACGTGAATGTGGCCTGAACATAGGTAAGCTTTTCTAGGCTAAGTCAAGCACAAAATGTTGACAATGGTTACAGTTAGAAAGAAATGCATACATAGTACAACCTAAGTTTTTAAATCTTTCTTAAAATGGGATGGTATGCTCACTTAAAGTTGCTAGAGTATACGTGTTTAACAACCATGTGGCTAGTGTAGTATTGAATTTTATAGAAATTTCCTCAAATAATGATTGTGAGCTGGACCTAGACTACATAGGCATGAATTCAGCCAACTCTGTTTGGTGGCACTGTCCTCCTTGAGGGCTGATGGAACTATAATAGCTACAGAGGATGAATTAATTTGGCTCAAACCAGTAAGCCAAGAGGCAGGGCTGCTTGTGTGAATAAGCAATAGCCCAAGTGAGATGATTTCTGGGGCACTGAAATGATCCTGTGACACCAACACACGTTCCACTCCAACCTATAGACATTTAAACCCCACAATTAGATTATTGTGACATTAACCAAACAGGGTTGTATTTTTTCCCATTGAAGTATGTTAGGACTTTTTATATCTTTTTTTCCCAAGGATGTATTAATAGAAGTGAAAGCTAGGGGACATGTTATGATATTGTCAAGGCTTTATCTGACCAGAAATACAGCTTTGGGGATCACTGAGGTGATTCTATAGAACTGACCTCTCAGGGATTTAAGTTTACCCACTTTGCCTATGATAATATTGACACTGGTCAAGTCAGTAGCCAGGAAAGAAGCATTCGGTTACTTATTCCACAAGTATTTACTGAGTACTTTATGGGTACCTGGCACGTGGTTGCACATTTCCCATACAAAATTTGCAGAGTCTACCTAATGACACAAGAGGAATCAAATTATATTTTTACAAACTCAAAAATGGCATAACTATACATCATGTACTACTATTTTTTTTGCTACACAGCATATCACACATTTTTAAATTCATGGTGGGCATGAGTGGGAAAAATGATTAATTGCTCTTCTCACATTTGATTCCATCTAAAACTTATATGATCTATATGACTCCCAATAATTCCACCTCCCCTACAACAAGCCTTCTTGTCCTGGAGTTGTGTACCATGTACTCCAGTGCAGAGGCTTCTGTTTGGGTGTCCAACCATACACAATGGCTAGGGAGTGGGGATTCCATGATGGCTTTATGGCAAACTTACTTTTGCCCAGCTTCTCCTTGGCCCGCACAAGGTCCATACTTATAAGCATACACCAAGCGAGGGATAAAGTCAGATGTGATCGCTATCACAAATGCATTTGTAATAACGGAGAGAATTCCAATGCCTTCAAGAATCCCATACCAAATTCCTATTCAAAGAGAAGTGTTAGTTAATTCCAGATACAACAGCAGAGGCAAATAAGTATGAAAACAACTGGGGTAACTAATTTTCAATAGTCCTTTCCATGGGTCCTTCTATCATTCCAAATACTGATAATTGCAACCAGAAGGAAGAATTTCTACTTGTAAACACCTTGGCACTGAAGAAATTTGCATGCAAGTGCCAATGCTCATGACTTAAAACTCAATCAGCTTCAGACATAAGGAGAGAATTCTGGTTGATGATAAGGTACCAAATACCATCTGCTAAGACTGGCTGGCATATGCAGTGTCAAGCTGTCACCAGACTAGGAGATCCTCTGGGTAAGTACAGGATCCTTCCAGTTCATCTTTATGGACCAAATTTCTGATGCATGACCCAAGGTAGGTGCTCACTGAATGTATGTTTGTTTCATCTGGAGGTTAAGAGGCCACTGAGCTAACGTCCACACTGAATTCTTCTCTTTTTGTTCTTTTTTTTTTTTTTCCACATTGAATTCTCTTCCACACACACTGGCTGGGCACCTGCCAGCTCTAAGTGAAGCACCGAATGCAGAAACGAATAAAAGACACCTGGTTCAACTTAGCACCTCTAGTCAAAAACCAAAAGCCATCTCTGCCTCTAGAAAAATGGGACCCTGCTTCCTGCGACTCAGGCAGGCATTTAGGAAAGAGCAAAACAAACTGAAGCAAATGCAAGATCTGCTTTCAAAAGGAAGTGGTAAGAAATCAAATTTTTAAATTCTAGCATCCTAGGATAGAAACAACCAAACTGAGAATCTATTTAAGCACAAATTCTCTAGCACTGGAAATTATATATTTTCAAACAGGTAACTGTACATGTTATCTAATATTATTTAAAGCTAATATTAATTCTTTTGCAAGGTTTAGTCATCTTACATGGAAACTATAAATATCTAAAGTTAGTGGCTTTTAATTTTATCTACCAGACAATTAATATCTTTTAAAACCACCCCCAAATCCAACTTACCTATATCTTTGGCCCTTGAAGCTAAAGGTCGCCTCCACTGTGTGACAAATTTATAAGCGTCAAGTCGAATTTCAATTATATTATTCAGTAAGGCCAGAAGTGGTGCTAGGGGAAAAGCTGCCACAAAGATAGTTGTAAATCCAAACTGAAGAACTAGGGAAGGAAAAAGAACAGAGCGTGTTGGCTTTCCAGTACTATGTTCAGAAGCTTAGTAGTCTGCGTATGTCACTGTTTTAATCCATGTGCTTGTGCATGTGCTAAGTCACTTCAGTTGTGTCCCACTCTTTGTGACCCCATGGACTGTAGCCCACCAGGCTCCTCGGTCCATGGGATTTCCAAGGCAAGAATACTGGAGTGGGTTGTCATTTCCTCCTTCAGGGAATCTTCCTGACCCAGGGATTGAACCTGCATCTCTTGCATCTCCTGCATTTGGCAGGTGGATTCTTTACCACTAGTGCCACCTGGGAAGCCCTATTTTCCCCCAAAGCACAGGGAACATATCTTTAGAAAGATGGCCAGGACACTTGAAAAACAGTTGCTCCCTGAGCCTGGAAGCAATGGCACCCTAGAAGTAGTAATCATATCTCAAGTTTTCTAAATACCATTCTCTAGTAAAAGGAACCAGGGCTCCTTGGAGAAGTGATTGATTCCAGAGCTATGGCAGGCAAAAGTCAAGAGTTTGTGTATAGGACAAACAACTTTAGCCGCATACAACAATCTGTCAAGGGTTTTTTTTTTAATCATAAAAGAATGTTGAATTTTGTAAATTCTTTTCCTGTATTTATTGAGATGTCATATGATTTTTATATCTCATCCTATTAATCTGATATATTACATTAAAATGTATATATGTTGAACCAGTCATGTATCACAGATAAGTCCCACTTGGCTGTAGTATGCAATTGTTTTATTGTGTTCTTGAATTTGGCTTGCTAATATTTTGAGAATTTCTGCAGTTGTATTTATCAAGAATATTGGTCCAATGTTATCTTTTCTTGTGGTATCCGTATATGGCTTTGGTATCAAGGTAATGCTGGCCTTGAAGAATGAGTTTGGGGATGTTCCCTCCTTCAATTTTTTGTAAGTGAGAAGGATTTGTATTCTTTTAATGTCTGGTAGAATTCACCAGTGAAACTGGTCCTGTGGTTTTTCTGTGTTGGGAGACTTTTGATTATTGATTCTCTCTCTTTAATCATTATTGATCTTTTCATATTTTCTATTTTTTGCTGATTCAGCCTTGGTAGGTTGTGTATTTCTAGAAACTTATCTGTTTCTTCTAGGTTATATCATATGGTATTTTTCTTTCTCTCTCACTTACTTTAGATATCCATGTTGCTGAAAATGGCATTATTTCATTATTTCTTATGGCTGAGTAGTATTCCACTGTATATATATACTACAACTTCTTTATCCATTCATTTGGCAATGAACATTTAGATTGTTTCATGTCTTGCTATTATAGATAGTGCTTCTGTGAACATAGTAGTATATGTATCTTTTTGAATTCTAGTTTTGTCCCATTATATGCCCAGGAGTGGGATTATTGGATCATATAGCAACTCCATTTTAAATTTCTTGAGGAACTTCCATACTGTTTTCCATAGTGGCTGCACTAATTTACATTCCAGCCAATAGTGCAGGAGGGATTCCTTTTTCTCGATACCCTCTCTAGTATTTATTATTTGTAGACTTTCTGATAATGGTCATTCTAATCCTCATGGTAGTTTTGATTTGCATTTCTCTAATAATTAGAGAAAGGCAGGTAAGGTAGTCCTCTCGAAGAATTTTCCAGTTTGTTGTGATTCACACAGGCAAAGAAAAGCTTTGGCATAGTCAATAAAACAGAAGTAGATGTTTTTCTGGAATTCTCTTGCTTTTTCTTTGATCCAGTGGATGTTGGTAATTTGATCTCAGATTTCAAAATCAAGATGGCAGAGGAACCAGGTTTGGAAAGTTCCCAGTTATTTTTTTAAATAAACTCTCTGGCCCCTACTCCCCACTTTCTTCTGATATACCAATTATTCTCAGATTTGATTGAATCTGATAGTTCGCATAGGGTTTCTTTACTTTTTAAAAAGTCTAATTTCTGTTTTCTTTTGACTGAATTATCTCTATATTCCTATCCTCCAGTCTGGAGAAGGCAATGGCAACCCACTCCAGTACTCTTGCCTGGAAAATCCCATGGACGGAGGAGCCTGGTGGGCTGCAGTCCATGGGGTCGCTAGGAGTCGGACAAAACTGAGCGACTTCACTTTCACTTTTCACTTTCATGCATTGGAGAAGGAAATGGCAACCCACTCCAGTGTTCTTGCCTGGAGAATCCCAGAGATGGGGGAGCCTGGTGGGCTGCTGTCTATGGGGTTGCACAGAGTCGGACACGACTGAAGTGACTTAGCAGCAGCAGCATCCTCCAGTCATTTTATTCTTTTTTCCATCTGGTCTGTCCTGTTACCTTCATCTCATTGATCAAATTCTTCAGTTCCAGAATTTGTTTGGTTCTCTTTTATAATTTCAATCTCTTTAGTAAAGCACTCTTTCTGTTCATTAATTTTATTTGCATGTTCATTGAATTACCTCCCAATGATTTTTTGTAGCTCAATGATTTTCTTTACAACTGTTTTGAATTCTTTACCACTTAGATTGAAATATTATTTTTCTTTATGTAATACCACATTTCCTTGATTTTTCATGGTGTTTGACCACACATACTTCTGCTTTCATCTTTAAAGTAGCAGACACCTACCCCAGCTAAGGATTTATACTTACTTTGTTTCTTTCAATAGTCTTTAGTAATTTCTATTTTATGCCAGACATACAAAAGTTCTAGATCAAGGGTCAGCAAATTATAGCCTGAAGGCCAAATCTGGATAACTCTCTGCTTTCTTTTTTTAAGCCTACCTGTGGGTTATGAATAGTTTTAAAATTTTAAGTAGTTATGTAAATACCTATACAACCATTTAAAATAGCCTCAATCTTGCATCATGACCCCCAAAGTCAACATTATTTACTGTCTAGCCCTTTAAGAATAAGTTATTGATCTTTGCTCTTAATGATGTTCTTTTGCAGCAAAGAAGGAGATGATCAGTGTGGTCATGAGTTAAGCCAAGTTGGTCCTGGGGTATGGTTTTTGTAAAGCTCAGTCCACCTGCCTGGCTGTGACTGAGAACAGGGTGGACCTTTTTCTCTGCCAATGACCACAGAGGCTCAGTTCTGTCCTTGGGGAGGTTTTACAGTTAGTTTCTTAGCTGCTTGCCCATCACATCTTCAAAATATTACATTATTATAGATAAAGAATGACTTTAAGATAAAATCTCAACAGTAAAATAAAATAATCCTAAACTGTTTGCATATAACAATACAGCTTCAAAGTATATAAAGTAAAAATTGACCAAACTAGAAGAAGCATAAAATTATCAAGTATGATTGTGGACTTTAACACTCTTTTCTTGGTAACTAGTAGAAGAAATAGACAAAGTTTAATAGGACATGAATGTAAGATTTGAACAACACAGTTAAACTTGCCAATTAATAGACATAGAAGATTATACTCAACAATTGCAGAACACACTTTAAGCACTTATCAAAACAGAAATATGCAGGGGTATAAAACAAATCTCAGCATATATTAAATGCCTAAAATACCACAGAGTATCCTTTGACCACAGCAGAATTAAAAATCAATGACAGAAGAAGAAAAAGGTTTGATACCAGTTAGAGACAAAACAGTGGAGGACTTGCGCTCACCTCCTCTCATAAAAACACCAAAATCACAACCACCAACAAAAAAGACTACACCCCATGAGAAAACATATTCTGCATCCAAAGACAAGAAGCTACACCAAGACGGTAGGAGGGGCACTTTTGTGGTATAATCAAATCCCATACCTGCCGGAAAGAGAAAATAACTGTATCACAGAGGTTCTCCCATAGAAGTAACAGTTCTGAGCTCCACATCAGACTCCCCAGTCTGGGCATCTGGCACTGGGAGGAGAAACCCTCAGCAGAATATTTGGCTTTGAATGTTAGTGGATCTTGATTACAGGCACTTCACAGGACTGAGGCAAACAACACTCTTAGAAGGTACTTACAAGATCTTGTGTGCACTGGGCAGGGAAAAAGGAGTGACTTCATAGGAACCTGGCCCAGACCTACCTTCTGGCCTTGGAGTGTCTCCTGGGGTGAAAGATCTCCAAGGGATGGCTGTGGCTCACTGTGGGGACAAGGACAATGGTGGCAGAAGTACTGGGGAGTATTCACTGATGTGAGCTCTGCTGGAGGCTGCCTTTTTTTCTCGTCGAGACCTGGCCCCATTCAACAGCAGGTAGGTTCCAATGCCTTAGGGACTCCCTAGTGGCTCGGAGCGTAAAAAGTCTGCCTGCACTGTGGGAGACCTGAGGTCGATCCCTGGGTCGGGCAGACCCCCTGGAGAAGAAAATAGCAACCCACAAGTATTCTTGCCTGGAAAATCCCACGGGCAGAGGAAGAGCCTAGTGGGCTATAGTCCATAGGGTCGCAAAGAATTGGACAGGACTGAGCAACTTCACTTTTACTTTCAAACACCAAAACGGTGGGAATGTAGCTCTAGCCATCAGTAGATAGACTGCCTAAAGCCAACTTGAGCAAATCAGTCTGTGCAATATATTGTGTCAACAAACTGAAAAATAAAAGCTATGTGATCATCTTAATAGAATGTTTTACAAAATTCAACACCTATTTATGATAAAAACTCTCCAGAAAGTGGACTTAGAGGGCATATACCTCAACATAATAAAGGCCATATATAACAAACCCACTACTAACGTCATCCTCAATGGAGAAAAGCTGAAAGCATTTCCTGTAGGATCAGGAGCAAGACAAAAAGGTCTCCTCTCACCACTTTTATTCAACATAGTACTGGACAGGACATCCTAGCCAACAGCAATCAGAAGAAAAAGGAATCCAATTTGGAAAAGAAGTAAAACTGTCACTATTTGCAGATGAAATGATACTGTACACAAAAAACCCTAAAGATGTTATCAGAAAACTACTCGAGTTTATCGATGAATTTGGTTAAGATTGCAGGAAACAAAATAGTATATTCTGTTGCATTTCTGTATACTAACAACAAAAGATCAGAAAGTGAAGGAAATAATCCCATTCACCATCACATCAAAGTGAATAAAATATCCACGAATAAGCCTACCTAAAGAGGCAAAAGACTCTGAAAACTCTTAAGACGCTGATGAAAGAAATGAAGATGACAGAAACAGATGGAAAGATACACTGTGTTCTTGGATTGGAAGAATTAATATTATCAAAATGACTATACTACCCAAGGCAATCCACAGATTCAATGCAATTTCTATTACCAATGGCATTTTCCACAGAACTAGAATGAAAAAAAATCTCAAAAATTAGTATGGAAACACAGAAGACCCCAGATAGCCAAAGCTGTCCTGAGAAATAAATGGATTTGGAGGAATCAGGTTCCCCAACTTCAGATTATACTACAAAGTTACAGTCATGTTACTGGCACAAAAGCAGAATTATAGATCAATGGAACAGGACAGAAAACCCAGAAATAAACCCATGCATCTATGGTAAATTAATCTATGACAAAGCAGGCAAGACTATACAATGGAGAAAAGACTTCAATAAGCGGTGCCGGGAAAACTGGACAGCTACATATAAAAGAATAAAGACCTAAATATAAGACCAGATGCTATAAAACTCTTAGAGGAAAACACAGAACACTTTTTAACATAAATCACAGGAATATATTTTTGAATCTACCTCCTAGAATAATAAAAATGAAAATAAATGGGACCCAATTAAAAGCTTTTGCAGAGCACCAAAACCATCAATAAAATGAAAAGACAACCTACAACATGGGAGAAAATATTTGCAAATGAAGTGATCGACAAGGGATTAGTTTCCAAAATATACAAACAGCTCATGCAGCTTATGGAAAAAAACAACCAAATGAAAAATGGTCAGAAGATCTAAATAGACATTTCTCCAAAGGAGACATACAGATGACCAACAGGCACATGTAAAGACATTCAACATTGCTATTTATTAGGGAAATGCAAATCAAAACTACAATGAAGTATCACCTCACACCAGTCAGAATTGTCATCATCAAAAGGCCTATAATAACAAATGCCGGAGAGGGTGTGGAAAAAAGGGAACCCTCCTACATGCTTTGTGGGAATGTAAAGTGGTACAACCACCATGGAGAACAGTATGGAGGTTCCTTAGAAAGATAAAAATAGAGCTACCATATGATTTATCAATCCAACTCCAGGGAATATAGCCATAGAAAACCATAATTCCAAAAGATACATGGCCCCAATGTTCATCAAAGCACTATATACTATAGCCAAGAGGTGGAAGCAACATAAATGTCTGTTGATAGAGAATTGGATAAAAAAGACATGGTACATATATATAAAGGAATATTACTCAGATGTTGAAAAAGAATGAAATAATGCCATTTACAGCAACATGAATGGGCCTAGAGAATATTGTTAGTGAAATAAGTCAGACAGACAAATGCTCTAAGATATCACTTACAAGTGGAATCTAAAAACATGATACAAATGAACTTATTTCCAAAACAAACTTATGGTTACCAAACGGGAAAGCTGGGGAGAAAAGATAAATTAAGAGTTTGTTATTCACATATTCATAGTACTATATATAAAATAATCAAAGACCTACTGTATAGCACAGGAAACTTTACTCAATAGTCTAATAATCTATAAGGGAAAAGAATTTGAAAAAGAATGGATATGTATCTATCTATATCTATATATGCATATATAACTGAGGGGCTTCCCTGGTGGCTCAGTGGTAAAGAATCTGCCTGCCAATGCAGGAAACACACGTTTGATCTCTGGGTCTGGAAGATCCCCTGGAGAGGGAAATGGCAACCCACTCCAGTATTCTTGCCTGGGAAATCCCATGGACAGAGGAGCCTGGGGGGCTACAGTCCATGGGGTGGCAAAACAGATACCACTTAGCAACTAAACAACAACTGTGTGTAACTGAACCTCTGTGCTGCACACCCGAAGCTAACAAAACACTGTAAATCAGCTATAATATAAAAATTAAATTTAAAAAGTAACTATAGATAATATGTAAATAAATGGGTATTGCTGTCTTCCAACAGAATGATTTTCAAAGCCAGGCAGTGGACTGGCTTTGGGTCTGATATCAGTAGTGTGTTAATTCCTCACCTACATAGGTTGGTTACATCTATGCATAACTTTGTGAATATTCATTGATACATACACTTTTGATTTATATGCCTTTCTCATTTTATATTCTACTTCAATGAAAACATTTTTTAAAAATATAACAAAGCAGGAAGGTCATTAAGAAAATAACAAAAAACAACAAGAACAGAAGCAAGCAACTAGTATTCACTAGTCGTCTTGTGATACTTCAGAGATTTGTTTCTTGCTGCAAAGCTACTGTAGTATTTGGAGCACTACCAGTTCTAACCCCATAACAGCTTCTTTTCAAGCACTCTATATACCAACATTACTGTTCATTTCCTTCTTTATGGGAGAAGAATCCATTAAGAGACCTCCAAGTGGTTAGTTCTCTTAATGAATTCATTTTATTAAGTTTTATTATTAATGCCCAAATTGATTTCTTCTCCAAGTTATACCATTATGCCATTCTATAATTGAAACTCTAAAAACACCAGTAGATACGTAGGACATAAGCGATCTGAGAAACATTAAGCATCACTTCTACCACTCCTTTAATTTTCAGATTTGCCCAGAAACAACTGCTTCTTTCAGAATTAATGCATCTTGCCCATCCCTTACTCCCGCCTCCACCCCAATGTCTCAGAGCTTAAACATAATTAGAAAAAAAAAAAACCAAGAAGAAAATCTATCCACACTCATTGTATCTGCTAAGATATTTTGTTAAGTTTTTCTCCCCTGGGAGATACAAAGAAATAATAATGACATGGTTAACATATATCCAGTACATACTGAGCTAGGCATGGTTCTAAGCCTTTCCATGCATTAATTTATTTAGTCCACACAAAGATACACTGAAGTGGTTACTCTTTTTATCCCCATGATAGAGAAGTGGAAAGTGAGACAAAGACATTAAGCAATTGCCCAAGGTTTCAGAGTTAATAAGTGAGGGGCTGGGATGGCAACCCACTCCAGTGTTCTTGCCTGGAGAATCCCAGAGACGGGGGAGCCTGGTGGGCTGCCGTCTGTGGGGTCACACAGAGTCAGACACGACTAAAGCGACTTAGCAGCAGCAGCAGAAGACTCTTGACAGTGTCTTGGACTGAAAGGAGATCAAACCAGTCAGTCCTAAAGGAAATCAACCACGAATATTCAGTGGAAGGACTGATGCTAAAGCTCCAATACTTTGGCTACCTGATGCAAAGAGGTGACTCATTGGAAAAGAGTCCGATTCTGCGAAAGATCAAAGGCAAAAGAAGAAGAGGGCAGTAGAGGATGGGATGGTTAGACAGCATCACTCAATGGACATGAATTTGAACAAACTCAGGACAGGAAAGCCTTGCATGCTGCATTTCATGGCGTTGCAAAGAGTAGAACACGACTCAGTGACTGAAAAACAGCAATCTGTTTCTAAAGTCCATGCTCTCAGATACACGGTAAAATAAACAGCTTGGGTTTGATTACAGAGAAATGAGATTCCTTCAATGGAAGTGTAGCATTAAGCTTATACATTCCCAGCTTCCTGCCACCCTTTCCAAGAGAAATGACTGCCCATTCTACCTGCTAGCAACTCATCCTGCAGCATCTCTGCTACTTCATTACACTTAACATTTCACATCTCTGACTTCCTGCCACGGAGCACTCTTTGAGAGTTGCGATTGCGCCTGATTCCTTCTGTATCTCTAGTGCCAAACATAAAGTCTGGACATAACATGGTTCAAAAGATGTCTGCTGGATACAAACTACTATATATAAAATGAACAACAAGGTCCTACTATATAGTACAGGGAACTATAGTAAATGTCTTGTAGGAAAAGAATACGAAAAAGAATATCTGTTTATATGCATAACTGAGTCCCTTTGTTTTACACCTGAAACTCACACAACACTGTAAATCAACTATACTTCAATTTTTTTAAAAAAGATGTGTGCTGAATGAATCAATCAATCATACCATGAGTGATCACTCCTTTTTCTTTGGTTCTCCAGGTTTTCAGCTCTTTTTTTCTGGTGATTTATTGCAAGGGACTGGACACAATGTTGTGAAGAATGTGAAGTGACTTGGCACTATTTCTATCAATAAAGTTTCTTAAAGCAAGATACCCTTCCTCTGCATTTAGCTCAAGAATCCCTCCATACTGTCAGCCTCAACAATAATGGTATATGTCTAGTTAAATGCAGCTAGAGAGCTAGAATTCACATTTATAATTAATAGGATAAAACAGAAAACAAAGTCCTACTCTAGAGCACAGGGAACTATATGCAATATCCTATGGTCAACCATAATGGGAAAAATATGAAAAAATATACACATGTATAACTGAGTTATACATATGTATAACTACTTTGCTGTATAACAGAAATTAACAATACTATAAATCAACTAAATTCAATAAAAATTTTAAAATAGAATAAAATAGACTATGTTCATACTCATTTCTAGGTATTCATCAAAGAGTCCATAGGCATTCATCGGCTGAAGGTTGTAGTCCTTTTCCCATTGTGGGAAACTTATTTTCCTTTCAGGCCCATGTTCTTGTCGTACTTTTCTTCTAGTCCACCAATTTTGAATTAACCTGCACAACAAAATCAATTTATTAAAAAATATATATATACACACATATATAGCTGATCATAAGACTTAAGTAATAAGAAGTAGAGTTAAAATATAGAGCAATAGTTGAAAAAAATTTAGGACAGGCTGCCTAGGAGCTAAAGCTCCTAGGATTAGGAAGGAGCTTGGATTAGGAAGGAAGTAACAATGGAGGCTATACTTCAAGCACTTGTACTTGCAAGTGAACAGAATGATTGATGAACTTATTTTAATCATTCACAAAACTGTCTCCTATTCAGTGTTGCCTCGGAGGGTTGGTTAGAGGACTGAGAATGTTGATAAACTGATCCTCCAGTGTAAAGTCAACACTCAGACCTCTGAGGAGAAGAGGGTTTGGCCTTGCTGGCTTATTTAAGGAGCCTTGAGCAGTCTTACCATGGGGTGCTGACCTGCAAACTCTGATTTGAGGATCCTAGAAGGTCTGAGAAGGCAATGGCACCCCACTCCAGTACTCTTGCCTGGAAAATCCCATGGACGGAGGAGCCTGGTGGGCTGCAGTCCATGGGGTCGCAAAGAGTCGGACACGACTGAGCGACTTCACTTTCACTTTTCACTTTCATGCATTGGAGAAGGAAATGGCAACCCACTCCAGTGTTCTTGCCTGGAGAATCCCATGGACGGCAGAGCCTGGTGGGCTGCCGTCTATGGGGTCGCACAGAGTCGGACACGACTGAAGCGACTTAGCAGCAGAAAGTCTGAAAATCCACAAAGGCTTCCTCCTCTCCTGGCACACAGAAGCCTGCAGGTCTACAACTGGACTTGTCTGCTTTTGGCTTGAACTAAATGGGGGCTCTGATTCTTAGTAAAATGCAGCTCACACTGGTGAGGTTAGTACATTTAACCTTAGCAGTGTTCAGAAGTGCATCTTATGATATGGAATCAGGTTGAAGAAATGTGCGGGGAGAGTCAGGTCTGTATACTGTAGGAGGCAAGGAGAAAGTTGAAGGGTATCTGAGAGTAGCAATCAAAACAAAAATGTGAAATAAGAAAATGGGTATCAAAGACAATTCTGCCTAATTCACAATATTGTTCTATATCCATATTCATAGAAGATAAATATAGTTCCCTTGATGTCTATGACATCTTGATAAGTTGGAGTTATTAGAAGCATATGCTTCTAATTTTTTTTTAATTTTATGCTTTATCTTTTTAAAAGTTTTATAGAAAACATGAAACACTTGGAAAAAGTTTTCTAAAGTAAATCTGAGAAGAGAAAATTACTGGCGTTGGTTGTTACAGGGAGCTAAGAGATGACTTTCCGAAGTGAACTAAGTTCCAGCTAATTGTTTGGGCTGAGTGGTCCTCCCTGAAACCTAGAATTCTCTATGGGGACACTGGGCTGACATGGAAACCTATAGGTATAGAATTAAAGCAGAAATAGAACTGCTGTTGATTTATGTCCCCTTAAAACTTAACTGACCATAACTGAGTAAACACAGCCAAATTCAAGGTTATCCTTACAAAACTGATGCAAATTTTTGCCCATTGCCATCAACATAAACTGTTATTAGTGATAATAACCATTTTAACTAGTTAAGATATGCTGACTTAGAAATAATCCAATTTCTCTTTTAAATCCTATTTTTAGGGGGGTATTCCTTTTCTACATAGTCTGAATTTAAAGTAGTTAAAAAATGACCATTTGTGATTTATTGCAGGGGCTGGGGAGTAGGCACAGAGATCCATTAATGTGTCATCATTTAAATCAGCTTGGAAGTGGATATCCAGTATTTAGGGGTCCACAGAGACTTCTTAAAGAACATTCACTTTTGTTCATGCAGTTTGTGCTAAATCTTCCAAAAGGGCCCATGTTTATTACTTTCATCATTTGTCTCTGAATATCTAAGCATGAAGACTAGCTCCAGGTATAATATGCATGGGCTTAACTGCTGAGTCTGCATTGCTTATCTTACTTGCCACACCTAGAAAAGCCAATAGCCAAGCCAATAGCCAAGAGACATGCTGCCTCTCAAGTATAGATATCTAAGGTACTTACGGGTAGCCAAGTTCCATGAAATTATTCCAGGTCTGCTTTAGCACCATTATAATACCCATTTGCATACAGAGATCAATAAGGCATCCACTAGGGTGGCACTGCGAGGTAAGCAAACACAGAAATTCAAGAATCAATGGACGGGAAGAAAGGCTGTCTGCTTTCTAATCTGCACAAAGTTGCCCTCAGGCTGTTTAATATAAGTCTGTAGGAAACCAGGAGTGATGGGAGAATACCGACCTCTTCTAGTCTCCACCTGTTTATCAGCCTCAAGTAGGCACCTGGGTGTCCTGTGAATCTTCAACACACACAGAAAAACAAACCATTAGCATCCTGTAGCCTTCAATGAAGATTATATTCAGATTAGCACATTCTCCAGTGAAAATTATGGTGCAGTAAGGAACAGGTCTGATGGAATTAGGAAAACTCCCCAGAAATGGCATAATGGCAACTTCTGAAATTCTCTGGGGGTATTTCTCTTCTGGCTGTTCTGCCTGACTGCTGACCACAGAGGCCGGTTTTTGCTACATGCTGTGACTTTTAACATTTTCTGTTTAATATCAAGTGCTTGTTGTGTAAGCAGCAGGTTGGGTACAGTTGATCTTTTGGAATATTAGTAATGTTTTTAAAGAAAACTATTCGACTAGAATTCCATGAAGTAGCTAGAAACTGCAGAGAGGCTGCCCATCCTGTTCACCAAAACCCAACACTTGGCTCTTCCCTGGTTCTCGTCTCAGCAGACATAATTCGTGGTGATGGAATTCATGGGACATGGCCACTCAAGATCCTCAGAACTGCTGGATTCAGAAGTAACCCAGGCTCCCTCGGCATCCTATGTTAGCCCCCCTTCCCACGTGAATATCCTTCCCATGTGAATATCCTTCCCTCCTGTGTTGTCAGGGACATAGGACATGCTCCCCGCCTTCCTCCACGATGTCACCTGCTCTTACAGGTACGAGATCCAGGGGCCTGATTCAGATACCAGTGGAGCCTGCAAGATTTACACTCATCCTTCACGTGTGCAAACTATTTTTTTCTATTCACCTTAGCAAGAAAAGGTTCAAGGGGCTCTGACACAGACCATCCCGGGAATGGGAAGGTAAAGGAGAGGCTGATCTTTTTATACTTTACGAGGTCACTCTAAAGGCTGCCTTCTCTATCATCCCTGGTCAGTGACCTTTGTGTGCTGTTCCTGGCCCCAGGAGGTGCGGAGATACGGGGTTCTTACCTTCCGAGGAAGAACGCGATGTAAAACGTGGAGCTGTTCAGATTGACAAACTGAAAAAGAAACATTTTCAGGGTGAAGCTGTTCTCCCACTCGGACTCTGTGCGAGGCTGCTCTGTGGACACAAGGGGAGCAGAGTTTGAGAGAGGCTGCATCTGACTCCCTCTCTGTCACTCTCCAGACACACAGGGTGGGTGAACAGGCAATCCAAGGAGGCTGCAGGAGCCCCAGCTGGCCGGTAGATGGTGTGCGATGGAATGGACCATCCGAGGCATCCTCAAGCTCCCAGACCAGCCCCAGCAAGGGTTTGGTGGGAAGTGGCTCCACTTGTCTGAGGGGAGGGGATATCTGGTCTGTTCCTCTGTTCTAGGATGCCCCGAGAGCCTGGGTCAGGCACAGCCAGGCTGGAGGCACCACATGCCCAGCCCCGGCTCCTTGCAGGAGTCTTTCTTTTTGCTCTTGGGACCCACCTCATCGGTGGAAACTGTGTGGGGTCAGGTCCCCTCCCAGCTCCTAATAACTCCCTGGTCTTGACTTCTCTTTCTGCTGTGATGTGAGGTGCTTCTGGACTAGAAGGAGTCAGACCCCCATCTCAGAATGAGCATCTGACCCCTTTACCTGTCACCCTCATCCAGCATCATTTTCAATCTCATATACAAATACCCAGATGACCTCACCTCTAGAGCTTTTACTGTATACTAGCAACTTTGTCTTACAATTTCCTGACGTCAGTCAGGCACCAGTTCTCATCTTCTCATATTTCAACTTCCATACAGCAAATGCTCTTTGGACACTATGATACAGCCAAAAATATGGCTCAGTCCTCCAACCTGAAATCTCATGTCAAATGCACTTATCCTTCACTAGGACTTCCACCCTCACCTCAAACAATGTCAAAGAAAATGCATTTAATGCAACAGTACTTTCTGTTTCTATGTAGATTTCCTGAGCTTCTAGTTGCTCATTTACCACTTTACTCCATCAATTCCTTTCCCACAAATGATAACTCAAAATGCTTCCCAGGAGCATATCTGAGAAGGGAGGGGAGAGACAAAGCGAATCTGATTTAAAATGGTTTAAACATAAATTCAGAACAAGGCTGTACTCCCATGGAGGGAAATGACAAAGGCTTTTTTAGGGCTTTAGCTTCATTTCATTTCATTTCTGCTACTGAACTCTTGGTTACACATGAAGGTCTCCTAGGTCATCAGCCAACTGGTGGTTTCCCAGATGGACCAGACTGACCAGGGCTGGATCTCTATCAGCATCTTTTCCAGCCTGCATCAAGTTTCCCCTGGACAAAGACTATATCAATGGGCAGTTATCTCTTCTGTGGACATGAACTTTTATCTTTGGGGGCAAAGAGTGGCAGTGATGGAAGATTTCTGTGCCTTTACAGGAGATATGCCAAGTGCCTAGCTCTGTATCTGGCACATAGGAGGGCTAAATAAACAGCATCTTTTATTATAATGATTATTATAAATAAAAACACTTCTGTGCTTTTCCCCTTTTGGAAAAGCTACATATGGGAATGCACTAAAACAGGTTCTGTGTGGGAGCACATAATTTTCTGACTGCATAGAGTAAAATGACTAATATCTCATTAATGAAATTGGGACGGTTCCTCTGTCTTGAAGATGTAGTGAATGCATAGCTTATAGCTGGTCACCAGACTGCTCTGTGCTTTACAGGGACTTAGGGGTAACTGTCCAGATAAATATTTCTACAAATGTCTGTCATAGTTAACCTGCCTATATTCCTGGTAAAAGACTCCTAGTCTTCAAAGCAACTAACTTTGCTGTGATTTTATATGCCATGAAGACTGGCTATGTTTTTAATTAAACAAAAATTGTAGGCTGTAGCAAATGACTTCTTTCCTAAATGATTATAGGTACTTCATACACATATATTTTTGTGATGTTATAGTTTCGGGGCATTACGAGAAAACCTACTTTAAATTGTGTTAGCTCATGAAAGGATAGTATTTGTGGGAGGTTTTAAACCTTTAGGTAGGAAAGACTCTCCCAGCTCTTAGACATAGTTAACATGTCCTGTTGAGGGCAAAGAACAAACTGTTGTACACTATTCAAAATAAAGGGAATGCTTCTTTTCAGCAGTGTTTCAGATATGACTCTTTGAGAAGGCATTTTTCAGACCACAATAATGTATCATGAAATTAAAAGGGTTCTACTCACCTAAATTTGTCAGAAGAAGAGCAACCTTTTCATAGAGCTGTAAAATAAATTTCCTACATTTAACAAACTGTAGATGGTCTAAGATAGGTAATTATGAAGCAAATGGGTAATTAAGTCATGAATGAAAATAATTACCATCCCCCTGTTCAAACAATGAAAACACTGTCTACAATTATGTCTTTTCAGGGCAAGAAAGAAATGTCCAAGGGCCCACTTTACTATTTTTGAAATCTCACTTTTTGATTGGGATGAATAAAATCTGTGACAACAAGCCAGCTGCCACTAATTAGTAACTTGCTAAGTGATGCTGGGCAAGTCATAATATTCCTGGGACTCAGCATCCTCAGGGTAAAATCTCTCAGATTGCTTCTGAAAAGAGTCTGTAATCCCATTGTTTTTACAGGCTGTTGTATTTTCTAGATTATAGCATTCATAAATAATAAAGTGATGAAACATTATTAGGAACTGCCAAACTTATGGTACTCTGCTTTTCCATTCGTTAATTAGGTGCATCCCTAACTCACCTAGTTCAGTTCAATTCAGTCGCTCAGTCGTGTTTGACTCTTTGTGACCCCATTTAAGCCAACTTTTTCGCTCTCCTCTTTCACTTTCATCAAGAGGCTTTTTAGCTCCTCTTCACTTTCTGCCATAAGGGCTATAGTCTATGGGGTTGCAAACAGTTGGACATGACTGAGCGACTAAGCACATTGGTCTAGAAATGTTATATTGTGTGGATTTGCAACTTATTTCTGTAGAAAATTAACCTCATTTTAAAACTATTTAAGTTTTAGAACTTATTGCAAAAACCGTCTAGAACTCATTATTAATTGATTTCAATGCATGCTTATTATTATTATTATTAACTTCATCATATATGGTTCTTAATCAGTTCAGTTCAGTCACTCAAGTCATGTCTGACTCTTTGAGACCCCATGAATCGCAGCACGCCAGGCCTCCCTGTCCATCACCGTCTCTTGGAGTTCACTCAGACTCACGTCCATTGAGTCTGTGATGCCATCCAGCCTTCTCATCCTCTGTCATCCCCTTCTCCTCCTGCCCCCAATCCCTTCCAGCATCACAGTCTTTTCCAATGAGTCAACACTTCGCATGAGGTGGCCAGAGTACTGGAGTTTCAGCTTTAGCATCATTCCTTCCAAAGAAATCCCAGGGTTGATCTCCTTCAGAATGGACTGGTTGGATCTCCTTGCAGTCCAAAGGACTCTCAACAGTCTTCTCCAACGCCACAGTTCAAAAGCATCAATTCTTTGGCGCTCAGCCTTCTTCACAGTCCAACTCTCACATCCATACATGACCACAGGAAAAATCATAGCCTTGACTAGATGGACCTTAGTTGGCAAAGTAACATCTCTGCTTTTGAATATGCTATCTAGGTTGGTCATAACTTTTCTTCCAAGGAGTAAGCGTCTTCTAATTTCATGGCTGCAATCACCATCTGCAGTGATTTTGGAGCCCCAAAAAATAAAGTCTGACACTGTCTCCACTGTTTCCCCATCTATTTCCCACGAAGTGATGGGACCGGATGCCATGATCTTCATCTTCTGAATGTTGAGCTTCAAGCCAACCTTTTCACTCTCCTCTTTCACTTTCATCAAGAGGCTTTTTAGCTCCTCTTCACTTTCTGCCATAAGGGTGGTGTCATCTGTATATCTGAGGTTATTGATATTTCTCCTGGCAATCTTAATACATGTCCCTTAAAATAAATACAATTAATCTAATTTTCAATAAAGTAGGTTTCCAAAGTGATCGGTAGGCTTATAATGATGCTCTTTTTGTTAATTATACTCATAAATTTTATAAAACAATGAAAACCATAAAAGTATTCAATAAATTTGATAGAGGAAAAATAAAATCAAGATATTAGAATTTTTCACAATTCAGTTTCCTTTTACATCCCCCAAAGTTTAGAAAGAGAGAGAGGCAAATTGGATAAACTTATTTTAAATTTTTCTGAATCAGTGTGCCTCCTTGGTACTGGGCCAATAGAAAATGTAGAAGAATCATTTGGCCCCTATCTGGCTTCTGGATATTGAGGACATGTGTGCCGGATCAGAGTTACAGGGTGATTTCTATGAATCTATTCCAAGTCTTTTGGAATTAAAGTCCATCTGTCAGTTCCTTGAGCCAGAGCTCAACTTTTTAAAGTCATCTATCAAAACTCTGGAAACTGGCTGATAATGCTGACTTCTGCAGAGGTGACTTTCATGAACTAACTCTACCTACATCATAATCACAGAAAGAGAGGGGAAAAAATGACATGATTTAAAAAAAAAAAATTGCTCCTGGCTTTTTTCTTTGAATTCTTTATTTCCCTCACTGAGACAAAGGGCAAATAGTGGCAACCATATGCATAATTCTCTTTCCCCCTGAAAAATCAAATACAGAGTCTTGATTTCTCAGCAGTCAAGTCTGATATTTTTTCATCTTTCTGATGAGCTGGATATACTACTTTGCTTTTGTTTGCAGACATAATGGAAATAAACTGTAGAATTCCTTTTAAAGAGAATAAACACATGGGAGCTCTTTTGAAAAAAACTATTGTGTGGTTGAATGCTAAACATGCCACTCATAAAATTAACTTTAAAATTTGCTTCCTTGAAGGAACACCTACTTACTCTCCTGGAAAGAAACTCAACATAAGGAACGCAGTATTATCTCTCTTTCAATATCCATCAATCACCCAGTTATTGCTAGACACATGTTATGCAGTTTATCAACTTCATAACAATTTCTATCAATTTAAAAGTAAAAATTCTTAATGTTCATATAGCATGACATTCTTTACCTTCAAATTATCTCAAAATTTACAAAGAAGATATAGAAAACTTAAATAATGATTTTCTGATTAGATATTCCATTTGGAGAATAAAATCTCTAATCTTCCCCATCATTGTTCTTTGAAATATTTTGGTCTGAAATGCCATCTTTGGAGGAGAAGGCAAGATATAAGCTTCAAATTGGTCTATTTGCTATGCTTCATTCACTCTATTAAAGCATTTTGGAATGAATAGTGTTTCTGTTATGAATACAATTATTCTGGGCAGTGTCTGATAACAGTAGTTTTGGTGAGGTTACTCACAATTTGGTGATCAATTTAATTAACTAGTTTACAGACCTCTGAAATGTAGCCTCAATTTTGATTCTGGAAACCAGACAGCAAACTTAGACAAAGGCTAAAATTATTCTAAAAATAAAACAGAGGAAAAGAAAGAAAATGTGTGTGTGTATGAGAGAGAAACAGACAGAGAAAAAGAGAGATAGTGTATGAATGAATGGAGATTTGGTGATTTTTAACATTCACCCAAATATTCCCTTAAAGCCAGAGCTTTTTCTGTGTAAGCCCCCTTCTGCAACTTATTTGACTAATGATTAGAAGTGTTCAGCAGTTACTAATAACTCTACTTGGATATTCGGTTACAAGCAAATTGCTACATCTACCAACTTATCCTTTAATTTGTTTAAATAAATAATAAAATTTCCACATCTTCTTAATAATCAAAGCTTAAACCTACAACAATGGAAACAATATACCACAGGCATCCCTATATCTTTAACTCTACTTACACTTGGCCATATATGCTTTTTCGCCTGTCTATCCTCCTCCCTCTTTCTAAACACTTTTTACCATTTGAAATTGCAAAAGCAAGAAATCTTACACCTATATACTGTAGTATGTGTTTCCGAGAAACAAGGACTTTATTGTACATAATTACAAAACTATCACCACATGCAAAGAATTTAAACTGATAAAATAATTACAATATGCATTCATAGTTCTTCAAATGTCTCCAAATATGCATGTGTGTATGTATGCATGTACATGGATTCAGGTAAATCCCAGACATACTCAGAAAATCAAGCATTGTATTTAAATTTTATTCTTCATTTAATCACCAACACCACTTTAAGATCTTATGAGCATAGGAGAAGCATAGCAGTTGGCATCTAATAACTCTGCAAACTTTAAATGAGTGACCAAATTTTAAAGAAATCATTGAAATTCAATTTCTGCTAAAGCCTAAAATACGTGAAGAAAATTCAAAGTGGCACAGCAATTGGTATTTCTAATTTGATCATTGTTGTTGTTTAGTTGCCGACTCTTGGAATGCCACAGACTGTAAATCACCAGGCTCCTCTGTCCATGGGATTTTACAGGCAAGAATACTGGAGTGGGAATCTGATCATTATCCCTGTTCAATTTAGTACTGATATTAAATGTTACTAGAAATGCTATTGTCTGATATCCAAGACAAAACTAGCAGATAAAAATTTTGATGATGTTATTGCAGTGATATCATTATACAGAAATTCTTCATCATATTTTCAAATATAAATGACTATTTTCTTTTAAAAAGATAATTTTCAGGAAAAAAAAAAGTGAATGTCTTCTAGATATATGAATGAGCACTTGGTTGAACTCAATGAGGAAACCAGGCAGATCTTATAACTGGATCAAAAAAGAAAATTAAAAACAGGCACATTTACAAAATATTAAAATGAATGTGCAATAGGATCTAAAATTGCTTTTTGTCATGTGAAAGAGGGAGCTAGACAGGACAGAATTTACATGTCTACAAAAAGAGCTATTTTACCTTGCTATGAGTTATCTATAATTTATAGAGTTGTAAAATAGCTTCCCTAGAATAAGAATCTGATACCTAAAAAACGTCTTTTCCAAGAGTCTAGACAATGTGTAGCTTTTATTTAGTTTTTCTCTATATCTTTTCAATACCTGCCCTTCCCTATTTAAAACTTATTATGATGACTACAATTACCTGCAAAGGAACAGCAATGTTATGGCAATTGAATTATTGATGTTCCCTCTGATCTCCAGGCTTCCAAGGAGTTCTAGAATAGGAGTATAGTAAGAGAGAAAAGGATTTCACAGAGCCACACTGTTCTTTTGAACTATATACCAGATCTTTGTCCTCTATCTTACATCCCTTCCTCATCACCCAATTCCCCTAGAAATCTACACTTGAAATTTCTCTTCTACTGTTTGTCTGAGCACTGCTTTCCTAGTTTAACTTTAAGTGATTAGATAGGACTTAGTTTAAGTGATTAGATAGGACTGTTCCTAGGCAATATGACACAGTGATTGGGTCATGAATAGGCTCAAAGTAGTCAGCAAATTTGGCAGTATTAGAATCAGGGTTCAATTATATCTTCAGAAGTCCTAAAAATTATTTTGCTTCATATTACGTATCTAGTAATATTGGAGAAGGAAAGACAACCCACTCCAGTGTTCTTGCCTGGAGAATCCCAGGAACAGGAGAGCCTGGTGGGCTGCCGTCTATGGGGTCACACAGCGTCGGACACGACTGAAGCGACTTAGCAGCAACAGTAATATTGGGGTGTGTAAACATTTAATTTTGTCTAATAAAAATATACACGTGGAAATATTAAAAATAGGACTATTATAAAATATATATATGCAAATCTGAATGATTAGCACATATATATTTTAAAATATTCCTAAGTAAACGGGGGAAAATTCTGAAAGAGGTGGTCAGGCAGACCACCTGACCTGCCTCTTGAGAAACCTATATGCAGGTCAGGAAGCAACAGTTAGCACTGGACATGGAACAACAGACTGGTTCCAAATAGGAACAGGAGTATGTCAAGGCTGTATATTGTCACCCTGCTTATTTAACTTATATGCAGAGTACATCATGAGAAACGCTGGGCTGGAGGAGGCACAAGCTGGAATCAAGATTGCCGGGAGAAATATCAATAACCTCAGATATGCAGATGACACCACCCTTATGGCAGAAAGTGAAGAGGAACTAAAGAGCCTCTTGATGAAAGTGAAAAAGGAGAATGAAAAAGTTGGCTTAAAGCTCAACATTCAGATCATGGCATCTGGTCCCATCACTTCATGGGAAATAGATGGGGAAACAGTGTCAGACTTTATTTTGTGGGGCTCCAAAATCACTGCAGATAGTGATTGCAGCCATGAAATTAAAAGACACTTACTCCTTGGAAGAAAAGTAATGACCAACCTAGATAGCATATTCAAAAGCAGAGACATTACTTTGCCAACAAAGGTCCATCTAGTCAAGGCTATGGTTTTCCAGTAGTCACGTATGGATGTGAGAGTTGGGCTGTGAAGAAAGCTGAGCACTGAAGAACTGATGCTTTTGAACTGTGGTGTTGGAGAAGACTCTTGAGAGTCCCTTGGAGTGCAAGGAGATCCAACCAGTCCATTCTGAAGGAGATCAGCCCTGAGTGTTCTTTGGAAGGACAGATGCTAAAGTTGAAACTCCAATACTTTGGGCACCTCATGCGAAGAGTTTACTCATTAGAAAAGACCATGATGCTGGGAAGGATTGGGGGCAGGAGGAGAAGGGGACGACAGAGGATGAGATGGCTGGATGGCATGACCGACTCGATGGATGTGAGTTTGGGTGAACTCCGGGAGTTGGTGATGGACAGGGAGGCCTGGTGTGCTGCAATTCATGGGGTCACAAAGAGTCAGACACGACTGAGCAACTGAACTGAACTGAACTGAATCTGAATGATGGAAAAGGCTACCTAATGGTTTCTGTTGAGCCTTTTTTTTAAGGATAGTTGCTGAGATTCAGTTCAGTTCGGTTCAGTTCATTTTGGTTCAGTTCAGTCACTCAGTCGTGTCTGACTCTTTGTTACCCCATGAATTGCAGCACGCCAGGCCTCCCTGTCCATCACCAACTCTAAGACTTCACTCAAACTCATGTCCATCGAGTCGGTGATGCCATCCAGCCATCTCATCATCTGTCATCCCCTTCTCCTCCTGCCCTCAATCCCTCAAGCTTCTATTAGAATTGTTACTCATACTAGCTCCCAATAAAAAATCAACATATTCACTCCTAAGGTCATTTATTATTCATATGAGTAAATAAATATGTCTTAGTTTATGAAATGTTAAGCAAAGACTAGCACAGACATAGTAAATATTTTAATGCATCTTCTCAAATATTTGAGTTCTGATTAAGTTGATTGATATCATTTATTATATTCATTCTTAGCAATTTGCCTTTTTCTTCATAGTTTTTTCCTACAGTTCTCCTCCTGCATGGGTATCTAGGAACCTAGCCCACTGTCTGAACTCATAGTACTTTCTCAATAAATATTTGATGAATGAATGAAAAGTCAATCCCTATTGTGATATACCTTTTCTCATTGCATATTTTACATGTATAAATGTGACCCAAGTTTGTCCCAGTTTTATTTGCCCTTGTCTTGTTCATCCTCTGCCCTAATAAAAACCAGCCATTCTCACATCAGGTTTTATGCACTAAAATCTTATCAAATCTGGGTCTGGACAATATCCAAAAAGCAGAACTTTGACCTTAATGTTACCCGTTCATAACATTTGATAATGCACTCTTACTTCAAGTATCACTGGCCTAGATCCAGATTTAAAGTCACACTGGCAGTCAAGGAGGTGACCTGCACTAAAAATACCCAAAACAGTCTACTCTTTGTTTATAGGGATTCTATAATATATTATTTGTCCATTGTCAGATATGACCTAAGAAAAGTCAATTATGCTGTGAGATGTCAATTATCTTCTGACACCAGTTCTGAAAAGGATATTCTGAGTTGATTTCTAATGAGAAAACAGTAGATAAACAGTTAATCGCAACAATCTTCTGTAAGTCTTCTACAAGTTTGTTAACAAATAATCCTTGATGTTCCAGTCCATTTTACATAGCTTATTGAGCCATACTACATTTTTTTCCCTTTTACACACACACACATGTATATATTATTTTATGGGACTCCCCAGGTGGCTCAGGGGTAAACAATTCAACTGCCAATGCAGGAGACACAGGAGACCCAGATTCGATCCCTGGGTCAGGAAGATCCCCTGGAGAAGGAAATAGCAACCCACCTTGGTATTCTTGCCTGAGAAATCCCATGAATAGAACAACCTGGCAGGCTACAGTCCACGGGGTTGCAAAGAACCAGACACAGTTGAGCCACTTAGCAGCAGCAGCAGCATTTTATTTTACATTAGAGTGTAGTTGATTAACAATGTTGTGTTAGTTTCAGGTGCAGAGCAAACTGACTCAGTTATACAAACACATCTATCCTGTTTCAAATTCTTTTCAAATTATTTTTATTAGTAAGTGAAAGCTGCTCAGTCATGTCCGACTCTTTGTGACCCTATGGACTGTACAGTCCATGGAATTCTCCAGGCCAGAATCCTGGAGCGGGTCGCCTTTCCCTTCTCCAGGGGATCTTTGCAACCCAGGGACTGAACCCAGGTCTCCTGCATTGCAGGCGGATCCTTTACCAACTGAGCCACCAGGGAAGCCCAAGAATACTGGAGTGGATAGCCTATCCCTTCTCCAGTGGATCTCCCCTACCCAGGAATCAAACAGGGGTCTCCTACATTGCAGGTGGCTTCTTTACCAACTGAGCTATCAGGGAAACCCTAGTTTATTACAAGGTATTAGTAGAATTTTATGTGCTGTTAACAATAGGTCCTTGTTGGTTCTTTATTTTAAATATAGCACTATGTACATGCTACACTTTTTTTTTTTTATCATCTCTCTGGATCATCCCCGTGCACCAGCCCCAAGCATCCTGTATCCTGTATCGAACATAGGCTTGTGCTTCGTTCTTACATGATAGTATACACGTTTCAATGCCATTCTCCCAAATCATCCCACCCTCTCCCTCTCCCACAGAGTACACTTTTAAAGAATGGAAATATAGGACCAAAATTTCTGTTTAGGTAGAGATGGATTTTGAGAAATGAAAAATTCTCTCTGCATAGGCCATTCACTTTATTATTAGCCCTGGAGAAAATAGCCCAGTATAATGTCAGCTTGCTCACTGACCCAAAGCAAATCATTTTGGCACTTAACTGCACACTAAATTACTCTCAAACTATTTTTAGGGCAAAAACATTGGATCCTCATCTCACAGATATAACTCATTATCAGAGTCACCTTCTGAAGAGTTTCATATCCATGAAAAATAATGCAGCAGACTACATCATTATAAAATAAAAGAATAAAACAAGAAATGCCTTTTTCATATTATCTCCAACAAATTATCTAGCAGAAGAGAGGTAAGGATATTTAATTACAAAACTTTACAGGTGGTGCTAGGAGTAAAGAACCCACCTGCCAATGCAGAAGATGTTAAAAGCCAGTTCTATCTCTGGGCTGGGAAAATCTGGAGGAGGGCATAGCAACCCACTCCACTATTCTTGCCTGGAGAATCTCATGACAGAGGAGCCTGGCAGGCTACAGTCCATAGGGTAGCAAAGAGTTGGACATGACTTAAGTGACTTAGCATGCATGCACGCTGAATTATTACCTGAGTAAAAATCCAAAGAAATGTGAAAACACTGCCTTATCTTCATCTATTTCCTTAGAACCATCTTACTTCTATTTTTACCCATTTTTCCTATTGTTTAAAATAAAACTTGTGTTTCTTCCCACTGGAAATTAAAGTCTGTACTTTTCCAATATGCGATACTACAAGTCTCTACTTTGGTGGGTAAGTGATAAAATACATCTTAAATTAGCAGGTAGCTTGAGGCACATGTGGCCAAAACATGAGTTGAAGGTGCTCCAAATGTTGACAAAAAATACTTCACGACAGGCAGGGAATATCTCAAAAGCTCCAAAGAGCTCAAGGAATGGTATTTAAAACCAACTCTGCAGGTTATAAAACTGGAAAGGGGTTTAAAGGGAGGTTGAGGAAAGAGAGGCACATTGTAGAAGAGGGGAGAAAGATAGGAAAAAAGGCTGGAAGGGGGTTGTGAAAGGGTCAACTAAAGGAGCCGAGAGACCCAACTCAAAATATGAAGAGTTAGGCAGAATGGCATATTGGAAATGCATGTAGGACAGACAAGTGAAAGAGCTCGTCCTTAAGAGACAAAGAAGGAAAGACAATAACTAAAGGAAAATAAGTAAAAGATACCAAGAGATACAAATGATCAAAAAAAAAAAAAAAAAAACTATCTGGCATTACTTTATTGTTTTGCCATAGCAATTATCTGCCAAAGCTGAAATTACAGTATTCCTCTGTGATTCGCCTTAATAGACTCAGCCAGGTGCATTATCTGCAAGCATTTTCATTCAGGAGAAAAATTAGCCAATCATGAATCTGGATGTGAATTTTAGGGACAAAACTAAGTGAAACCTCTCCAAATGATATTTATGCAGTGGGCCAATCAAAATTGCATAAATTATTGAATTCAATTGCCAGGAAAGGGGGTTAAATTTAATACAGCTAGACAGCTGAGCAGCTGCTTTCATGATTTAAATAAAAACAAGCTGAAACCTTTGCTGTCAACTCAGTGATATATGACTTGTAATGGGATGTTTCCAACCTTCACTTCCATATGGCCGCCTCCACTTTAGGTAATGCTCCTTGCCTTCAGTGCGACCAACTTTTCAGAAAACATCTGGGTCCCATTCCTTCTCTGTTAAATGCAACGCTGCCTCCTACAAACACATATGATTCATTGGATAACATCTCTTCACTTGACGATCAAATTAGGGCGTTTCATTGATAATTTTATCATGTTTACAACCAGAGATACTGCATGCAAACACGGCACACATTCAATCCAGAAAAATTCTTCACATGGTGGGTGTTCATACTAGTGTAGATGGTATATATAAAATGAGAGATGAACTTTAGTAGTTGGAATTAGAAAAACAAAAAAAGGCTAGCCCCAACAGAGTAGTCTAGTAGTCTTGCTACTGACCTACTCCTTTGTACTAGAAACTTCTCTTCATCTACACATTCCCCCTCTCCTTCCAAAAAATAAAGGGAAGGAAAGAAAAAAAGACAAACATTCTTCTGAAAGGTGGGTGTAGCACAAAAGAAACATGAGAATTTTTCCAATTTCACAAAAGTTTCACTCAGGTCAAGGTCAAATCAAAAGTAATTTATCCTAAAATAAGAACAAAGATGCCAGAAATGACAATGGCTATGGACAAATGAAAAATTGAATATATAAAATATTCATGATTTGAACCAGGACATTTTGTGTCTTGCAAAGTGAAAGTGTTAGTCACTCAGTTGTGTCCAACTGTTTGCGACCCCATGGACTGTAGCCAGCCAGGCTCCTCTGTCTACGGGGATTCTCTAGGCAAGAATATTGGAGAGGGTTGCCAGGCTCTCTTCCAGGGGGTCTTCCCAACCCAGGGATCAAACCCAGGTCTCCCACATTGTGGGCAGATTCTTTACTGTCCGAGCCACCAGGGAAGCCTCTTACAAAGCAAACCCCAAAGCCCACATTTCTGTGAAGATATTCACTACTGTAACATCCAAAACAAGGTAGATGTTATCCTGAGTGAAGTGAAGTCACTTAGTCGTGTCCGACTCTTCGCAACCCCATGGACTGTAGCCTACCCGGCTCCTCTGTCCATGGGATTTTCCAGGCAACAATACTGGAGTGGATTGCCATTTCCTTCTCCAGGGGATCTTCCTGACCCAGGGATCGAACCCAAGTCTCCCACATTGTAGACAGATGCTTTACTGTCTGAGCCACCAGGGAAGTCCTATAAAGGGGATTTGAAATAGTCACTTGATACGTTAAGATCATGCCCCCAAAAATTGGTTTGCAAGCTGTTCAGTTCAGTTCAGTTCAGTCGCTCAGTCGTGTCCGACTCTTTGCGACCCCATGAATCGCAGCACGCCAGGCCTCCCTGTTCATCACCATCTCTCGGAGTTCACTCAGACTCACATCCATTGAGTCAGTGATGCCATCCAGCCATCTCATCCTCGGTCGTCCCCTTCTTCTCCTGCCCCCAATCCCTCCCAGCATCAGAGTCTTTTCCAATGAGTCAACTCTTCGCATGAGGTGGCCAAAGTACTGGAGTTTCAGCTTTAGCATCATTCCTTCCAAAGAAATCCCAGGGTTGATCTCCTTCAGAATGGACTGGTTGGATCTCCTTGCAGTTGCAAGCTGTAGCAATCACTAAAAACAAACCCTATGTCCATTTTTAGTTCATGAAATAAATTAATATAACGTATACCATTTGCATGAATTTCTCATTTTAATACAGCAAGTGTCTACATGTAGGCACATAAAAAATTTAAATTAAATTTTCTAAGACGATTACTTTCCCCATTAAAAGTCAACAAAACGGAGGTAGAGAAGCAGGGGGAGGAGGAGAAGGAAGAGAGGGGAAGAAAAGAACAGCAGTAGAACCAGTGGCTGACTGGGCTGACTTCAGAAACAGAATTTTGTTTCAGGAAAGCAGGGGAGACAAAAAAAGTAGCAGTTAAAGAAGAGGGTTTTTGTTTTGTTTTGTTTTTCTTGCAAAAATATACCAAGTTTCTAACACTTCCACCCTTATAGTTAGTTACAAGTTTCTTTACTACTCTGAAAATTTTAAAGGTCAAAAAAGTTCACCAATGAGGACAACTGGGGAGTCCAGCTTCTACATAAGAATCAGCATGTAATTTTCTCGGCCTTACTGCAGGCCTTTCCAAAGACTTTACCTGGCACCCCTCCAGTGGGAAAGCTGCCCTCCGCAACCAGCCTTGGTGCAGGTGTTGGGGGAGTTGCAGTCCAGGACTCAGCCTTTCCCCTCCCCTCCCCATCCCCTCCCCAACCCCAGCCCAGGTGGGAAAAGCTCTTTCACATTTCAGAGCCCAGGCAACTTCATTCCCAGCTTTCCTGACCCCAGGTCTTGGGCAAAGGTCTTCTTTAGATGCCTCTGCTGAGACCTCCTGGTGGGGAAATGTCAGAGCAATTTACAAGATTCCCTACTGTCTCAGAACCCTGGATTTTTTTTCTACTCCGAGCCCTTTCCCCTTGCTCTCTCTCCAACCCAGGGTGTCTTAAAACTGCTAGAGCATTTTATTGGGAGCTCCGTCAGCACTGAGCCATGATCCACCCCCGCCCCCCAACCTCCATGTCTGTGCTGATCCACTTCACCCTCCACCCGTTCAAGGAGACTTCAGCACGGGGTGTCTGCGCCTCCTCTGGTTGTGGACGACTGATCCTACCATTGTGGTTTTAGAGGCTTAATCAGCAATTCTGACACCTGGCAGCTCAGCACTCTCTCTTGCAGGTCAGCTGAGCCCCAGACAGTAAGAATGCACACAATTCACTCATTTATAATGTAAAGCATCATCAGAAGAGGCTTTTCAGAGCATCACAAAATACAAATTAACTTCTCATTAGTTCCTGAATATATTAGTTTGATGGTTACAGTAGGGCAAACAGAGGTTACAGGAGAACAGGAACAGATCATTGCTATCTTCTGTTTGGGCTTCCCACATGGTGCTAGTGGTAAAGAATCCCCCTGCCAATGCAGGAGATGTAAGAGACACTGGTTTGATCCCTGGGTAGGAAAGATCCCCTAGAGGAGGGCATGGCAACCCACTCCAGTATTCCTGCCTGGAGAATCCCATGGACAGATGGAGCCTGGCAGGCTACAGTCCACTGGGTCACAAAGAGTCGGACATGACTGAAGCAACTTAGCAGGTATGCACCTTCTGTTACACTGAAAAACTTGCTCAGCTTCTAAGACACTTTTACGATTTTTGTTTCACAATCAAAACCTATCAATAAGACACAATGATGGATGCTTCTGCAATCATCTCTCACTTCCCCAGCAATGTGAGCCAATCTGTACCTGTTTGGTCTTCCACATTCTCCATCTCATCGTAAAGCATAGATCACACTGTCGTCTCTCACCCTTCATGAGCTTTCCTTGAAGTTCTACTTTATATTTAACATAACACAAAATGTGTCTTGTATTTTATGATGTGATTATGTTTTAAGAGAAAACTCACATGTTCAACATCATGCCCTTTAAGAAATTACATGTTTGTGTTTATTCAATAGCTCTACATAATGTGACCTTAATCAACTGGTATACATATTTCAATTTGCAAAGCAAAACCTAGTGGAGCCAGTCAGACCTGGGTTAGGCTCCTAGCTCTTCTAGGCATTAGTGAATTATCTATGAGGATAATATTACCATCTTGCTGGGTTGTATGAGGGTAAAATGAAATAATGTGGTATTCAACACCTATTTCTTCTCTTTCTTCTGCACCTCTTTTCATATGTAACTGGTTAAAAAGCTGCTCAACTTTGTGGCCCAGACATAGCATGGTGTCACAGCCAATGTAACACCAATCTAACAATCAAAAGTAACAGAGAGGTAGTTTATAATTCATTGCAAACTCTTCAAAAAATATCAAAGGGGGATTATGCACAGAAAATAAAAAGCTCAAAATCATTTTCACTATCTTCTCTTCCAAAGGCATATTTGTCATATAAGTGTATCTGTTCTCTATCTCTCTCACAAAAATCTCCAAAGTGATTTTTTAAGTTTTTTCATCCTCACATCTGCTGAATGTTTTCCTTTCTTTTCCTAAACTATCAAGCTGACCTCTTCAGTGCAAAGCATTCGCCTCTTACCATTACTCCTTTGCTGACTTTGTCCGATGCTAGTCCAAGAATCTGGCTGCTAACATCTGCTCCTTACCAGGCATGGGACGTGGAGATGTGGAGTATCCACATGCACAAGGGAAAATAGGATTTGTGAAGCTAAGTGACTTGTACAAGGTCACAAATTTGGTAAATGCAAGATTTAACATTCACTTTTTAAAAATTTACTTTTAAAGGAGAATAATTGCTTTCCAATATTGTGTTGGTTTCTGCTGTACAACATGAATCAGACATATGTATCTGTATGTCCCCTCCCTCTTGAGATCCCTCCCACCCATCCCCACCGACCCTTCTAGGTCATCAGAGAGCACCACTGAGCTCCCTGTGCCATACAGCGGCTTCCCACTACCCAACTATTTTATACATGGTAGTGTACATAGGTCAGGGCTCCTCTCATTTTATCCCACCCTTTATTTCCCCCACTGTCTCCTCGTCCTTCCCTCCTTCTCCCCTTGGCTGTCCTAGTTCCAGTCCTTTCTTTTCATAACCCAAACAGCGCTAATCATGCATCAGCATGTCAGAATATGTGAGGCATAAAAATGTGAGTCTTGCAATCTTGCTAACTTGACTGACAACAGGATTGGGGAAGAGCTCAAAGTATTCAGTTAATTAACATCAACATAGTTTACGAAGAAAGGATTTCTGCCTTAAGAACTTAAAATGTCTGTGCTACATAATTTGAAGAATCTGTACTATGCAGCAGAGATTAAAAAAAAAGAAAGAATGAAAATAGGCCAATTGGTAGAACCTGAATCAAAGTAAGTTTAGGCTAACAAAATTGCCTTAATTAAAGTCCAACACTTCAGGACTCTATAAAAACACAATAATTACATCAAGATTTAACTTTAAATGTGTAAACCACCAAAAAAAAAAAAAAAAAGAAACAAAAAAAAATCCCATCTGGTTCAACCTATCATTTTAAGTAGGTAGTACTAGTGATAAGTGACTAGGAGGAAAAAATTTAGGATGCATTCAAAAGGAGACAAGAGGCTCAAAATGGCATCACTTATACTAAGTCCACATCACCAAAAAAACCTGAGACTTAATAAGTAACCAAATAACACTTTCAACCCTCCCCCCCTCTGTCCCCCGGCAACATAATGTTAATAAATCAGTCTGGAATTTCCTGCCCAGCACCAGTGAGGGAATTTGCCTGATAGATCCCTTCCAACACCTAAGAAAGAAGAAGTCTACCCCTTCCTTGTTCCTGCCACTTTCTGCCTACAAAAACCTTCCATTTTGTACAGCTCCACAGAGGGAACTCCTGTTTGTGAGATGGCTGCTGCCTCTGCGTCGCTTCAGTCATGCCTGACTCTGTGCAGCCCCATAGACGGCAACCCACCAGGCTCCTCTGCACCTGGGATTCTCCAAGCAAGCGTACTGGAGTGGGTTGCTATTTCTTTCTCCATTTGTTAGATGGGATACTACTCAATTCATGAATAATTAAATTAAACCTATAAGATCTTCCAATTTACTCAGTTGAATTCTGTCTTTTAAGAAGAAGGAGAAGGAGGAGCTTCCTTGGCAGTCCAGTAGTTAAAACTTTCCTCCCAACACAGGGGGTGCAGGTTCCATCCCTGCTCAGATCCCACATGACTCACAGCCAAAAAATCAAAACAAAAAACGACCCAATCAAAAAACGGGCCAAAACTAAACAGACATTTCTCCAAAGAAGACATACGGATGGCTAACAAACACATGAAAAGAGGCTCGACATCACTCATTATCAGAGAAATGCAAATCAAAACCACAATGAGGTACCAGTTCACACCAGTCAGAATGGCTGCGATCCAAAAGTCTACAAGCAATAAATGCTGGAGAGGGTGTGGAGAAAAGGGAACCCTCTTTCTGTATGTGAGACAGCAAAAGAGACACAGATGTATAGAACAGTCTTTTGGACTCTGTGGGAGAGGGAGAGGGTGGGATGATTTGGGAGAATGGCATTGAAACACATATAATATCATATATGAAGCGAATTGCCAGTCCAGGCTCTATGCATGATACAGGATGCTTGGGGCTGGTGCACTGGGATGACCCAGAGGGATGGTACTCCCTGTGGGAGGTGGGAGGGGGGTTCAGGATGGGGAACATGTGTATACCTGTGGCAGATTCATGTTGATGTATGGCAAAACCAATACAATATTGTAAAGTAATTAACTTCCAATTAAAATAAATCAAAAAAAGAAAATAAACTATAAAGATCAAAACATAAAACAGGAAGCAAAAAAAAAAAAGCATAAAATTGTTACATTTTAATGTAACATTTGTTACATAAAATTGTAACAAATGCGATAAAGGCTTTAAAAAAATAGTGCACATCAAAAAAAATCTTTATATAAAAAAAAAAGAGAAAAGGAAAAGGACAGAAGAGCTCCAAGAGAAATGAACAAACCATTTCAAAGAGGAAGTAGAGATTACAAAATATCAAATGGTGGCATAGGTGAAACTTAATATCATTCTTTCTCTCCTAAAGTCACACTGTTGTTCTAAAAAAATTTATCACTTACTGTTTTTTGATTCATTATCAACTCTCAAAAAAATCTTAAGAATACAAAGAGAAAAACTGAGGACATCAGAAAAAGAGAAAGGGAATTCAAAAACTCCAAATCTATAGATTTTTACATGAGCATATTATTATTATTTTTGTTTTAAAACTCCATGAAAAAGTTTTATGACAAGTGTATTAAAAGGTATGGGGAAAAACAAGTCCATCAAAAATGCTAGTCACTCCTGTGCACTCCTCTATCTGGGAGTAGGGAAACACTAGGACTCACAATGCGTAGCAGGCAAAGTCCAGACAAGAAACTACAGCTCACTCCAGGGAGCGTGATGGTGGCGGTGATTTAGTCTCTCAATTGTGTCTGACAATTGCAACCCCATGGACTGCAGCCTGCCAGACTCCTCTGTCCATGAGATTCTCCAGGCAAGAATACTGGAGTGTGTTGCCATTTCCTTCTCCAGGGGATCTTCCTGACCTAGGGATTGAACCAGGGTCTCCTGTATTGCAGGCAGATTCTTTACCGACTGAGCTATGAGGGAAGGAGATATGGGAATCAAATATGGAAAACCAGTGACAAAAGTGATGGCAGAGAACAGAGCACCAGGGGTTGGGGAGAGGGGATTAGGCAATTACTGCTTCAGAGTTACAGCATTTTTGTTTTGGATGATGGAAAAGTTTGAAAATAGTGGGAATAGATATATAACATTGTGAGTATACCCAATGCCACTGAACCATACAACTGAAATGCTAACTTAAAATACACTGAATTGTAGAATTAGAAATGGTCAAATTAATCAACTTTCTGTTGTGAAAGTTTTACCACAGTTGAAAACAAAAAAATGAAAGCAGCAGAAAAGAAGCAGACAATAAGTGACAGCAGGGAACAAAAGCCAGAGGAAATTGTGTGGCAACTTAAAGATTAATAACAGCAATGGATTAGCCACAGCAAGAAGACTTAGCTATCTAGGCTGGAGGGACCGAGGGAGTTACCAGAGTCTGGGAGACAAGGTCATAAGTCTCCAACAACTAGAAAAGCTGTAACCGCCAGAGACACAACCACTGCTGCAGACGGTGTCCAGAGCAGTCAGAATTCTGAATTCTGCCGTCTTCCCAACCATCCGTTTCCCACTGCTGCCCTACAGCGACCATGAAACCGTGTACAAGCCCCTGTGTCCTTGTCTTTTGAAGTAAAATGCTGACTCTAGAGTTAATGACTGGGAAATGTGAAGATGCAGAAACAAAGAATAGCTGTTGGGCTACAGAACTGGCAACAAGTTAGACCATAATATTCTGCCATACAGCAGAATCACTGAACTTCATCTGTACAGATAAAGGCCTGATACACATTCCTAAGTTGCTTTTACAGGAAGCAGCCCACTGCACCCCCTGCCAGATGAAAATTGCTGACCACAAGAATACAACCCATACGGCTGGTTGGTGATGCTTGAAACTTCACCTTGAGGCAAACCAATCCAAGAATTGTCCATGAGCTGACACACCCTGCTCCTTGAACACTATAAAACTCCTCACTACCCCCTCCAGTATGGATCGCATGGTCTTCAGGGCATTAGCCTACTGTGGCCCCCTTTGCCTGGCAAAGCAATAAAAGCTACTCCTTTTCACTTCACCCAAAACTCTCTCTCTGTTTCTAGTCGGCATAGGTGAATAGAGGTCGAGTTTTGGCAACAGCCAGAAGGCAACCCACTCCAGTACTCTTGGTTGGAAAATCCCATGGACGGAGGAGCCTGGTGGGTTGCAGTCCATGGGGTCATGACTGAGTGACTTCATTTTCACTTTCCACTTTCATGCATTGCAGAAGGAAATGGCAACCCAGTCCAGTGTTCTTGCCTGGAGAATCCCACAGACGGCAGAGCCTGGTGGGCTGCCATCTATGGGGTCGCACAGAGTCGGACACCACTGAAGCAACTTAGCAGCAGCAGCAGCAGCAGAACTAGGTGGAAGAGAGGCTAAGGAGCCCAGCAATGGACTAGGTGGGGTTCAGCCCCCTCGATCTAGAGCAGAGCAAGGAAAAGGCAAGGAATGGATCTGGGAGAAACCAGCAAGTAAGCCTCATGCCAACCTTCAAAGCTGGTGGGGTGAGGTTTGGCATGTCCTAAAAACATCTCATCACAAATAAGGATTTTGACTACATTATAAAATGCATTAAAGAAAGGAACACCAAAATAAATCTTCTTCTGAAACTCAATGAGTAACAACAACTTTGGAAAGGGATTAAAAGTAGTTCTTTCCATCCATTTACTTTTGGGACCACAAATGAATTTATGTTTACCAAATAGATTATAATGTGACTCTTCCAATGGGAGGCTCATAATTTCCTATCTCAAAGGAGACTTAGCTGTCATCTTGCCATCTCTGCAAGATGATGCTTTATTCTTCGTGAATGTCTATCTCTCCCAAGGTTAGTGTCATATACTAATATCTGTTTCACCTGCCCATCACAGCAGGACCAATTATGTCATGACTCACTTATCTGCTTATGATGCCTTCATTCACTTGGACACTGATCTTGCTTGCGCTCAAACTATTTTCAAAATATGCCACCCAAGAAAGAGTTTACAAAACATCTCTTGGTGAGACACTTTCTTCTTTAAAAACCCGCCCATGGCTTTTTTTTACAGCATTAACTCTTAAAGTCTTTGGTCTACAGTAAGGGTCAGCAAAATTTTTCTGGAAGGGAACACACGGTAAATATTTTAGGTTTTGCAGGCCATAGGGTCTCTGTCACAACCACTCACTTCTACCATCCTAGTGCGAAAGCAGACTCAGACAATTTGTAAACAGGAGAGGCTATATTCCAATATAACTTTATTTATGTACACTGACACCTGAATTCCATATAATTTATGTGTCATGAAATAGTCTTCTTTTGACTTTTATTCTAATATTTAAACATATAGGAACCATTCATAGCTTGTTCAGTTCCGTTCAGTCGCTCAGTCGTGTCCGACTCTTTGCGACTCCATGAATCGCAGCACGCCAGGCCTCCCTGTACATCATCAACTCCTGGAGTTCACTCAAACTCATGTCCATCAGTTGGTGATGCTATCCAGCCATCTCATCCTCTGTCATCCCCTTCTCCTCCTGCTCTCAACCGTTCCCAGCATCAGGGTCTTTTCCAGTGAGTCAATTCTTCGCATGAGGTGGCCAAAGTACTGGAGTTTCACCTTTAGCATCATTCCTTCCAAAGAAGACCCAGGACTGATCTCCTTTAGAATGGACTGGTTGGATCTCCTTGCAGCCCAAGGGACTCTCAAGAGTCTTTTCTAACACCACGGTTCAAAAACATCAATTCTTCAGTGCTCAGCTTTCTTCACAGTTCAACTCTCACATCCATACATGACCACTGGAAGAACCATAGCCTTGACCAGACAGACCTTTGTTGGCAAAGTAATGTCTCTGCTTTTGAATATACTATCTAGGTTAGTCATAACTTTTCTTCCAAGGAGTAAGTGTCTTTTAATTTCATGGCAGCAATCACCATCTGCAGTGATTTTGGAGCCCCCCAAAATAAAGTCTGACACTTTCCACTGTTTCCCCATCTATTTCCCATGAAGTGATGGGACCAGATGCCATGATCTTCGTTTTCTGAAGGTTGAGCTTTAAGCCAACTTTTTCACTCTCTTCTTTCACTTTCATCAAGAGGCTTTTTAGCTCCTCTTCACTTTCTGCCATAAGGGTGGTGTCATCTGCATATCTGAGGTTATTGATATTTCTCCCGGCAATCTTGATTCCAGCTTGTGCTTCCTCCAGCCCAGCGTTTCTCATGATAGAAACACTGCATAGAAGTTAAATAAGCAGGGTGACAATATAAAGCCTTGACGTACTCCTTTTCCTATTTGGAACCAGTGAGTTGTTCCATGTCCAGTTCTAACTGTTGCTTCCTGACCTGCATACAGATTTCTCAAGAGGCAGGTCAGGTGGTCTGGTATTCCCATCTCTCTCAGAATTTTCCATAGTTTATTGTGATCCACACAGTCAAAGGCCATGGCTTGTGGGCACCACTAAAATAAAAGGCAGCAGTCCCCTGTTTACAATGTAACATTTCCTAAGGTCTGGCCCCTGCCCTCTTTTTAGTCATATGTCTTCCTGTCCCCTATTCTTACCCTGTAGTTTAGTTATGCTGAGCTACATACCACTCTTTGAGCATATTGTATATCGTCCTATTTGCTATAAGTTTCCTCTGCCTGTAATGACTCCTTTTTTCTACACATTCTGCAAATTGCTGCTCAAAGAGATCCTCCTCTGAGACCTCCTCAGGCCATAGAATCCTTTATCCAATATTTCTCATAACATCTCACTGCCTATAATAATGTCTGTGCCCAAAGTTCTTACTGTACTGAAGCTATCTGTGCATTTTCATTACTATTGCCCTTTAGCTTCATATGTACAAAGAGTTTCCTTGTTTTGTTTGTGTTTTCATCCCTAGAATTTTGTAAAATACCTAGAGTATGCAAATACTCTAGTGATTAATTATGCTCTGAATGGAGTGCCAATTAATTAAAATAAAATTTCACTCTTCATCATAATAAGTAAAGTAACCACCGTGAAGGTTGAGCTTAGCAGTATTTCCTCATCTAAGCACTGGAGATTAAATTATCACTAGAAAAGATCTTGATGCTGGGAAAGATTGAGGGCAGGAAAAGACGAGGGTGACAGAGGATGAGATGATTGGATGGCACCAACTCAACAGACATGTGTTTGAGCAAACTCCAGGGGATAGTGAAAGACAGGGAAGCCTGTGCTCAGTTCATGGGGTCGTAATTTAGTGGCTGAAGAACAACAATCATAAGTAAAGAGTTCCTTCAAACCTGACTCGGCTCACAGACAACTACTACAATCCTTCCAGCATGCTGGTTCCTGTTAGTGTAGAAATAAGTTGTCATGTTTTGGCTTTATTTTGCCTTTGGTTTTCCCAGACATTAATTAATTATTGTTTTGCAAAACAGATCCTAAAGAAGAAAACTAGAGATTGAGGTCACTATTGCCTCCAAGAGCCACAGAATCTTGGGAACAGGCAGATTAAATGCCCAGAAACCATACTGGTGATGTTTAGTCAATTTTATTCTCTTTGGATAGAAGAAAGAAACAATTCATTTGGGGAAGTAATTTAAAACATTGCTTTTTAAAAACAAGCTGGTAAACAAGGCAATATTGTGTTCCAGACCACAAAATTGACATGATTTTTAAAGGAAAAATTGGGAGACTGGAGAAGAAATTACACACCAAAAGTAATTTTTTCTTCTCTGCACTTTGGTATCTTGTAGGAGAGGATTCCTAGAAACATTAGTGGGTGGGCCATCTGAGGAACAACTTTAAAACAGTGTTTCAACCATCTAAAGAAATAGTAAATAAAGGAAATGAGATATTCTTTTCTATGTCTTGAGTAAGAGGAGCAAGTAAAAGGAAAGTAAGTTATAAGGAAAATAAGTTACACAGTTTTAAAACATTACCAGTGTATAACCAGTAGAGATTCAGAGAGGATTCCTTATTTGAAGACAATTTTTTCTGAAGGATTTTAAGGAAAAATCTATCTATGTGAGGTGGGTTGTTATTGTACAAGATGTTATTATATTTTTTCATAAATTTAGAGGGCAGCCATATTTATTAACAAAATACAGAACATCAAGAGACAACTTTTGATAGGTAACTATGGCAAAAGAAGATAAGGATCTCTGTCTTGAAATATTTATATTAGATATTAGATGTGAAAATACTGTGTTAAGATCACTGCTTTGACTTAGACATAAGAGGTTATGCATAGAAACAATAACTGGTTCCAGAACTAAAGTGTGTAGCTCAAAAGCTTAAAGTCACAGATGATATTACTGGCCAGTGCAATAAAGTGAAAGATAGTCAACTAAGATGTGAATTATAAATACATAGTTTTAATACCAAGAGATTTGGGCATGCTGTGGCAACCCACTCCAGTGTTCTTGCCTGGAGAATCCCAGGGACGGGGAAGCCTGATGGGCTGCCATCTATGGGGTCGCACAGAGTCGGACATGACTGAAGCAACTTAGCAGCAGCAGCAGCAGCCCTCCTTTTACCTATTAGAAGTTGTCCTAATTTAAAAGTTAGTGTCTAATTACTGGTTAGTGGCAAAAAGTTGGTCTGGGTCTGTTTTATACACCCTAGATTTTCATAGTACTTCCAAAGTCAAAATGCTCTTAAAACCTTTCCAAACACTGTAATTACACGACAACAGATTGAAGGTCATGACAAGTGCAACCATCATCTAAAACATAAACAACTAAGAAACAAGAAACAGCTATCTAAGAAATAGAAAATACTCAAACCCCAGTATAAAAAGTGAAGAGCTCTTCATGACGAAGGCAAAGAAAGAGCCACTGAATGCTTTTCTTCTATAACCATTGTGTAACCAACCTCTAATTTGCCTTATAACTCTTGGAACTTCCTGAAAGATTATTTTGCTATGAAGCTCTGTCTCTGCACATATTCACACCAGACAGTGGAGAGAAAGCAAGGGGAAGTAGCTTCCAGAAGCAGCAGCTGAGCTCCAGAACATGTGGGTGGAGAAACTCTACCCATGTTGTCTGTTCTTTTCTTCTTGGGAGGGTCATGCTTATGTCAGAGTTTTCAGACATTTTCACCAGAAAAGATGAAAGAAACTTTAAGGAAAAAAAGAAGCTCATGCAGACAGCCTTATCCTTTGTGTTCCTTACATTCTTTTCATCTGTGAGAAGTAATATGTCTACTTGGTATTTAAGATCTTGTCTACAGTTCTGTGACAATGTCTATATAGCATACCTGAGTTAGATACAGAGATTTTTTTCCCCCTTGCCTATAGAACAATTTACATTTAAAATCTGACCACACAAAACTATGGAATTTCAAGTCTGTTTCAGGATGTGGGATATAAAATGTCAAGGAAACTAAAAGATATCCTTCTGTAAGAGTTCGGTGAAGACAAGAGTTCCTCTTGCAGGTGTAAAATATCCAACATTGTCCTTTAAATAATAGTTATATACATATAGATTGACCAAGAGAACCTAAAGTGAAAGTCACTCAGTTGCGTTTGACTCTTTGTGACCCCATGGACTATGCAATCCATGGAATTCTCCAGGCCAGAATACTGGAGTTGGTAGCTGTTCCCTTCTGCAGGGAATTTTCCCAACCCAGGTCTCCCGCACTGCAGGTGGATTCTTTACCAGCTCAGCCACTAAAGATTCCCTCAGGCCCATCAGACTTTTGACAGTATTCATCCAGACTCATGGCCTCTGATCTCCTTCTTTTCAAAGTATTAGTTTAGAAAACTTGGAGTTGTAAATTATTTCTCTGTGTCTTTGAGATGACAGTCTCACAGCCTCTCACCAGTTTTACTACGCAGACACGTCTTTCTCAGGGCCTGGAAGCCATTGTTCCGAAATGTAATCAACAAGACGAGAGCCTACCTCCAGTGTCTATGGGAAGGTAGCAGCCTAACTTCAGTAAGCGACAATTGTCAAACACAGATGGTCTTATTACACTGCCCAACCTCCCCACAAACATCCTCAGGTACTTTTCCTTAAACTCACCCCAGCATTTACAAACCCTCTCATGTTTGGTTTTAGGGGAAGTGAGTTCACTTTCGCTCCAGTATCTCAGTAGTCTCGAGCTATATTGCAATATTCTTAAATAAGATTTTCTTGCCATTTTTAACAAGTATTAAGTTATTCCTCTTCTACAAGACACACACCCATATACACACATGTATGCAGGCACACATATGTATGCAGGTACACACATATATTTTTAAAGCAAATTATATTTTAAATTATTCATAATTTTTAATGTTAATAAAATTATTCTAAAGTTTAAAACATAATGTAAAAAGATTATACATTAAAATTAATGTCTGAAAAATAAAGGAAATTCAAATGTATGCATTTCACAGAATTTGAGAAAATGAAAATTACACAATTTGCTTTTAAAAATTTCCAATTTTTCATTCTATTATCATAAATAAAATATATCATAAAATATAATTAGTGGTCATGGAAAATTATAGGTGTAATTATTTTGAAAATAAAAATATTTTAAATGTCCTAAAGGAAATGGCAACCCACTCCAGTGTTCTTGCCTGGAGAATCCCAGGGACGGTGGAGCCTGATGGGCTGCCGTCTATGGGGTTGCACAGAGTCGGACACGACTGAAGCGACTTAGCAGCAGCAGCAGGAATAATTTAGGAGAAGGCAATGGCACCTCATTCCAGTACTCTTGCCTGGAAAATCCTATAGACGGAGGAGCCTGGTGGGCTGCAGTTCATGGGTTCGCTAAGAGTCGGACATGACTAAGCGACTTCACTTTCGCTTTTCACTTTCATGCATTGGAGAAAGAAATGGCAACCCATTTCAGTGTTTTTGCCTGGAGAATCCCAGGGACTGGGGAGCCTGGTGGCTACCATCTATGGGGTCGCACAGAGTCGGACACGACTGAAGCGACTTAGCAGCAGTAGCAGCAAGGTATTTAATAGTATTAATAATTTTAAGTATACTAATTTAGGTAGAACAAAATCTTAATATTAATAATTTAATGACACTTCTATTACTACATGTCAGGTACTATTTAAAGTTGTTTTCATATGTATCAATCAATACAAGGACTTTATGAAATAGGTCTTATTATATCCCGTTTTACAGACAAAGAAACTGGGGCACAGAGAGGTTAACTAACTTGCCCAAGGTCACACAGATAGTGAGTAGCAGAAGTGAGATGTGAGTTTGGGAAATCTGGTTCTACGTCTTTGCCCTTAGCCTGTGGAAGACCAACTCCCCAAATATCCCCAATACCACCTGTCGATAAGACAAGGTAGAGTGGGCCGCTTATTGCCTTGCAGGGTAAAACACTTCCAGAGCTGTAGACAGAATCAAAGGTCAGAACATCAAATGAAAGCTAGGGTTAAGGCTAGGGTTAAAGCTAGGGTTAAAGAGCGACTTGATTAGGATTGGCCGAAGATCCAGATACAATAGTCTAGGATTGCTGGAAACAACAAACTAAAATTTTGAGGCAATTTGAGGCAGAAGATTTAAAGAATTGAGGGCACAAACTGTCTGTTGGTGTTTTCCATTAAAGACAGATCATTCTGGACCTCTGTGAAATATCAAGCCATTTTCATGGGCTAAAGTCATGCTAAAGAGGACAATGGAATAGTAAAGTCACCTGAATGTACGTGCTAGGCTGTATGGAGGCCTGGCAATTTGGTCTTGCTGTCTAAGCTGGGTGTGGGAGTATATACTTTGGGTTCTTAATATCTCTTAAAAGACTACTATGGCAATTTGTGTTTTTGTTGAAAGCAGTATGCCTGTTGAATAAATTAACTTTTTTAGGTTGATGCTTTAATATGTTTTTTAAAGCACCATTTATGTTAATAAACCAATCAGGATAAATGATAACTTAATCAATATGTTTTATAAATAACTTAAGTTGCTGTGATTTGATTCTATGTAGATGTGTCTGCAAATTAACATATTTTGAACAACTTCTTGAATTTAATACAACTGTTTATGGACCGCAATGGCTTTTAGCCTTAAAAGCAAACCTTAGAGCTTAGTTTAGGACATGTTAGTACAGGCTGTTTTTCAAATGTGTATTTTCTTATCTGTGCATTTTGCAACTAACATTTTCCCTTGTAATAATCTTTTTTCTTTTAGGGAGGGGTAGCGGCACCTAAGAGAAACAAAAGAATCTTAGGAGTGTCACCTTAGGAGGTTATGAATAGGTTTGATGTTGTTTGGCCTGGGTGAGGTGATTTTAAAGTAAGTCTGCAAACGCAGACAACTATTTGGAATTGGACAAAGGTCATGTGAAATGACAGTTTTGGGTTGGAAAACTCAGCTTTGGATTAGAAGTGTGACTTTGTGAACAAGATGATAAATAAGTTATCTTAGCTGATTCACAATCTCATCACCAGGTGGGATTTTGGATTTCCTTTTTCTTTAGGTAGAGACAACTAGATTCAAATTCTCTTTCTGTTGATAGACCAGTAGTTTACATGATAGGAAGTTTATAGGAATGAAATCAGATATCAAGTCAAATACATTTTAAGTCACAATGTTTAGAATAAATTATCATTTAGTAATAATAATATCAACAGTCTTAAGACTGAATGCTGGAGGAAAGATGTCAAAGACCAATGAAGCTGAGCTGCTGACTTGTCATTATGAAAATCCAGTCCCTTGTATGGACACACGTTAGTTCCAGAGACCAGGAGAGAAAATTAAATTGATCAGTGAGCAACTGATTTAAAAACTGTGTCATATAAAAGGGCAAAGAATTTATATGATTAATCAATAAAACTGAAATTATATTAGAGAAGGACCTAAGTATTTACATAATTACCACTATCCCCAGTGTATGGTTTAAAAAAAAAAAAAAAAACCACTCTAGGAAAAGAAACATAAGTGACTCTTGAGAGTCCCTCGAACTGCAAGGAGATCCAACCCTGTCTCTTATACACATCTATTTACATAATTACCACTATCCCCAGTGTATGGTTTAAAAAAAAAAAAAAAAACCACTCTAGGAAAAGAAACATAAGCTAAATTATGTACAATATAAAATAAATATGTGAAATAAATGAATAGAAGCTATATTACTTAATTATAGCATCTTAATTACATTTAAAAAATAAAATGCTTTAATTTATTGAATTATAGAAATAAGGTAATCTAACATTAAGTGTAGATAATAGATGCTACTACAGATTTTATGAGATTCACTAACCTCAGATGGAGAAAAATTTTAAGTCAGAAAACAAGCATTGTTGTTTGGACAGAGTTTGGGACAGAATATGGGAATAGCTCAAAGGAATTTTTTATATTACTCTAAGGCCCACTCTGTCATGATATTTATAATTTTATAATACTTTAACAATTTAAATGAAAAAGGAACTCCTTAGAGTTAATACACACAGAATGGTCAGATCTCAAGGGACTGCTTTTACATCCTACTCACTAAATCCAAACCATCAGGAAAGTAATCTTCAAATTAAATGTAAGCAAAGTATCTCTTTTAGAGTTGGGTGGTAAACATTCTTTGTTCTCCCAAGAAGCTACAGCATCATTATTTTCTAGACTACCCTATTATTGTGATGTCATCTAGAGACCCAAAAGTGCATCTGGTGAAAATTGATGGACCCTTGTTACAGAGAAATGCTATGAACTAGAGTTTTACCCAGAAGATAGAGCAAAAAGTTAAATCAATCCAGATCCATTTTATTCTCTGTTGGGACTTGGAAGAATCTCTGTTTTACTGTTGTCCCATGACCCATAGTTATGGATAGTGTCAACATCAGTTGACACTTAGCTGAGAAGAGTTTATAATGATCATGCTAGAGAGTTTCAAAGAGAGAAGCTACAAAGTGATCAAAACATATGCCAATTAAGCCTTCAATTGGATTTTTAAATATTTTAAGTAGTAACATAAAAACCATTGAGTTGTTTGGTCAAATGCAATTTTAGCAGTCATCTAAACCCAGAAATCCACCAACTCCAGGAATGCAAAATCAGTATATTTTTCCCAAAGGATGAAAAAATTTGAGGCTACAATAGACAAAAATGCCCATAATTCCCCCCCAAACCATTTATCCAATTTCTCCCATTATTCTATTTATAGCTCAATTTCATATTTTCTAATCATTCCTTGAACTTCCACTTCCTGCCTCTGGGCTTTTGGTATTCTTCTTATAGAATGTGCTTTCCCTGAATTACCATATTTAAGGATGTAAATCAAACAAAAATCTCATCCTTGAAGTGAAGCCTTAGTCGCTCAGTCATGTCCAACTCTTTCTGACCCCATGGACTGTAGCCTGCTGGGCTCCTCTGTCCATGGAATTCTCCAGGCAAGAATATTGGAATGGGTTGCCATTCCCTTCTCCGGGGGGTCTTCCTGACCCAGGGATCAAACCCAGATCTCCTGCGTTGCAGGCAGATTCTTTATCGTCTGAGCCACTAGGGAGGCAGTCTTAAAACATCCCTCAATTCTTCTTAGCTATAAGTTATTTTCATCTTTTGTCCTTTCCTTATGTGTCTTGCTCACTTAACCTTGCACAAGGGGTAAAATGATGTGTATATAGTAAACTACGTGTATAAGAAAGAAACATATACATAGAAACACGTTTGCATAAAGAAATATAGATATACAAGCAATATCCATACTGAAAGGGAATAAATATTCTCAACATGGATCTCTATCTAACAACTTGATTTTTTGGATTATTTCTTCAAAGATGTATTCAAATATAAGAAAGAACATCTTGCATCACTATTTATGAACATTCTCTCCCTTATGTTTTTGTTAAGTTCTCCTAGAACAGGGGCCATACATTGTTCATCTTTTATATCCCTTACCTGATTGTGTAGTGTATGCATTGTATATATTACGGGTAATGCATGCCCCTCAATTTGCCCTCTGAGGGTATATTCTGAAATAAAACTAATGAAAATCAATGCAAAGAGAGCAAATCTTCCCAATCTATAAAAGTGCTAGTTTACATCATTAACGTGTTGATGATGAGACCAGAACTTCTTTCCCATCTTAATCAAAGACAATAAAGTATTGACTAATTCTTTAAGAGATAAAAATACAATGACTTTTCACTATCCTGAAAATAGTTGAGCTCTGAAGAATTGATGCTTTTGAACTGTGGTGTTGGAGAAGACTCTTGAGAGTCCCTCGAACTGCAAGGAGATCCAACCAGTCCATCCTAAAGGAAATCAGTCCTGAATATTCATTGGAGGGACTGATGCTGAAGCTGAAGGTCCAGTACTTTGGCCACCTGATGTGAAGAACTGACTCATTGGAAAAGACTCTGATTCTGGGAAAGATTGAAGGCAGGAGGAGAAGGGGCTAACAGAGAATGAGATGGTTGAATGGCATCACCAACTCGATGGACATGAGTTTGAGCAAGCACTGGGAGTTTGGTGATGGACAGAGAGAGAAGCCTGGCATGCTGCAGTCCGTGGGGTCAAAAAGAGTTGGACACAACTGAGTCACTGAACTGAACTGATCTTGAAAATAATAATACATACCACTGTTAGACTATAAGAAAGAACTCTGAGTATCTAGATAATGTAAAATAAAGGTTAGTCTGTGGATTATAAGGGTAACAAGGTCAATAGCAGATACTCAGAATATCCCAGAATATCCTAAAGTTCAGATCAGAATATCCTAATGCTTTAATTGATCAGGTTATCATATATAATATGACACATTCCATTATAAACCCTTATTTTCCTTTTACTTTACTGCAATAAAAGATGTCTTCCCTCTCAACTGATCTCCCATTTTACCAGATTCCCAATGTCATCACTGCCTAACTTTTTTTTTTCCTTTTTCTCTTTAATATCTAGGACTTAAGAATATACTTCTCTTTTCCCTTTGACCTGAGGAAAAACTAAATACAGTCTAAATTAGAGCCTGAGCTAGACTAATTGACTGAGAGTGACTCTGAGATTTGCAGGTTTCTACATAAGCCCTAGATTCCTAATTAGCTCAACAGGGAACAAAGTAGCATTCAGCCTTTCTTTTCTCTTCTGATCCTCCCCCAACTTGGCAAGACAGTTTGCAGCCCATGAGGCTCAGTAAAAATAAATCACCATCACAGAGGTATGGTGCACCATAAATATTCAAAACCTAGAATCACAAACTTACAAATTGGAAGGGTTTCATAGATATGTCCAGAGTGCCCAGAGTTATGGACCATTTTCTCTACTAAAAAGGAGGAAAATGCCACAATGATTACTCATGACAATTTAACCACCTCTATTTTTAGTTAATTAAGAATATCTTTTAACTGTTAAGTACAAGTCTAATTTTCCAATCCAGAAATAACATAAATTCTTGTGTTTTCTCCCTAGGATTAGTACAGAAACCAGAGCTCAAAGGAATGATAGAGGAAGAGAAGGGAATCCCCAAAGCATTAAATAATAGGTCTGCATCTTATAGCTCATCATCCCTAGACAATCAGACACTACATAAATGTTTCCATTGTTCATTTCCTTTATTGCAGATACAATGAAACTGTCCAGCATGATTAAGAGATGTCTTACCATAAAAAATAGAGGCCTTTTCCTAGAATACATCATTGAAAGCATTTTTTAAAAAGCTGATTAAATGTCTCATCTGTTTCATCACAAACCCTCACTTACTAAAGATAAAGAAATCATGCAGTAATTCAAACTGTATTTTTAGAGATTAAGTTTTATGCCAAAATGATTACATATTCCAGCAATAGCTCTCTAAAGATGCTGGTTTTACAAAATAGCTTCCAGTGGTTAAAATAGATAAGCATTTCCAAACCAAATACGCTGCATTTGGTACTCAGTAGGAATTTGTTGAACAAATGAATAAATTTGCTCCTGTGGTAGTAAACGCCACCTGCTGTTAATTAAAACGGCCTAAAATATGTTTTACATGGTGACTTTTAGGGGGAAAGCTCACTAATAGAAACTTGTTTCTTATATTCCTTAGCAGATTAAAAAAAAGTGTCAGTTAATAGATGCTGACTTTGAAGTTTATTCACTCTCTGCAAATTAATGCTGCATTCTTTTCCAACAGAAACTATCAAGCAAAGATTTCTCAAATTTTTGTAGTCATCCTCCTCCACCAATAATATATTTTTACATATTATATATTTTTATTATCTTATCTCTTCTTACTTTCCATGATAAAGAGATCTCCAGCTGGTGGGTTGTTCCCAATGCTCTGAACTCAACATTCAAACTCCTTCATTGTATACCTACTTGCATATCAAATACCTCATTATTTTTCTTTTTAATCTAGAGTTTTTCATCTTCTATTCCACCTTTAAACAGGTTTAAGACTCTAAGTTTCTGTTTTTGCCCTTTTTCCCTTCGGTCCTTTCCCCCACTTTTGCCCTCCTTCTAAACCTAAGCTTCTGAAATGTGTATTCCATAGCCACTGTTGACCTTTCTGGCTTCTCATTCCCTGCCTTAACCCCAAAATAGGAATCTTTTTCCTACCTCTCCTCTCACCCTCTCCTGGACATGCCACCACTGCCACCTGGGCATCTTGCAGTCCTCATCTTATGCTATTTCTATCAACATCTTTCTTGAAACTCTATCCCTTCCATTTCTGTGATACAATTCTCAGTTTTGCTCCAGATTCTTTGGTCCTGATTCAACCTCACTCTTCATCATGAGAAAATATACATTAAAAAAAAAAAAAAAAAAGGAAAGCTCACTGGTAATTAAAGAGATGCAAATTAAAATATGATTTATAATGTGTTTCTGATGAAATTTACAAGGAAAGGAATTCATTTGCTAGCTGCAAATACAAATGGAAATAACCATTTCAGAAGGCATTTAGCTAAATGTTTTAAGAGCCTAAAAAAGGCATATATACCTTGACCTAAAAATCATTCTATCGTTATGAATATGGCTTAAGGAAATACTTGTGACTATATGAAGAATTTTGTTTGTCAGGACATCTATCTCACAGCACTGGTTATACTACGGAAATCGATAAATGACTAAAAATGCTCAATAGTGGAGAAACGGATAAATTATAGCTTATCAATACAAATAAATGCTAGGCACCTTTTTAAAATAATGCAGGCAATTATATGTACCTATGTTCTCACTACATTTTCAAGTTGAAAAGATAGGTTATAAAAATTATTTATGAAAAGAGTATGTTTACAAATGTGTACGTGCAAATACATAAAATAGTGAAAGGTTTTGGATACAACTGTCTGCTGCTGTTTCACGTGATTGGTGGAAATAAAGGTGATTTTTTTTTTAACTTTTCAATTAAAAAAAATTCTTACAATAAACAAGTATTATTTTTGCCAGAGTGGAATAAAAATGAAAATATTTTCAAAAGTGTTTGTATTTGAATAAATTAAACACAATACTGAATTTTTAGTATGGAACTTTGAGCTTATAACTTGGATGAATTTGTTTTTCCTTCTCTAAAGACAGATATTCAGAGTTAATAAAATTTAAGTGAAGGTTGTTTCAAAATGATGTGTTCCCTTATTCTTATTTTGCTTATTGAATAGAATGGAAAAATAAAAGATGTGGCATGAAAAACTTGGAAAATTTTACATTGCAAAACAGTAGTGTCTAAGAGATGTTAGGGGAAAGAAATCAACACATTATGATTTCTGAGCTATCAGAGAAGGCAGTAAGTATATGTAGGCTTCCCTGGAGGCTCAGATGGTAAAGAGTCTGCCCACAATGTGGGAGAGCAACTGAATTACATTTTTATTCCACCAACACCAGCCACTAATGTTTATTGAGCAATATGTCCAAGCACCATGCTGAAGCCTTAATTTGAATCATCTAGTAGGTCACTACATCATGTGAAATGCCAGGCTGGATGAAGCACAAGCTGGAATCAAGATTTCTGGGAGAAATATCAATAACCTCAGACATGTAGATGACACAACCCTTATGGCAGAAAGTGAAGAAGGACTAAAGAGCCTCTTGGTGAAAGAGGAGAGTGAAAAAGTTGGCTTAAAACTCAACATTCAGAAAACTGAGATCATGGCATCCAGTCCCATCACTTCATGACAAATAGATGGTTAAACAGTAGAAACAGTGATTGACTTTATTTTTTGGGCTCCAAAATCACTGCAGATGGTGACTGCAGCCATGAAATTAAAAGACATTTGCTCCTTCGAAGAAAAGCTATGACCAACTTAGACAGCATATTTAAAAGCAGACTTTGCCAACAAAAGTCTGTCTAGCCAAAGCTATGGTTTTTCCAGTAGTCATGTATAGATGTGAGAGCTGGACTATAAAGAAAGCTAAGTGCCAAAGAATTGATGCTTTTGAACTGTGGTGTTGGAGAAGACTCTTGAGAGTCCCTTGGACTGCAAGGAGATCCAACCAGTCCATCAAAGGAAATCAGTCCTGAATATTCATTGGAAGGACTAATGCTGAGCTGAAACTTCAATACTTTGGCAACCTGATGTGAAGAACTGACTCATTGGAAAAGACCCTGATGCTTGGAAAGATTGAAGGCAGGAAGAGAAGGGGACAACAGAGGGTGAGATGGTTGGATGCCATCAGCCACTTGATGGACATGAGTTTGAGTAAGCTCTGGGAGTTGGTGATGGACAGGGAGGCCTGGTGTGCTGCAGTCCATGGGCTCGCAAAGAATTGCACACAACTGAGCAACTGAACTGAACTGAGTTGGTCACTACAGCAAGAGGTTGAGGCAGCAACCATTATGATTCTATTTTAAAGATGATAAAAGGAGATAAATGAGTCTATTTTTGGCCATGAGGGTGAGTGAAGGGGTTTGAGCCTAATCTAATTCCAGAGTTTGAGTGTCCCATTACTTTGTGATATGTCCTCATATTGTTCATATCAAAAGAGAAATTACCATTACCAAAATTTCTCATACATACATGATCCAGTTTTATAAACAGCATCATAAAGTTTAGATAGAATATTTTCCTATCCATATCCTTTAATTAATTAAAGGATAATAACTTGGAGAAACACACATACATATATGTACGTACACACTTGAGTACATATATATAGACATATAAAACTTTTTATACATATGAATAGCTACTCTCCTATTACCATTCACCATCAAAGCCATTTTCTAATTCCCCTCAACATACACAGACACCTCACATTTTCAGAGTTCTAATGATAATGGAATATACTGTATACATAAGTAAAAGAAAATTGTGTGTAATGAAAACTAATAAAATATTTACCCCAACATGACCAAATCTTTTTACTTTATTACGTTATATACTATCAGTTAAATATTTATTTATTCATTATTTCATTTTATAAAAATCAAGCATGCCAAACCATGCTCAGTTCAGTTCAGTTCAGTCACTCAGTCGTGTCCAACTGTTTGTGACCCCATGAATAGCAGCACGCCAGGCCTCCCTGTCCATCACCAACTCCCGGAGTTTACCCAAACTCATGTGCATCGAGTCAGTGATGCCATCCAGCCATCTCATCCTCTCTTGTCCACTTCTCCTCCTGCCCCCAATCCCTCCCAGCATCAGGGTCTTTTCCAATGAGTCAACTCTTCCCACGAGGTGGCCAAAGTACTGGAGTTTCAGCTTCAGCATCAGTCCCTCCAATGAACACCCAGGACCGATCTCTTTATAATGGACTGGTTGGATCTCCTTGCAGTCCAAGGGACTCTCAAGAGTCTTCTCCAACACCACAGTTCAAAAGCATCAATTCTTCGGCGCTCAGCTTTCTTCACAGTCCAACTCTCACATCCATACATGACCAC
>SJYT01065914.1:69158-141314 GCA_006410635.1 Cephalophus harveyi | reverse complement strand
GTTCTATACATCTGTGTCTCTTTTGCTGTCTCGCATAGACAGTTATCATTACCATCTTTCTAAATTCCATATATATGTGTTAGTATACTGTATTGGTGTTTTTCTTCCTGGCTTGCTTCACTCTGTATAATAGGCTCCAGTTTCATCCACCTCATTAGAACTGATTCAAGTGTATTCTTTTTAATGGCTGAGTAATACTCCATTGTGTATATGTACCACAGCTTTCTTATCCATTCATCTGGTGATGGACATCTAGGTTGTTTCCATGTCCTGGCTATTAGAAACAGTGCTACGATGAACAGTGAAAATGAGTATACTACCCAAAGCAATCTACAGATTCTGCCCATTTTTGATTGGGTTGTTTGTTTTTCTTTATTGGGCTACATGAGCTGTTTGTATATTTTGGAGATTAATTACTTTTCAGTTGTTTTTGAAAATATTCTCTCCTATTTTGTAGGTTGTCTTTTCATTTTGTTTATGTTTTTCTTTGCTGTGCAAAAAGTTTTATGTTTAATTAGGTCCCATTTATTTTTGTTTTTATTTTCATTACCCTAGGAGGTGGGTCAAAAAATATCTTGCTCTTATTTGTGTCAGAGAGTGTTCTATGTTTACCTCTAAGGGTTTTATAGTATCTGGTCTTACATTTAGGCCTTTCATCCATTTTGAGCTTATTTATGTATATGGTAATAGAGAATGTTCTAATTTTGTTCTTTTACATGTAGCTTTCCAGTTTTCCCAGCATCACTTAGTGAAGAGAATTTCTTTTCTCCATTGTATAGTCTTGCCTCCTTTTCATAGATAAGGTGACCATAGGTGAGTGAATTTATCACTGGCCTTTCTATTTTGTTGCATTGATCTGTATTTCTGGTTTTTGTGCCAGTACTGTAGTGTTTTGATGGCTGTAGCTTTGTAGTATAACCTGGAGTCGGGGAGCCTGATTCCTCCAGTTATATTTTTCTTAAGAATGTTTTGGCTATTTAAAGTCTTCTATGTTTCTGTAGCATATTGTAAAAAGTTTTGTTTAAATTCTGTGAAAAATATTACTGGTAATTTGATAGGGATTGCATTGAATCTGTACTACTTTGAGAAAATTACAGGCCAATATCATTCACAAACATGTATACAAAATACTCAACAAATACTAGCAAGCCAAATCCAACAACACATTAAAAGTATCATACATCATGATTAAGTATATGATTTATCCTAGGGATGCAAGGATTCTTCAGTATATTCAAATCAATCAATGTGATATACCACATTAACAAACTGAAGAATAAAAATCATATAATCATTTCTATAGATGCAAGAAAAGCTTTTGAAAGAATCCAAAACCCATTTACCGGAGAAGGGAATAGCAAACCACTTTAGTATACTTGCCTTGAAAACCCCATGAACAGTACAAAAAGGCAAAAAGATAGGACACTGAATGATGAAATCCCCAGGTTGGTAAGTGCCCAATATGCTACTGGAGATCAGTGGAGAAATAACTCCGGAAAAAATGAAGAGACGGAGCCAAAGCAAAAACAAAACCCAGTTGTGGATGGGACTGGTGATGGAAGCAAGGTCTGATGCTGTAAAGAGCAATATTGATTAGGAACCTGGAATATTAGGTCCATGAATCAAGGCAAATTGGAAGTGATCAAACAGGATATGGCAAGAGTGGAAAGAATTCACAGAACTATACAAAAAAGATATTCATGACCCAGATGATCACGATGGTGTGATCACTCATCTAGAGCCAGACATCCTGGAATGTGAAGTCAAGTGGGCCTTAGGAAGCATCACTATGAACAAAGCTAGTGGAGGTGATGGAATTCCAGTTGANGAAGAACTGTCCAAAAAAGATCTTCATGACCCAGATAATCACGATGGTGTGATCACTCATCTAGAGCCAGACATCCTGGAATGTGAAGTCAAGTGGGCCTTAGGAAGCATCACTATGAACAAAGCTAGTGGAGGTGATGGAATTCCAGTTGAGCTATTTCAAATCCTGAAAGATGATGTTGTAAAAGTGCTACACTCAATACACCAGCAAATATGGAAAACTCAGCAGTGGCCACAGGACTGGAAAAGGTCAGTTTTCATTCCAATCTCAAAGAAGGGCAATGCCAAAGAATGTTCAAACTACTGCACAATTGCACTCACCTCACATGCTAGCAAAGTAGTGCTCAAAAGTCTCCAAGCCAGGCTTCAGCAGTATGTGAACCATGAACTTCCAGATGTTCAAGCTGGTTTTAGAAAAGGCAGAGGAACCAGAGGTCAAATTGCCAACATCCACTGGATCATCGAAAAAGCAAGAGAATTCCAGAAAAACATCTACTTCTGCTTCATTGACTATGCTAAAGCCTTTGACTGTGTGGATCACAATAAACTGTGGAAAATTCTTCAAGAGATGGGAATACTAGACCACCTGACCTGCCTCCTGCAGGTTAAGAAGAAACAGCTACAACAAGACATGGAAAAATGGACTGGTTCCAAACTGGAAAAGGAGTACATCAAGGCTGTATACTGACACTGCTTATTTAACTTCTATGCAGTGCAGCAGCAGGAGCAGCAGTGTGCATCATGCAAAATGCTGGGCTGGATGAAGCACAAGCTGGAATCAAGATTGCTGGGAGAAATATCAATAACCTTGGATGTGCAGATGACCCTACCTTTATGTCAGAAAGCAAAGCGAAACTAAAGAGCCTCTTGATGAAGGTGAAAGAGGAGAGTGAAAAAGTTGGCTTAAAACTCAACATTTAAAAAACTAAGATCATGGCATCCAGTCCCATCACTTCATGGCAAATAGATGGGAAAACAATGGAAACAATCACAGACTTTATTTTCTTTGTCTCCAAAATCACTGCAAATGGTGACTGCAGCCATGAGATTAAAAGACATTTTCTCCTTGGAAGAAAAGCTATGATAAACCTAGAAAGCCTATTAAAAAGCAAGGACATTACTTTGCCAACAAAGGTCCCTGTAGTCAAAACTATGCTGTTTCCAGTAGTTATGTATGGATGTGAGAGTTGGATCATAAAGAAGGCTGAGTACCAAAGAATTGATACTTTTGAACTGTGGTGTTGGAGAAAACTCTCGAGAGTTCCTTGGACTGCAAGGAGATCAAACCAGTCAGTCCTAACGGAAATCAATCCTGAATATTAATTGGAAGGACTGATGCTGAAGCTGTAGCTCCAATACTTTGGATACCTGATGCGAAGAGCTGACTCATTAGAAAAGACCCTGATGCAGAGAAAGATTGAAGGCAGGAGGAGAAGGGGACGACAGAGGACGAGATGGTTGGATGGCATCCCCGACTCAATGAACATGAGTTTGAGCAAGCTCTGGAAGATGGTGAAGGACAGGGAAGCCTGATGTGCTGCAGTTCATGGGGTCACAAAGAGTTGAAGACAACTCAATGACTGAACAAGAGTCGGAAAGTGTTACAGCTTGGTAGCAATAATGCCTTTCACATGGTATATACAAGGTACTATGGAAAGTTCGAGTCAGTGATGCCATCACTGACTCGATGGATGTACGTCTGAGTGAACTCCGAGAGATGGTGATGAACAGGGAGGCCTGGCATGCTGCGATTCATGGGGTCGCAAAGAGTCGGACACGACTGAGCGACTGAACTGAACTGATGGAAAGTTCTGTCTGCGTCTATATTAGCCAAATCAAATGCAGAGTTGAAGAAAATTGGTCAAAACGTTCCCTTTAAAAAAAAATCAAACTACATTTTTTCAAGTCAATCAGACCAAGGTGGCAATAAAAGAGTTTCATTTTCCTGTATAATTGGAATAAACTACCTCAGTTTTGCACACACACACATCCCTTCTTCCAAAATGTACACAATGGCTATATAGCTAGCTACAAGTTGCCACACATCTGGAAGACTATTTTAAAACACATTCAAAATGTTTTCACTACAGGATGCCAAGCATCTGGCAATACAAACTTCTCTTAGACATTTTTCTTCTATAAAATTCAGTCCTGTGTAGAGAGTCATTGTGCCAGATATTGAACCGCATGTTTTATTTGTGGAATTGATATACACATATATGTATGCAAAATACATACACTTGCAAAATACACATATATGCAAAATACATATATATGCAAAGGCAAGGGTTTCCTTGTGATTTTGATTTAGGTAGACTTAGCTTAATGATGTTAACAGAGTTGCCACTGATTTTGCATGACTTGCACTCCTCTCTAGCTGTGTCCTCCCCAGCCCCCCAAAAGCCCTTCAGTGGCCTCTATTGGTCAGTTCCTCCCCAGGAACATTGTCTCCCAAAAGAACAGCCCTCACTCACTTGTCTAAATAGTAACTGACTTTATTGGTTTCATTCCTCAGCAAGGATGAGGAAAAGCGAGGCTTCTAGCTTTGCCCGTCTAATAGGAACCAGCCTTACCTGTGGTTCACCAACCATCCCCAAACCATTTGTAAGATCCTGAGGCAGGAGGTAGGTATTCTTCATGTGAGGTCGCCTCCCTCCTCGGGCGAGCCAGCTCAGATTTCCAGAGGCCTTTTCCACAAACTAGCCTAACCACCCCTAGCACCGCTCCACTTGCAACCTTTCCCACTAAGCCTTAAGTCGGGTGATAGCATGGGGGTGGGGTGGGGTGGGGGGTGGTGTTCTGGGTAAAGTAGGCACCAATTATTTCAGTTCTGTAGATTGTGAAGACCTCAGATCACACCTTCTTGCTGGTGACCCAAGAGAAGAGCTATCAACTCCTCACAGGCAGGGCACAGACCACACTCACCCTTGTGGCCTTGGCACTGAGCGCGGCACTAGGCGTGCTGTGTCTACTGAATTGTTCTGGATAAAAATGCAGACTGTCCCAGCATTGAAGTAAAGATGACTGTATTTCAAACTCGAAATCAAATCAAGCAGGTAGTCAGGTTTGAACCTAAGCAGCGTTCATCATTTGGGTAGTTATGCCACGAATAGCAGGCTAACAGGACGGGCCCGCCAGAGCTACCTGGCATTAGGGTGTCACTGGTAAAATGTAAAGACTATGTATAAGGAAGTCTGGGGACTCCATGGGGTACCAGCTTACCTTACTTAGGATTCTTTGACACAAAGAATACACACTTTGGGCGGATGAGCATTCCGTCTCCTCCTTCATGGAACATGCCCTGACCTGATTGGCTTTGGTTCTAGAAGTCACTGGGCTCTTCGGGGCTCTGGAGCTCAGCTGCAGCCATGAACCCACACGTGGTTGTTAAGCTCACTTTGGAGAGTGTGAGGACGTCCCTGAGGGGTCTGATGGGGTCAGGGTGTAGGGGAAGGCGGTAGGGCCTCAGCGCTGGAGTTCCAGAAAGCTGCCTGCGGTGTCTCAGGCAGTCCTTGCAACCTTATTTACACACAGGCTTGCAACCTCCTCTAGAAGCTTCCAGGAAAAAATGGGAAACTCTGAAGAACTCAAGAAATCTTAAATCACAAATGGCATAAGAATTATAGAAATAGAGTTTATACTGTAAACAAGACCTCATATAACCAGTCTGGTGTGGCCTAGGAAAACCTGGATTCGATAAATAGGTAGGTAGATGAATTAAAACACAGAAAGAGGGAAAACAAATTCAGTAACATCAAGCAATGTAACATACTGACACTTTATAATATATTTAATAGCATAAAATATTGTCATTGTGCTTTAAAATATTCTAACTTGAGTATGTAAGTTTCATGTTCCTCTGAGCTGAAAACAGACCTGAGAAAAAAGTAGAAAGGTTTCTTAAAGGGTTAATAATTCCCAGGTGAGGAATGTATTTTAACTCAGAATTCCTCAAGAGAAACCAGCCTTCTCTGTAGATTTTACAAATAACAGCCATTGCTGGCTAATATTTCTAACCTTTATTCAGTTTTCTGTTGATGACAAATCAGAATCAGGGATTATTACTTTTATAAAGAATGTTTAGACATCCCAGTGACATGATCACTATATAAAATAAAATTCAAATTATCTCAGTTTAAACACTGACTTTGACAGTAAAATCATTTAATTTTCTGCTATGGAAACTATTTTAATAATTTTAACCACTTCTTAGATTATATCAATTCTTTGAGATGAAGTACGATGGAGAATGAAAATAATCTTTGTAAATTGAGCTCCATTGCAAAAAAAAAAGATCTCCATTCTTCAGTAGGAATATTAACGGGTAACCTTTCGAGTGCCCTTCCTCGTATTTCTCTTCTTCCTCTGCATCCTCTGCTTTCTACAGCTCAAAGAAAGCCTAGCGCATGAAAACAGATTCTACTTAATGATCCCCTTCCCTCTGCCTTCTCCCATTCTCTTTCATTCACATTCCCAACTTTGCATCTCTGTTCTCATTTTCTTTTTTCTTTCCGGGGAATGACCACCTCAAAGGATTAATTCAGAACATGCAGCAGAAAATGGTAACAAGAGTGGGCAAATCAGGATGTGGATTTAAAATCAAGAGGTATTTTAAAGGAGGAGAGTTACTCAAATTAAACATATGTTAAGAATATGGGTTTGTTGTTCATGGCATACCTGCTGCCTGTCATCCCACCCTCATCGGATCAGCCTTCAAGGGCAAAGCATTCCCTAGTGGAATAATAAATAGAGCGACTGGAGTGGATATGAATCTGAGCAGCCCAGCAAGCTGCCTGTCCTCTTGGTCTGACTTCACTGTTGGAACACAGGTGGTCACTGAACCAGATCAACTAGTGAGATGGAGCATGGCCCCTCAGGCTGACTGCCAGAGAGAGAGAGGGAACACAATTCAGGCTCCAAGTAATCAGGCTTTGGGAATAAAAAATTCTAATACAGGTTTTACTGAGCTTTTATACCAAACTGTTTTAACTGACACTGCCTATTTTTCAAGGCATCATCTTTCCTACTTTGATGCAAGTGAACTAGGCAAAAATCCACTGGTCTTTTAAAAAGAATATGCTGGTAAGATGCTTAACAGCTGACCTGCCATCAATCAAGGGGTGTGGCAAATTTATTCTATAGATAAAAATACAAAGAGTTGCCTTATTTCTGCACTTTCATTCTTCTCAATGTACTGTATTTTGCAGCTCTCTGCTGTCTCAGAATTATGCTCCCAAACATTGTTAATATGAACTAGTCACACCTATACTCATTAAAGGTTTCAGGGGGAACTACATAGAATAGCAATATATGATTTATTTGTTCATTTATGTCCTTCCTTGCTTTAGAGGAGTTTTGAAGGTGACGGCAGTGGTATAAGGTATTTATGGGTTGAGTTCATTCCACTGATAGGAAGGATCCAATAGTCTTGGGTCTCTCTGGAGAAGTTTCCATGATATGGACAACTTATCCATAAGCGTTTTAAGGGAAATACTGTTAACTTGGTTTTGAACTAATATGGGTCTGTGAAGCTCAAGGGACTCCTTTCCCATTTATTTTGACATTATTCCTAGAACAAGAGACCTACCTAGCTAGCTGTGATGTTATTATAGACTAATAGAGGCTGACTGGTTTCCCTTTATTCAGTGAAAATAATCCTTGCTAATAAATGAATAGTGTGGGGGAACAGTTTCTAAGTCCCTCAAGGATTTCATAAATGTCCATTTATAAACCATCATACACAAACAACAGAAACTTCTTAACTTTTCATCAGAGAAGTCAGACCCCCAATGTTTGTTTGCTAGTTCAGGCTATCACATACAGAAATGAAAATACATTAACACCAAGACTAACAACGCCCCATATCAGCAGATATTATATCAGAGGACCTGACATATATATATATATACACAAAGATTCCTCTTTCGCTCAGTTGGTGATGTTTTATAGAACTTGGCTCAAAGGTCCCTCATACAAAGGGGAGAACATACTGTAATGTTCCAAAGGCTGGAGTTTTGGGTTCAGCCTGTCTCTGCAACTTTCATTATTCAAAGTGGAAAATCAGGTGAAACCCAGTTCTGAAATTTAGCAAGTCCTCACCTCACAATGTGACCAAGGATATTAAAGAAAATGCCAAGAAACAGGCAGAGGGCATCACTCAAAAGTGTGGCTTGGCAGGAGCGGGGGTGTAGAACACAGGTACAAGCAGGCTGGCGGGGACCAGGCAGGACTTCCCTAAGCACCTTCCTCCAAGGGAAGTCTTTTCAAGAGTTTCGATGACAATGGGTTGACACATGTTGTCAATGCCTTTGACAACATGATGTGAAAGGAAGCAGGTGAGGATGAAGATGGAAAGACACATGAGAAGGGGTAGGGGAGGGCAGACAGCATTGTACCTCCCTACTCCCAAAGCAAACCAAAGGTGCTGCCCTACTCTGGGGCTTGCTCCCTTTGACATTCCAAGGTGATTCTGTCTGTGATGAGCAGTCCTTTATGATGGAATATTATTCTGCTGCAGAACTGGCCAGAGAAGGGGTGGTTTGCCCCGGACAGGAGCATGAGCTATGTTTGACAAGGCAAGACGATGACTGGGCAGGGGAAAAGGGAACCATTCAAGAGAATTCAGGGATCGAAAAGGTAGTGGTCCAGAAAACCATGACGGTTTCTTCAAACCCTGAGGTTCTACAGTTCTATATATGAATAGGTCCTATGGAAAAAACATTAATTCATATGAGAAATAAAGAGCTTCCTTGGTGGCTCAGAGGAAGAATCTACCTGCAATGCAAGAGACCTGGGTTAGATACTTGGGTCAGGAAGACGCCCTGGAGAAGGAACTGGCGACCCACTCCAGAATTCTCGCCTGGAGAATTCCATGGACAGAGGAGCCTGGTGGGCTACAGTCCACGGGGTCGCAAAGAGTCAGACACGATGGAGTGACTAACACTTTCATATGAGAAACAAACACCCAAAAAACAAAATCAAAAGCAAAAAACAATCCTTTCCCCACATAACACAGCAGAACATAGTTAGTCTATCTTAGAATGGTAATTGGACTTAGCTGGGGTTTGCCTTTCCATTTATTTTTTAAAAAATGATTAGACAATGAAATGAAAATACAATCCCTGGTTACAAATATTAAGTGGGTGTGGATGTAGAACTCTGGATCAGTAGTTAAGTTTGGCTAATACAATGTCTCTGCTGCTAAAAGTAAATTAATTATGGAAATCTCCATGAGCCCACAAAAACTCTGCTCACAGTACCTGACCACGCTCCCTCACATTCTTGTATGTGTGTATACTTTGTGGCTAAAGGAGCACATTTGCTTTGATTGTGGAGCTCTTTCCAGACCTTAAGAGCTGCAATTCTAATTTTTACACTGAGAAAATGTTCAAAATGTGTTCCCTTCTGGGGGAGTGAAACGCTGTGCCTCTTTCAAGAGGCAAGCCCTTAGAAGCCCATCAGCTGTTGTTCCAAACCTTCAGGCTCCAGTTTTGTAGCATCTTTGTCCTGTATTTTCTGAAAGGCTTTGAGCTCTTGGACGAACATTCTTCTAGTGGCAATTTTAACATAGCTGAATGCTTTCATTTGTGCTGCAGGTAGCATACACAATAATAGACATCGTTCAGTGAACACTATTCCCAAATAGAAGTTCTCTTCCAAGAATCATTTGCCAGCTGCCCCGCTGTGGGATCAGAGGGTGGGACACTTTTGCTTTTAGACATATGGAAGGGGACAGTAGGAGCTGGGCTTTTAGCAACAGAGCTTTCTGGGGCCCTGGGGTAAGTGTTATACTTCTCGTGGCAGAGAACAAAGACCTCACCGTTCACACGGAGCTCCGCTGAGATTATGAACCGCACACACGGCATAATACTTCACTAAAATGTAGACCAAGAGCACTTTCCTTCAGAAAGATATTCACTGGAAGGACAGGGGCTGAAGCTCCAACGTTTTGGCCAACTGATGCAGAGCTGACTCGTCAGAAAAGACCCTGATGCTGGGAAAGACTGAAGACAATAGGAGAAGTGGGTGGCAGAGGATGAGAGGGTTGGACAGAATCACTGACTCAATGGACATGAGTTTGAACCAACTCCAGGCGACAGTGGAGGACAGGGGGACCTGGCATGCTGCGGTCCATGAGATCGTGAAGGGTCAAACATGACTTAGTGACTGAACAAGTTCAGAGAGAAAAGCTGAATAAGCCAAAGGGAAAGCCTTGGGTATAAGCTGCCTATCTGCTATTGTTAGTGAGGTGGGGGGATCCTGGCTACACTTTCTGAGCTCTAAGCACATTTTGGCCCCTCTTCCATCATGCTCCAGAATTATTTTTTCCATTTTTCCCTCCCCATGCTGCATCTGTAACATAACCACTCTACGTAGTTTATCTCAGGAAATGACAATTGGCTGTCGAATCCCATACAAATTGATTGGATATGACAGCTTAAAAGAATAAATATTCTGCAGAGAAGAAAGTTTTTACTTAGACTCTTGTATTTTCGATCCCTTTTTAAAATCCCTTCTTGCTTAATTTTATTATTTCAATTAGATCATTTAAAAAATCAACACATCACATGCCAACCTCCCCTAAGAGCAATCATAAGATTTGATGATTTTTCTGATACACAGGCTAGGGTTTCAAATTTGCATTATTTTATCTACCAAATTAACTCTGAATTCTAAACCAAACTAATGCCGCCATGTGTTTTTAAATATCTCTAATCCAAACCATCTGGAGAGGCATGGCTTTGCAAAGGCAACCCTTCCAGGACACTCTGTGGATTCTGTCACTGCTTGAGGTTTTGGCAAGCCATCAACATTACTGTAATTCTCTTTTCTGAAATATAGCTTTTGACTAGGATTTGAGAGTCTTGGGTGTGTGCATGCAGGCACTTGGGTACACTTTTGCTCGTCCCTTTCTCTTTTCAGAAGATCATATTTACAACAAACTTCAATAAATACAGGTCTCTGTTGTATACGAAGGATAAAATTAATTTTAACTACTCAACATTATGTTAAGAAACACACCTCTCTGTACATAGGTACTGGAAATACTTTTTAAACAAGTTAAAAAGAAAACATATCAACTTTAAAGAGCAGCAACTACCAAAAGTATAAAGTGATTATGGCAATAATGATTTGTAGATGGAACATATGAACTCAGTACATTTAAGAGGAGATCATAACTAAAAATCAACTAAGCTAAATCTTTGCCTAAGAAAGCAACATCTTGTTTAATTCTTTGGCTACCAGTGAATATATTTAAAAAGTATAAATAAAAACAAAATCAGATATGAGCATGCTAAAAGCAAACCGTGGACCACTTGTCACAACAAAGGCTAAAAGAACTTTCCCTGGGGCTTCCCTGGTGGTTCAAAGGTCAAGAATCCACCTGTCAATATGGGAGACATGGGTTCTATCCCTGATCTCGGAGGATCCCAATGCTGTGGAGCAACTAAGCCCGTGTACTGCAGCTACTGAGCCTGAGCTCAAGAGGCCAGGAGCTGCAGCTACTGAAATCCCTCTAGCGCCTGTGGTCTGCACCAAGAGAAGCCACTGCAATGAGAGTCTACGCACCATGACGAGAGAGTAGCCCACACAGCAACAAAGACCCAGCACAGCCAAGTAAGTAATTAAAAAACTTTCCCTGCAAGTAAGGATGCTCATTCTCCTTCCACAAATTCTTTGATATTAATGCTTTTAGACAAGCTCAAAACTTAATATAAAAAATGGACAGATCCCCCTTTTTTGCTAGGAGCCACTGCCCAAAATACATTATAATAATGATGTGACTGCTGGGAAATCTGAGTGTACGTGTATGTATTACCCCCCTTTCCTCCAATAGTATGAGGCAACCTAAAGACAGACACAAACTGGAAGGTTTCCCTGAAGCTCATAAAGGGGGAAGACGTCTATTCTTTAGAAACAGATGGGCTGAAGTCCAGACTGAGTCTGTGTTTAGAACCTAAAGACGCCAAAGCAATGTAGAGGCACTGCCTCAGAGGTGGCTGCAGCCCAGAACATCCTTGCAGGGGGTTGGGGGGCACTAACATGTTCTGGAGCCTCACCACAGTTCATCTCTGGCTGCTGTTTCCTTTCCTGCAGTGAGATCCTCCACCCCCACATCTCTGAGGGAGAGGGGTGCCTTTCTGAGATCTCTCTTTCCTTTGAGACCACCTGGTAGAATTTCAACCTGCTTCTGCCTATATTAAAATACTGTAGGATAAAGGAAAAGCACAATCTGAGATTTCAGAGTACGGATGCCCCAACCAGGGGGACTGGAGCCCAAGCCTTTAGGAGACACAGCTCCTAACAGAGATGCTAATCTGGTCTCAGATGAAAGTAGAACATGGGTCAACCTCAGGGTCTTTATTCTCGCTCCAGGGTCTACAGAGTGAGCTCAGCATGGCAAAGGGCAAGCGCATCTCTACAGAATTCAACGCAGACACATGAGCTATGGTGGGCTTCTTTACTAGTGGTAAAGAACCTGCTTCCCAACGCAGGAGACCCAGGTTCGATTCCTGGGTTGGGAAGATCCCCTTGAGGAGGGAATGGCAACCCACTCCAATATTCTTGCCTGGAGAATCCCACGTACAGAGGAGCCTGGAGGGATACAGGCCATGGGGTTGCAAAGAACTGGACATGACTGCACACACACGAACTATAGAAGAGACCAGTGGGTACTCTTATGAAGCCTGTGCCTGAGGCAATCCGTGTGAGTAATTGAGCCATGAAAATCGAGGCATCTGTACCTATCAGTATATGGGGGAAGCAGACTAGCAGGGATCCTACTGCAGCCATGTGTCGCAACACAACAGTCAGTTCAGTCAGGCAGTTCAGTCGCTCAGTCGTGTCTGACTCTTTGCAACCCCATGAATCGCAGCACGCCAGGCCTCCCTGTCCATCACCAACTCCCAGAGTTCACTCAGACTCACGTCCATCAAGTCCGTGATGCCATCCAGCCATCTCATCCTTGGTTGTCCCCTTCTCCTCCTGCCCCCAGTCCCTCCCAGCATCAGAGTCTTTTCCAATGAGTCAACTCTTCACATGAGGTGGCCAAAGTACTGGAGTTTCAGCTTTAGCATCATTCCCTCCAAAGAAATCCCAGGGTTGATCTCCTTCAGAATGGACTGGTTGGATCTCCTTGCAGTCCAAGGGACTCTCAGGAGTCTTCTCCAGCACCACAGTTCAAAAGCATCAATTCTTTGGCGCTCAGCTTTCTTCACAGTCCAACTCTCACATCCATACATGACCACAGGAAAAACCATAGCCTTGACTAGATGGACCTTTGTTGGCAAAGTAATGCCTCTGCTTTTCAATATGCTATCTGGGTTGGTCATAACACAATAGTACCAGTTACCAAAACACTGAGATGACTTTGTACTTGTTAGAAAAATGCTTTTCCCCACATCCTCCCAGTGCTCCCCTGCTACCGGACCCCTGCACCCTCTCTCTTGCACCCTTCAGTCATGGCCTCCCCCATTCAGCACCTAAAGGTGAGATGCCTAACACAAAGGGGGCCCTAATCCATGCTCTCTGGACAGTACCGTACAGATTGCTACATACTTAGAATTTCAGTGCTGCATAGTAAATAACTGACATTCACAGGTTACTCTGGTACCTAACAATGAATGCTTTATACATACTGCCTCCTGCCCGTCCCATGCATGCTCAGTTGCTCAGTTGTTTCCAACTCTTTGCAACCCTATGGACTGCAGCCTGCCAGGCTCCTCTGTCCATGGGATTCTTTAGGCAACAGTACTAGAGTGAGCTGCCATGCCCTCTTCCAGGGGATCTTCCCGACCCAGGGATCAAACCCAGGTCTCCTGCATTGCAGGCAGACTCTTTACTGCTGAACCTCCAGGGAAGCCCCAGCTGTTTCCTGTGCTGTGCTCAGCTGCTTCAGTCATATCTGACTCTTTGCAACCTATGGACTGCAGCCCACCAGGCTCCTCTGTCCATGGGATTCTCCAGGCAAGAATACTGGAGAGGGTTGCCATGCCTGCCTCTAGGGGATCTTCCCAACTCAGGAATCGAACCCATATCTCTGGCAACTCCTGCGTTGTAGGTAGTTTCTTTACCCACTGAGCCACCTGAGAAGCCCCAGCTGTCTCCTAGGACTCAGTAAATATCTCATCATTTAGTCATGAAACCAGTTTAAATGACTGGGAAGGTAGAACTTTGTAACTGCTCAGGTTTCCTCTTCACTTGGCTCTTGTATATAAAAAGCACACATGGGGGTCTAACAAGAGGAGACAGCCAGGTGATGGGAATTAGGGCATGGTGGGGACTGGGGCCAACTGAAGTTCTTGTGGAGAGGGGATGGCCTCTTCTCAGCTCTAGCCTATTGTTGCTGTGAGGATCTGGCCATAGTGGGTACCCTGTAAATGTATGAATAAAGGAATGAGTGAATGGATGAATATGTAAGGTGAGATTTCTTTGTAAAATACTCAAGTAAGGAAAATAAGAATACCAAAGTTGAAGCGTCCTTCAATGAGATGGACTATCATGCAGTAACAGAGAAACAACCAGATTTAAAGAGAATGCTTTTGTCTCTTCAAAGCAGGTTCACCTATTACTATGGGATTATGTTCTCCTTAAAGTCATCTGTTGGAGTCCTGAAACTCAGAGTGGTGTTATCTGGAGATGGGCGTTTTGGGAGGTAATTAGGTTTAAATGAAGTCATAAAGGGGAGGCCCTCGTCATGGTATTAAAATATAAGAAAAGCTCACTCACACTCTCTCTCTACATGAGGACGGACCTAAAAGGCAGTCACCTGTAAGTCAGGGAGAGTCCTCACCAGAAACCTCAACAGCTGGCACCTTGATCTTGAACTTACCAGCTCCAGAACTGTGAGAAAATTGTTTTCTGCTTTTTAAGCCACCCAGTCTGATACATTATTATGACAGCCTGAATACACTGTGCGTGTGCTCGGTCATGTTCAACTCTTAGTGACCGCGTAGACTGTAGCCCGCCAGGCTCCTCTGTCCATGGGATTCTCCAGGCAAGAATACTGGAGTGGACTGCCATTTCCTTCTCCCTATTATCCCTTTTATCCTCACAATAATACTAAGAGGTAAACAGATGTCATTGGCATTCAAGCCAGACCCCTGATAACACTCATTTCCATTAGACCAAGCTCTTGGGACCTCAACAGGGGGCAGGGTGGGGAGGACAAGCAGAGTTACAGGCTGGAACCTCACTCATGCTGTTTCCTGGAGCTCACTGCACAGCACCAATGATTCCTGGGCAATTCCTTGATGAAGCACAACTGCAGAAAGCCCAGTTCAGACCATGTTAGCACAGTGCATGGCAAGAAGAGAGAAGGGCATTTACGGGACTGAATAAAATCTTCAACACTGAGTTCTCTGCCCCCAACCTATGTGCACATCAATGGGGCAGAGCAAACGTTAGGTAGCTTTGTAATAACACTAAATGTCAGCTTGATCACTGGCAACATGACATGGCAAGACCAAACAATTTAAAAATAAGAATGAGGCACCAGCCTATGTTCGATGCAGGATACAGGATGCTTGGGGCTGCTACATGGGGATGATCCAGAGAGAGGAAATGGGGTGGGATGTGGGAGGGGGATTCAGGATTGGGATCTCATGTACACCCATGGTGGATTCATGTCAATGTATGGCAAAACCAATACAGTATTGTAAAGTAAAATAAAGTTAAAAAAAAAAAAAAAAAAGTTAAAAAAAAAAAAAAGTTGTCCAAAGATGGACTCTCTTTTACAGCATCCCTTGCATGTAATAATAGCTCGCTTGGTCACTTGTCACATATACAGCTCCTTCAATGCTATTTCCAGATGAAGAAATGCCCCTGATACTATCTCTTTGTTATAATCCTGCCAATAACTAATAATCTCCTTAGATGTATCCTAATGACCAGTTTTGGTTCTTCTTATGTTAATTTTTAGTGAAGATTCTAGAAAGCAGGCAGATAAAGAATGAAAGCTGGCAAGGCAGTTTCTCTGCTGCCAGCTTCCTGGGTTGAAACAGAAAAAGAAAAGTTCCTGCTGTTTGATTTAATAAGAATCAGTGTCTAGCTCAAGCCTCTCTCGTCGGACCAGTCATACTCAATTGGCATAAAAGAAGAGTTTCCAAGTGTCTGCATTTCATTTCAGCAAGTACATGTAAATTCCCGTGTGAAAGTAAAGTGAAAGTCACTCAGTCACGTCTGACTCTTTGCGACTCCATGCAGTCCATGGAATTCTCCAGGCCAGAATACTGCAGTGAGTAGCCTTTCCCTCCTCCAAGGGATCTTCCCAACCTAGGGATCGAACCCAGGTCTCTGGCATTGCAGTCAGATTCTTTACCAGCTGAACCACCAGGGAAGCCCAAGAATACTGGAGTGGGTAGCCTATCCCTTCTCCAGTGGATCTTCCTGACCCACGAATCGAACCGGGGTCTCCTGCATTGCAGGCGGATTCTAACCAACTGAGCTATCACTGTGTGCTTTTTCCTAAAGACACAAAATAGCCCTGCTGTGCTGCTGCTGTTCTTGTCTGATCCTTATAACCTGAATCTTTTGTGTAAAAGTTTAATTCTACCTTTGTGTCACATGAATTCCTTAATTACCCATAACTATGTACTTTGAAACGCATCTCATAGTCTATACAACCAACGATGCTGGTTTGCTCTTTGGGGTCTCTCCATCCTGCACTGCCTTTGAAAACTAGGTCTTACATTCGCCAGCACGTCTTTATCCATGGAGTTCATTCTCCAGTTACTAAGCACCTAATATGTGCCCTCACTTTGTCATCCCGGGAATTCATATTGAATATGTAACCCTAGTTGTCAAATAAACTTTTTTTTTTTCAAATTTATTGGGATATAGTTGTTTCCTCTTCTTTCATCTCTCCTCTTTTCTGACCTCTACAGAGTAACAGGGCTTCCCTGGAGGCTCAGTGGCAAACCCGCTTGCTAATGCAGGAGATGCAGGTTCCATCCCTGGGTCGGGAAGATCCCCTGAAGGAGGAAATGGCAACCCACCCCAGTGTTCTTGCCTGGGCAATCCCATGGACAGAGGAGCCTGGAAAGCTACAGTCCATGAGGTCACAAAAGAGTCAGACATGACTTAGTGACTAAAGAGCAACAACTGAGCAACAAGTACTTTCCACATTGAAAAGCTTAGAAAATGACTTAAAAAAAAAAAAAATCAGTCAGGCCCTAAGGAAGTTACCCTCCCTTAATTAAAAAAGAATCCTGAAGTCAAATTCTAACACTTTTCTGGTCATAAAATACCTTGGGAAATTCTTTTAAATTAATGTATATCTTTGTGTCTATAGCGGTTTTGTTATTTAGATTACATGCCACAGTCTGGGCTAGGGAAGGGATGAAAGTTGATGGGAGAAGAAATCAAGTTTATTGCAATAAACCTCACAGCTCCACCAGAGCTGGAGGAAGTCTCCTTTCTATGACGTGACGACAATGCCTCGCCAACTGCCCTGTGGTCACTTGGCAGTGTGGTCAGCCAGGAACAGAGCTGCCTGTCCACTGTGTCCACTCCCCCCACCAGCTGCCCACAATCCCATCACTCGTCCCAGGGAGGTCTGCAGCCTGGGAGAACCTCATGCAGAACCAGACGCTGAATGGCCAAAGCTGTCACTGCAATCTCACCTGTAATCTTTACAGAACCTTAATGAGAAGAGAAGATGCGGACCAAGTCAGCTGAGGATTTTCAACACGGGTACAAAGGAGGTTAGTTGGTATGAACCCCACTTCACATTCTGCTTCCCCTGCTCCAACCCCCAAATCAGGATCGATTTGGGTCTATGTCAATTTCAGGTCATTGTCAGATAATAAGAAGAGAATGCCAAGGACAAAGAAACCAAATTGGGAAAAAAAATAAAAGTAAAAATAAAAACCTCTGACAAACCCAAGCCTCTAAATATAGCTTTTCCACTTTCCTCAATGCAGCTAATTCTAAGATATGTATTTCTGATTCTACTCATTCTGTTTTAAAAGAGAAAGACCACACCAGGGTAAGCAGCGCAGGGTGGTCAGATGCAGAATCTAATGACAGTGTGGGGAACCCACTACAGAAGACGGCAGGAGCGCTGCCAGATGCTGTGGCGGGGACCAGTGACTGACTGCTCCGCAGAGTGCCCTGATGTTCTCCAAGTACGGATGGCTCTTACTGAAATGAAAATAGAACACGCAGAACCAGAGCCCATACTAAAGATTCGGTTTAGTAAAGACAGAATACTGCCCACGAAAGTAGAGGGTATTTGGCCTTGCTATTTTCAGAGAGAAAGGAGCCTTCCTCCTGCCATCTTTTTACCATTAGGATAAAAGCCTGACAGTCCTCGCAAAGGAACACTGAACCACTGTCTACATCTTGTGCATGTGTTTGCTAGTGCCCCAAATGATGTTTTTCTGAGTCATAGGATTTGTTTGCAACTATATTCACTTGCCAAAAACACGGAGAATCGGCAGAAATCAGCAAGAAATGGCCAGCTAATGCAATTAGTCCAACCTGATAAAAGTACAATCATAAGCACTCGCAGTGCCTCCCTACCCTCAGCCCCCTTTCTTATTAAGCAAACTAATTTTGAAATTATTAGAACATCACAGGAGAATGTGGAAACAAGTTCAACCTACCCAATTTCAGAGAGAGAGTGTCTAGAGAGCACCAGCTGTAATAAATAATCTCTACTAATGATTAGAAGGGGTGTGACAAAGACAGTGAGAGGTCAGTGAGTGGAGGGTTTGGTTTCTCTCATGTCTCATCCCTGGGTTGGGAAGATCCCATGGAGAAGGGAATGGCTGCCCACTCCAATATTCTAGCCTGGAGAATTACGGACAGAGAAGCCCGATGGGCTACAGTCCCTGGGGGTTGCAAAGCATCAGACACAATTGAGCAGCTAACACTTCTACACGTCACTAGTTTTAGTTCTGTGGCCACTCCAAATCCCTCCTGAACTACCATGGCTATGTCACAGCAACCAAACTGTCCTGTTGCTTCTTCCCTCCACCTCACCTCTACCCACCAAGTCATGTGCACCTTCCCTGGCTGTCCAAGTGAACCCTGCGTTGGTCTCCCAACAGTTCAGCCACACACACTCAGGATCACAGCGCTTCCGCAACCACTGTTACTTACCTGGTGGTGATTCAAACTTCATCGAGACCAACTGTGGCAAGATGGGTCACTATCCCACAGAAATGGTACTCTCCAGTGCACGCTGTGTACGCTCAACACGGGTGAGCCCCCTCCTGGAGAAACTCTTGCTCTTCTGACCACCTCAGAAGCAGACCCCAGCAATGAGTGAGCCAGAGGGAATAAGTGTGTGTGTGTGGGGGGGGGGGAAGGGGCATTGTAAGAAGGGGCAGGGAGTTGGGTAGGAAATTTCTCAAATAGGGAGCAAAAGCAAGAAATCCCCCCGCCAGCTTCTGGTCGCCAGATGAAGTGAAGATAGTAGTAGGAATTTGGGGGAATACAGAGATATCTTAGCATCTTTTGGTAGGATATTAAGAGCACTTCTGACTTGAAAAAAAATCAAGAGCATATCTTCTATAACACATACACTGGAGCATTTAAAAAGCAAGTAAAAATAAGGTTAAAGGCATTCTGGTGAAGCTTTTCCTAAATGATCCCAAAGACAGCAGGAAATGAAAAGAAAGGATGTTCTTCTCAGTCAATGCTAGTATTAACCATTGTGTCAGAAAACACAGTTTGAAAATTCCAGTTAATTCCCAAACCTTCTGGAATTTGTGTCTTCACTCAATTTATTAGTTCCTACTGACCTGTTACTATGCAATGTTGTGAATGTTAAGCACATTCTCAAATTGTTATTGTCACAGGCAACCCACTGCTAGTTAATATAATAATAAACATTTTTTTGATGATGATAAACATTTTGTACACTGACCAAAACAATATAGTGTGTCACTTCTTAAAGTTAAAAAAATTCAGTATATGATTTATACACTATTCAAAATACTTCAAATGGCGCTGTTTTTTTTTTTTTTTTTTTAATGTGCTTCTGTTTATCCCATAATCCTTTTAGTATTTGCTCGGTAATTCAGCAAAACTCTTTAAACTGAATAAAATTAGGATTTTGTGCTTCTATGTTTACAGAAAGAGCATATCAGACTGACAAATTTGATAATCTTAAAAAGAAAGAAAGAAAGAAAAAACTGTTCTCATTTCAAAGGTTCAAAAAATAAAGGTTATTTACTATGCAGACCAGGACTTCTTGTTGTTTTTATGATAGCAAATTAGAAAAACATGGTCAGAGTTAGAGGTTACTCAATCAGGTTGAAGCTAGGACCTTTATTCCAGCAGTCCTTGTTCCTCAAATTATATCTGATAATGTTCTAAAGTCTAAACACATTTTAGTTCAAAACGATACTCAGCTCTTAGATATAAAATGGCACTAAGCTTTCAAATATCAACAGGTTTACCCAGTCTCTCCAACTGATGCATTTGTTTTCAGAGTAATCTGCCACTCAGGACCTCTGAATTGTAATATCTGAGGAGCTGAAACTTTGAGCTAGAATGTTTCCATTTTTCTGTGCATAATCATAGGAGAGGGGCATTAATACAGGGGTTGGTATACTGGCCACTACCAAGGCCTATTATTTCAGCAAAGCCATGGCAACAGGGCAGTTGTTACATACTTTCAGCCTGTGTTGTGTCGAATGGAGGAGTGGACCGATGTGTCAGCAGACACAAGCAGTAAAACATCCCAAACTAGCTGCAAACCAGAAACAGTATCTATATTTCTCAACAATTCAAAAAAAGAGGGTGATAAACCTTCCCCTCAACTGGCTACCAAAGTACTATTATCCGTGAAGTAAGATGGTGCCCGTCAACTTAAAACTGGCGAAATCGCATTGAACTGCATTTCAGAGCGAGGAGGGAACTTGAAATGCTATTGCTCTGCGGATGTCCACGTGGGTGGGCGAACATATGTTCCTGCTAAGCAGAGGAAGTGGTACACCCGGATTTCTTCCTAAGTGCGAGGCCTTTATAAACTCATCCTCATGGCGCTGTTTTAAATAGAAAGAAAATGACACACAGTCCCCAACCAGGCTTCCTAACTGTTTGGAGAGGGTGGCCACTTTCCCCAAACATTAGGTTACTGTGGGGGAATTTTCCAAAATTGTCAACAGTTCCGTTTTTAAGCTCTGGGCGGCTTCTCCACATGAAACAGACGCAAGGCCGCACGAGCTATATTTGGCCTCACGGGAGATGTCAGTTATTTTTGGAGTGCTGACTCCTACCTGACAGTGGAAGACGTACTCTGGTGTGGTTTTCTTAAACTTCATGTTCCAAACCAAGGCCACTCCATCTGGTTCATGGGGAGCATCTTCGTTGTTGTTGTAGGAAGCGACCATCAGCTCAGGGTACTAAATGGAAGAAGTCACGGGATGGGTTATGCCCAGATGACAACACAAGGGAAAGATTCGTATTGCAACAGACGCATGCTATATTACACACTTGAAATGGTACTTGCTTTTTAAGCTGTGGCAGACTTAATGCCAGGGCTTCCCTGGTAGCTCAGCTGATAAAGAATCTGCCTGCAATGCAGGAGACCCTGGTTTGATTCCCGGGTCAGGAAGACCCCCTGGAGAAGGGATAGGTTACCCACTCCAGTATACTAGGGCTTCCCTGGGGGCTCAGATGGTAAAGAATCTGCCTGCAATGCAGGAGACATGGGTTCGATCCCTGGGTTGGGAAGATCCCCTGGAGGAGGGCGTGGCAACCCACTCCAGTATTCTTGACCTGGAGAATCCCATGGACAGAGGAGCCTGATCTACAGTTGATGGGGTCATAAAGAGTTGGACACGACTGAACGATTATAAGCACAGCACAGCACAGCACAGCACAGCACATACTTAGTCCCAACTTTGTGTCTCAGCTCACTGCCATCTGGTTTCTACCCGCAACATTCCACATGTGCTTGTCATAGTCACCAGTAACCATCACACTACACACGTCTGGCATCTGACGTTTGGGCTGCTTCCTCCTCTCTCCCATGTTGACTTCCATCACACCTTTCTCTCCCACTCTTCTGAACCACTGTTTTTAGCCTCTACAGTTCCTTCTATTACCTATGGGGGGCTGGGGCTGTTTTCTGTCCTCTTGTTGGTGTCTGTTTACACATTCTTCCCTGGTGATCTCATCAATAGCTTTAATTAGCGTTCATACACTGACAATGTTCAAACATTTATCTCTGGGCTTGATTTCTCTCTAAGATGCATATTTTACAGCTACTGGAGATTTCTCAAGGCTGTACGTAGACACATCAGATGCAATGCCCAGGAAAGTGAGCTTGTTGCCTTCTACAGAAAGCTGTTACTCTTCCAACTTTTCAACATTCCTCCCATTAGGACTTGTACCGACTGTCTGGGCCAGAAACTCCATGTTCATTTTTACTCCTCTTTCTTCTCTACATGCTGTTTCAGTACTTCCTCAAGACCTTTCAAATGTATACTTCTTTCTATCCTTAAGGTCAGAGCCTCCTCAATGAATTTCTTGTCTGGATGAAGACAACAGTATTTTAAATGACTTTCTGCTTCTATGCTTGCCAGGCCCTGCACTCACCTACTTCACGCTCCATCCTTTGTCAATATGACTTTACAAAACATGTATGTGGCGAAGTCATTTCTCTGCTTAGAAAAGCTTAATGGCTCATCATTACTTTCAAGATAAAATCTAGGTCATTTAGGATCCTTCATGATCTGTTCTTGGAGGAGGGAATGGCACCCCACTCCAGTATTCTTGCCTGGAATAATCCCATGGACAGAGGAGACTGGAGGGCTACAGTCCGTGGGGTTGCAAGGAGTTAGACATGACTGAGCAACTGAGCTCACATGATCTGTTACCTTCTACTTTCTCTGCCTAATCTCTTACAACCTACCCTCTTTCCTCCCAACCCCTACCTATGACCCAGCCTCACTGGGCTAGTTCTGAGGTTCATAGGTACAGCCTCTGAACCATGAGTTGACACTCACTCTCATTGAAAAGCCTCTCCTGTGTTGGTTACATTATTAACTTATTCGTTAAGACTCCATGTAGGCATCAAGCCCTCCAGACCTAATCCTACCTAATCATTCACCACCCCTCATTGCCTCTCATCAGCCCCCTTAGTATTACGTATGTCCCCCTATTAAGGCACGTGTCAAATTCTATTACGGCTTTTCCCGGTCTATGTCCATGACTAGATTGTAAGCTCTTTGAATGTAGGGGCTTGGTTTTATTGACCTCTGAATCCAGGCCTACTAAGTCCTAGCACGATAAACTTGTGCCCAAATCTACTGAATTACAAATACTCTTTTTTAAGTTAGTGACCCTGTGCTCAGAAGCAAGATCCTATCTTTAATCCTTTGTTGTTAAATAATGCCAACAATTAAAAGCTCAAGTGAAAGAAACTCAAGTAGTAAGATAACTAAGAGGACTCTACAGCAAGTAGAAATACCTACTCACCATACATGAACTCTGTGTTGAGCATTAGAAATAAACAGGCTGAATCTCATGGCAGGTATTTATGAGTTAGAGTACATTTTATGAAAACGTCATTCCTACCCGGGATTTCCATAAGGCAGCCCCATTAAATATACTATCAGGATTATAGCAGATCATACCACTCTTTGCTCATGGGTAGTTTAGTTTTTTTCCTTCTTATTCACTATACTGTATATATTTAACATAAGTTTGTCAGTAAAAATATGAACATCAGCTTTTTTTTTTCCTATCAAAAATAAATAAGCCTGAGTCTTCTATGTGTTTTATTCATTCTTTGAACTCCCCCAGCTTAAGAAAGCTGCAGAGAGTTACAACTTGCCAGTTGGTGCAGAGGAAGTATAAGCCTGCAATGAGACACATGTATGTGGCCAGCAGAGGAAGTAATCATTCTTTATTAGAAAACACTCCTCAGCGGATGAATCAAAGGCCTATTAAGAAAGGCCTTTGATTCAAAGCCCATTCAAAGAAACTAACATCCAGATAAACACAGAAGTCTCCAGACTGTCCATCTGAAGTTTAACTATGTTACATGTGAAAAGGCAACTCTATAAACATCAACACCACTGCCACAGTGCCCAGTGAGCAGCCAGATGTGTCTGGAATAATATCCCACAGCTTCACATCTGGGTCTCATCGCTTGCTCCCACTTTAAAAAAAAAATCTTAAATTATTGGGCTTAAAACCCCTTTAGAAAACAGGGAGAGTTTTTTTCAAATACCAGTGAAATGCTATTGGTGTAATTTCTATAACTGGGATCAAAAGGCCCAAAAGATACTGATTAACTCTTAAGTCATGAAAGTGTTTATGATTTCAAAGTCTCCTCTAGTATGTCTGTTTGAACATGACTAATCAATATTTTCTTATTTTCCAACAAAAAAGTAGTCATTCTCTGCATGATTATTTAAATATTAAAATTATTATTTTAAAGAGAATATCAACTACTGGGAAGTTTGTGATTATTCACAGGGCTGAATCATCTAATAATTAACCTAGGGGAATTTTACTGGGAAATTGCCCGATCTGCTCTCAAGCTGTTTGTTCTTATAAAAAAAATAAAATCTGACATTTACTAGCGAGGAAGGAACCAACATGTTTTAAGTGTTCATTATGCATCCAACAAGGAGCTGGGTGACACGTTCACTCACTTGATTCTTGCAGTTCTCTAAAGTAAGCAACGGGTTTTCCCATTTCTACAGACAAAGCAGTCCAGGTAAGAAACCGGGTAAGGAATTTGTTCCAAGTTAAGTTGCTAATAAGTGATAAAGTGAGATCCTGCTTGAAGTCTATTTGTTTCAAGACCATGTCTCTTACATTGTGGCATGCCTCAAGTGGCCCCCAAGCATATGTAAGGCATAAAGTGTATTAGTCACTCAGTCATAGCCAACTCTTTGCAACCTCGTGGACTGTAACCCACCAGGCTCCTCTGTCCGTGGGATTCTCCAGGCAAGGATCCTGGAATGGGTTGCCATTTCCTCCTCCAGGGGATCTTCCCAAACCAGGTACTGAACCCGGCTCTCCTGCACTGCAGGCAGATTCTTCCACCAGGGAAGCCTATGTAAGGCACTGGTGATAAGTAAAATGTGGGACAAGACAGAAAGCACATTGGTAGATTTCAGGAGCTGAGGGTGGGGAGTGGGGAGGGGGAATAGGGCCTTAGTGTTTAATGAAGACAGAATTTCAGTTTAGGAAGGTGAAAAATTCAGGAGGTGGATGATGGTGAGAGCTGTACAACAATGTGCATGTACTTAGCGCCACTGAACTGTAAGTTAAAGATGGTTAAAATAGTATGTTTTACATTATGTGACTTTTACCACAATAAGAAAACATTAAACAAAACGCAGGACAAGAATATCAACAGCAACAGGCTTTGCTTTATAGGCACTCACCATTTAGTAGAAGGAGGTGAGCCATGCATATGAAAAACTACAACACAAACAGGAAAGCAGGACGTGCTAAGATAGAGATAGGAAAGGAGTTCCATCCAAGCACAGAGGAGAAAACAGCCACTTCAGCTGGAATGCGGTATGCCAGGAGAGATATTGAAAAGGACTTCCGGGAAGAAAGGAGATTGACTGGGCCCTGTCACATGGGAAAGCAATTAGGAGAGCAGGGAGAGAAGAGTACAGACAAGGGTGCAAATACTGATGCAGGAGATTTCGCTGGGGTATCGGCCTGGTTCCCAATAATTCTCCCAAGCTTTGGAAACTACCGCAATCCACAGACGTCAAACTTCCCAGGGAGAATTCATTCATCCCAGCTCGGGCAATCACATTCTCTACCTTGGTCACTGTAAATTTTGAAATGAGACACAGACTCCCTGGGTTGCAAATGAGTCAAGTAATGACAGCATTCGATTGGTGAAGCCTCTCAAGCTGCCCAGATTTATACTCCTGAGTCCCAGTTCTTTGTCTTTTCCGTGGATTCCCTGAGTATCCTAGTGACTAGAATAAATTTCCCTCTTTGCTGAAGGTAGCCAGGGGTAAATTTTTCTTAACTAATGCAATGGAGAACACATTCAGAAAACAGTTAGGTTATAGCACCTGGTTGGGAGGCAAGTTAGGCGAAGAGATGAAAAAGATTAAAGGGCTGGAGATGCTTCAAGACATTCTCACAGAAGTCACTGAATACAGGCTAATGATTTTAGACTTTATGCTGGGAGTCGTACTCTGCAATTGCTAATATTTCTAATTAGACCACTACTTTCACTACTATGCCACATTTATTGAGCACTTTTACTATACCAGACACTTTATTAAAGTCTAAGCTTTTAAAGTACATTAATTCATTGAATACTCACAATAAGCATGGGAGTGAGGCTTGATGACTATTTTGGGAATGAGGAAACTTAAGCTAAGAGAAGCCAGGTGACTTGCTCAAGGTGGCATTGAGAGCAAGTAGGTAATCATGACAAATAGGAACCTGGAAAAAGTACTTAATGATTCAACAGCATAGAGAATTGAGGCAGGAAGACCAGATAGGAAGCTATTTCCTGATACAAGCAAGAAGACGGCACGACATACAGTAGGTATCGATTCCACATGTAAGTAGATTTGAATTGGTGACAGTGGGGGTCTTTTTGCTACCATAAATTTGACTGGGTTTGGCAATTAAATGAGCTATCAAAGATGACTTGAAGTGGGGCGTGGTTGAAGGGGAAGTCAGGGAGGAATAGAGGGAAGTTGGTGCTAGCAGATATAAGCTATCATGTATAGAATGGATAAACAATAAAGCCCTACTGTATAGCACAGGGAGCTGTGTTCAATATCCTGTGATAAACCACAATGAAAAATAACAGAAAAAAGAACACACACATATATGTATAACTTTGCTGTACATCAGAAAGTAACACAACATTGTAAATCAACTATACTTCAATAAAAAAGATGACTTGTGTTTGTATCCGGCATGACTCCAAGGTTAGAGGATGCAAATCACATGTGAGGGGAATATACAGGGTGGGAGAAAGATCATAAATCTGGTTTTGTATACAAATGCCAAATCTGTCATGTTAAATGCAGACAGTATTATTGACTCCCTCTGTTAAACAATATTTGATGAACAGCAAAGTTGACATAATTCCCCAAGTGCCCAAATGTCCTTCAGGAGATAATGACTGGTGGCTATTTTGCAGATATTGCAATGTTAAAGTGTTCTTGTTTAGGAAGAAGACCAAGAGGATCTTTGATCCAGGAGCTCAAAGCGAAGCTATGAGGAATCTTATGGTTTCTTCCTCCCCCCACCCTTGCCATTCTGTTGCACCCATAAGTACACACGCCTCTACTGGACTCGAAGACTATGCCTCTGTCCTTTTCCTCTTTCTGAACATCACGGGATTCCATATAGATTTACTCAGAAAGTCTCTTCATTCCATAAATATGTAAACTTGGTCCTTTGAACTCCACTAAATTGTTACGATGTAGGAACTAGGGGTTCTTCGGTGTTGTGTTCATCAAACTCCTTTATTATCCTTTTTTAAAATTTCTTTTTAATTGGAGGATAATTGCTTTACAATGGTGTGTTGGTTTCTGCCGTACAAGAACATGAATCAGTCATATGTGTACATTTAGCCCTTCCTTCTAGAGTCTCCCTTCCAACCCCAACCCACCCCTTTATCCTCACAGAGCCTGGAGCTGAGCTCCCTGTCTTATACAGCAGCTTCCCGCTAGCTACCTATTGCATACCTGGGAGTGTATATATGTCAATGCTACTCTGGAACTAAGGATTCTCATTCCTTTTTCTTATGCTTCATATAAAATACAGTCTTCAGAACTGCAAACCCCTTCCCCACACTGACAGATTACACAAAAATGGGGGAAAACCGATGTAGAGTCTCTATGGTAGAACTTCTGCCCTTTCCAGTTTCACTTTCAACAACAAGAACAATACACAAGATCCTGTGTGGAGACGCATCTCCCTGTGGGCAACAGGTAGATGCCCACCCCATGCCGAGGCCAGGTGGGGACCAGCCCTTCCTGCGAGGGTCCCACCACCTCCTCCAGGAGCGTTATCAGCAGACCCAGGGACTCAGTAAAAGCTGCCCTTCAGGAATGTGTCAGATAAGGTTCCTGTGTAATCTCCAGACTGTGAACAAGTGAACAGGCCTCACTAAGTGTTTCCTCTACCTTGGATCTGATTTCTGCACACACGACCGAGCGTGCTTACAGACCACCCATGCGCCGGCTGGCAGGAAGTGGCTGGGTACACCCCTGCCTGCATCAGCCTCTGCACAACTGTGCCCTGCATGCTCTCTTGTTCGGATGTAAGAGGAGATTCAAGAGGAGAGAACACTCGCCCACTTTGTGGCTGTTGACAGTCTGGTTGCGGGGGATTACATTCCTTTTCAGTGTTCTGTTCCCCAGCACGATTACATGGGGCTCTTCACATCATCCGCTTCACTGCTCTGCCGGGAACACTCTCTTCTCCTCTCCCTTTCTCTAATCCCAGTTTTCTAAGACACCCTGTCCAACCAGAGGCACAGACTCCGATCTCCACTGAACCCTGAGAGCACTTGCTATCAGCCCTACGTCATTCAGCACTTAGAACCTCTTGTCTGACTTTTCAGCCCACCACGCTTATCTGTCCCTGGGATTCCTCAGGCAAGAATACTGGAGTGGGTTGCCGTGCCCTGCTCCAGGGAATCTTCCTGACCCAGGAATCAAATCTGCATCTCTTAAGTCTCCTGCATTGGCAGGCGGATTCTTTACTACTAGTGCCACCCAGGAAGCTTGATGTTATGAGGGTGAAATAAAGTAATGCCTTCAGAGTAGCTGGCACAGTGCTTAGCATATAAGAAGCACAAATTAAAAGCTAGCCATGGGGACTTTCCTGGTGATTGAGTGGTTGAGAATCTGCCTTCTGATACAGGGGATGTGGGTTCAATCCCCGGTTGGAGCACTAAGATCCCATGTGCCTGGGAGCAACTAAGCCCACATGTTGTAACTCAAGATGCCTGCGTGCCTCAACTACTGAGCCTGCGCCCATGCTCTGCAACAAGAGAAGCCTGAGCATTGTAACTAGAGAAGCCCGGCACTACATGAAGACCCAGTGAAGCCAAAATGGAAAAAAAGAGAAAGAATCTAGCCATGATTACCATTCCCAATAAAAGCACAGATTAAAAGAAAGAAAATGTGCTGGGTATAAGCGCCCAGTATTTATCATTCCTAGCTCCCCCATTGCTGTTATATCATTGTCATTACAGGAGGGAACATGGCATGATCACCTGGAACACAGGCTCATGAGTTAGATCACCTGAGTTCACATCCTGCCTTCACCACAGTTCGGCTGTGTGCCTCGATGTGCATTATTTAACTTCTCACTGCTGGATAAATGAAACACTAAGTGAGCTGGCCATTCACAAACTGGCTTTTGGTAAATCTGCCTGCTTTCCCTAGGAACGTTACACTAGGGAGTTGAGTGCTTTCATTAGGAATGCTACACTAGAGAGTTTAGTTTGCTTTTTTTTCTCTTACAGGCAACAGGGAGTTTTAATCCAGGGAGTAAAGTGATCAGATCTGTATTTTAGAAAGATTATTTGGCTAGATGTCTAGATAGAAAACGACAGGTGGACAAGTTTGGGTGTAGAAAGACTATGAGAAGATTAGCAATACTACAGGTGTAAGATAATGAATACAGGAGAAGAGAAATGGACAGTCCTGGTGACAGAGTAAGCCTGGGAGATAAAGGAGAGGAAGTTTTTAATGTTAATGAAGAAAGGTTTTTTTAGGCCTTTGAGTATATTGTGATGGCTTTAACACAGAATTGTTGTTTTTGTTCAGTTGCTAAGTTATGTCTGACACTTTGTGACCCCATGAACTGCAGCATGCCAGGCCTCCCAGTCCTACACTACCTCCTAAACTCATGTTCGTTGAGTTGGTGATGCCATCCAACCATCTTGTCCTCTGTTGCCCCTTCTTCTCCTGCCCTCAATCTTTCCCAGCACCAGGGTCTTTTCCAATGAGTCAGCTCTTTGCATCAGGTGGCCAAAGTATTAGAGCTTCAGCTTCAGCATCAGTCCTTCCAATGAATACTCAGGGTTTAGAGTAGGCAAAAAAGGACTTTAGATGTGTGGAAATAATGAGTTAGTGATGAGTCTGGCATTCTATGGGATACCTGAATGGATCTGTCTCTCTGGGGTATAAAGTGGAATTCAGGAGGGATTTTGGGTTGGGATAGAAAAAGGCTGCCCACGTGATGGTTGAGTCAGCAGCAGTGGAAGAGATCTCTTCCCACAGAGAGCACGTCCAGAAGAAGAGAGACTGAGAGCATGACCAGGAGGATCACAGGGGTAGAAGAAGAAAAAATAAGTCTTAGGAGAGTTCAAGAACTAGAACTAGTTGAGTTGTAGAACTCAGTGGAAGGAGAGCATTTTTAGAAGTTTGAGAGAGTCAGCAAAGCTGGGTGACAAAGAGAGGTCAGGGTAGATGAAAGCTTAAACATATCCACAGGATCTGACAAATAGGAAATCACTGGTGACCTTAGTGAGAGTGGTTTCATGGAAAGAATGGCCTGGCTCCTGGGCTGGTACCTGGCACAGAGTAAGTACTCAATGGATATGAATAGCAGAGTGCAAATTTAAACTGAAACGTCAGCAAAATGAGAAAGAAAACCATAAGCATACAAGAAAACTGTGGGTCAGTGAACACATCCAAAGTAGCGAGGCAATTCTCTCTTATTTATTGTAACACAAATGCCATGAGAACACAAGTCCAGTTTGTCCCGACCTATCAACAATTCTTACCTGGATAGACCAGTCCATACAAGTGACGACTCGATGCTTGGACCAATGCTCATCGTAGAACTGACGATTGAAAGAAAGGTTGGCTCCAGCCTGGACGTCCCTAGGAGGGTTTAGAGATCAAAGACAAATAAGATGCTTCAAAATGGGATTCCCTCTCTACTGCTCATATTAAAAGAACAAAATGGCAAGAGCATGGCACACAATACTCTGAAACCAAAGCATCAATTTAGAGAGCAAATGCTCATCATAAATGACCACTAAAGGTGGTCTCCTTCATGCAAAGTTCTCTCTTACCTGGCCCAGATGAGATTTCCACATGTTGTTCCAAGCCTGGTGTGAAATGTCAAATTTGTCTCAGGTTCCCATCCTGACCAGTTCTAAAGCATTCTCCTCCCCCTAAAAAGTTTTGCCTTGGAGCAGAGTTTACAAGAAATCTCCCAGCTTTCAAGGAAGCACAGCACACTGGGAGATTCTTTGACATCAGTGTTAACTTATCTGGCCTTAGACCAGAAGTGTACGCATGTTTCACTTTACCCATAATTTCTGGTTTACTGCAGCGGGCTGCCCCTTTGTGCAATAGCAAGTGAAAAGTTGCACAGCAAGATAGGCCTGTTGGGGGGTGGGCGGGGTGAGGGATTCACCAAACATTGTAGATACTTGCTGCTGCTGCTGCTGCTAAGTCGCTTCAGTCGTGTCTGACTCTGTGCGACCCCACCGATGGCAGCCCATTGGGCTCTGCCATCCCTGGGATTCTCCAGGCAAGAACACTGGAGCGGGTTGCCATTTTCTTCTCCAATGTATGAAAGTGAAAAGTGAAAGTGAAGTCACTCAGTCGTGTCTGACTCAGCGACCCCATGGACTGCAGCCCACCAGGCTCCTCCGTCCATGGGAGTTTCCAGGCAAGAGCACTGGAGTGGGATGCCATTGCCTTCTCCGTGTAGATACTTAACATAGACCAAAATAGCATCCTGGTGGGTGAGGATTACACTTTGGCCAGTGTTGTGTGTTTTTTTTTTTTTTTTGGCTGATATTCAACTGGCCACAGACCATCCTCTGAAGAACTCTGCACTGATCATACATTTGCTCCACAAGACTGCGTGTTTAAGTTGGGTCATACTTGTTCTGCGTCAGCAGTTACCGGATCCACATAAAAAGCTATCTAGACTCCTTGGGCCTCAGTTCAGGAATTCCTCCCCACTCACCTTATTTTCTGTTCTTTCTTCTGTTCTATTGCCTTGCACCCTGCACCACTTGTCCGATTGGGTGACTTGATCTCTGGCTAGGTATTCGGGTTCCACAGAGCTAACTTACTATGACTTTTTCTCCCCTGGCTAACTCTTCCTCAGCTCCACCACTGCAAACTCAGACAAGTAAGGATAGTGTCATTCACTCAGTCATGTCTGACTCTTTGCAACCCCACTGCTGTGGCCCGCCAGGCTCCTCTGTCGATGGGATTTCCCAGGCAAGAATACTGGAGTAGGTTGCCGTTTCCTCCTCCAGGGGATCTTCCTGACCAGGGATATCAAACCCACGTCTTCTGCATATCCTGCACTGGCAGGCGGGTTATTCACCACTAGCGCCACCTGGGAAGCCCCAAGAGGTACATACACCCAAGATAATACTGTGCCAGGCACCCAGAGGGAAACAGGACTCAGAATATTAAGTGAGCCAGAGAGTAATGGCTTTTTAAAATTCAACAAACATAACATGTATATTCAAACTACTGTCTCTTTGATATAGTCTATCAATACTATCAACAGTTAAGAACATTTTCAGAACTCCCTTCCGAACCTGTTTACATGGCCTTGAGCATCTTCAGTGATGATAGGTTGGCCTTTGACAATGTATTTGAATTTTAGAAGTAGTAAAATGTCAGGTCTGATGAAAACGACAGGTGATCTCATCTTTTCATATTGTTCCTGGCCAAGAGAAATTGGTGGCTAAACATCAGTTCTGTCTCTTTACAAAGCTCATAAAGTGCCTCCTATTATCCATGTGAAGATGGTTGACAATACACAAGTTGAAGTCACAGGGAAAGTTGTTTGGGGCCATAGTTTTATAGACAGGTTTTTTAAATCTGTAAATATATGCCTGCACATGTGTTTCCTAAAAGGCACATATACTTAATCTTACGGTATCAAGAGAGGAAAAAGTTGCCAGTCTCTGGTTGTTGCCTTGCACATCAGTTAAGGTTCTCCTGGATCTCATGTTTATTTTCCTCAGCTTCCTGTTTGCTTAGACATCAAAACTAGATCTCCTGGATATAACGTAAATCTCCTCTTACTGCTTATAAGGATGTTTTCCCAGGGGACAATGTGCATGACTCTACCAGTCTCTATCGCCTGGACTGTCCCCCAGATATCAAGTTCAAAAGCATTTCACCGAAGCACATGATAATTACAGGGAAACTCTAAGCCAGAAATCATAACCAAAGCCCTTAGTCAGAGCTGTTCAGCAAGATCAGCTCTGGAATTTCAGTCTCGTCTCATTTGTCAGGCTTGAAACTTGCCTACTCAAAACATAAATGAGTTTAGAAGCAACAGATAACTTATCACAGTATATTTTTTTTAACTGCACACAAGAAACTAACCCGTCTTTCTCCTCTAATTCTCGACCACTGTAGTCAAAGAAGATATCGGAGTCTTCTGCCAGAGCTCTTTCAATTACACGTATGGTCCGATCAAAAAAGATGAGAAACTCCTCTGAGTGAAGGATCTGCTGTTTCTCCTCCTCTGTCAGCTCCCTGGGAGGAGCTTTTTTATGTAAAAGAGATCGTTGGGAAAGAACAAAAAAAAAGGATAATTAAAACATTTCAAGAGGAATCCAGCTCTTGAAAGACACTGCTTATCAAGAGAGAAATAGGACACAGTAAAATAAGCCACTGTTAACATTAATTCTAAATTACTCTTAAATTCACACCAAAGGTTTTTTGCAGATGTCTTCATTGCTAACTTTACAAAAAGATGTCATAAGAGTTGAAAAAATATTACAAATGAAGAAGATTGTGTGTTTTAACAATCAGTTCTGAATATTACTTTCTTTTGAACTGAACTTGAAAAACAGCTCAAATAGTACATAGTAGAGAAATCTGTAAAACCATGTATATTGGGTTGTAAAGCTATGGTTAGGCTGCACTTACCAAATAATTAAGAACTATCTATAATATGCTTCCTTGGTGGCTCAGAGATTAAAGCGTCTGCCTGGAATGCGGGAGACCCGAGTTCAATCCCTGGGTCAGGAAGATCCCCTGGAGAAGGCAATGGCAACCCACTCCAGTTCTCTCGCCTAGAGAATCCCATGGAGGGAGGAGCCTGGTAGGCTACAATCCATGGGGTCGCAAAGAGTCGGACACGACTAAGCAACTTCACTTTCATAATACGATTCAGATAGCACCTTGCCTCTTTCTACAGATAAATTCATTTTATTTTAGATAGTTGCTTGATAAGGTTGATAGACTGTTATATAAATTCCCCTCAAAAACTAAAGCATGTCCTTGCAAACCCACCTTTACCCAAGATATCTTCTGCTTTTAAACAAACACATCAAACAAGTAAATGCTGTAAGATACCTCACAATTGTTTTTATGCCTTACTTTCCAGCATGATTAATCATATAAAACTAAATCTGAAGATACGAAATGAGGCCAAGAGAGACTAAATACCTAGCAATATGTCACAGTGTCTGCAAGTCAGCTCACCTCGGAGTCAGGGTTAGGTTACAGAAACTGTTCCTTCAGTAGCAAAGTTTACACAAACCTATAAACGAAGCATTAGGAACTCCTCCAGAATGAGAAAAGGGCAGAAACTGTCAGCTGAAACTTTGTGGTTCTTCAGGAACTCCATTCCAACTTCCGTGTAAAGAGACTTCAATAAGTGTTTGATTGATTATTCTTCCAGTAGGATCAGAAGCTCCTGGAGTTTAAACTTCAGGAGGAGGGCAGTGCATTAAAGGTCCCGGGGTGGAATCACTCATCCACAGGCTTTCCCAAACACTTCCACAACCATCCCCATAACTAGGACCAATGTCCACCTGGCTACATGGTCAGAGGAATCATTTAGGTGCAGTCACCTGCAGCATAAGGTTTTATGGAAGAGTTACTTGACTTGATTAGTGGTATCTTGAAGCCATTGCCTTGAACAAGGACCTACTGTATAGCACAGGGAGCTCTGCTCAATATTATGGAACAACCTAAATGGGCAAAAAATCTGAACAAGAATAGATACATGTATATGTATAAAGGAATCACTTTGCTGTACACCTGAAACTAACACAACACTGCTAATTAAGTACACTCCAACATAAGAAGTTATTCCCTAAGAAGAAATGGGGAGACCAATTGGGAAGATATGGTAATAGTTCAGAAAAGAAACAATGGGGGTTTAAACTTAACCAGTGAAAGTAAGGACGGAAAGAGAGCAGATTCTTGTACAATTTGTAAGAGCTGGTGACCCACTGGATAAGAGAAATAAAAGAAGGGGCAGGGAAGTCTTTTTGCAGAGCCACGGAAGATCTCAAACTTGTAATGTTCAGAATGTCTCTCCCATTCTGGCCTGCTCTCCTCTGCCCCAAATCAAAATGAAAGAGGGTCTAGACAGACTCCCAAAGTCTGTATTTGAACAAGAAACTTGAATGATCATGACGTAGTTGGCTCACACCTTATAAATTCTCTCCAGGTGATGTTATAACAAAAACATGATTCATCCACTAAGCAGAAGGTAATCTCCAAATACAGTTCACCCCAGCGATTCTAAGAGGCAGAAGGATTTCTTGGTTGCTGAAATCTCCAGAGCCCCAAATACGCCTGTGTATTCTGGGACTCTATAAGAACCTCCATCAACATCTGCTGAGAAACGCTACACAGACACTGGTTTGAGAAATAGTGAGGTAGGCTGTGTGTAAACCATTAATAACCAGAACTCTATAAAATCAACCTGGAATCTGAGAGCTACTATGCCATTTGCTAACTTGGATTCTTCAATCAATAAAAGCTCTCTAAGCAGCAGTGTTATCTATAAAATGAGGCAATGATACCCAAACTTTAAGTCTGCTTTAAGAGTTAAAAATAAACACACTAGCTCATAGTTGCAATGCATTTGAAGTTGCTTCAGTCGTGTCCGACTTTTTGAACCCTATGGGCTGTAGCCCACCAAGCTCTTCTGTTCAAGAGATTCTCCAGGCAAGAATACTAGAGTGGGTTGCCATGCCCTCCTCCAGGGGATCTTCCTGACCCAGGGATTGAACCTGCGTCTCCTGCATCTCCTGCACTGCAGGTGAATGCTTCACTGCTGAGCCACTGGGGAAGCTCAGCAAATAGCTGAGCATTCAATAATCAGTTGTTGTTGTTCAGTTGCTCAGTCATTTACCAACTCTTTGCAACCCCACGGACTCTAGCACACCAAGCCTCCCTGCCCCTCACTATCTCCCAGAGTCTGCCCAAGTTCATGTCCATTGAGTCGGTGATGCCATCCAACCATCTCATACTCTGCTGCCCTCTTCTCCTTTTGCCTTCAATCTTTGGTCACTACTGTTACATAAATAAGCATCACTAAACTAGAATACTACAAGGTCAAGAAGAATGTTTTATTTTAAAAAGCTTCATTTGACTTTAGTCACTGCTGATGAATGACTTGAAATACACTTGAAATTACACAGAGAAATAGGAATCTTTCCCCTTTATTCCTATATTTTAAAAATATCTATTCAACTCTGTTTATCTTTTTGAGCTACTTTTATTCCACCTGTATCTTTCCTTACAGGTCCATTACTTTGAATAAAAAATAGTTCCTGTGTAATTTTCTGTAATTTTTTCCCCTGTAGTTTATTGTCATTTTGATCTCAGCTTTAAAGACATACAACTTCTTCTCTAAAAGAAACCTAAACAGCTGATAAAAGTGTATTTGCAGAAGCCAAGTTCAGGTAAGCGAAGCAGGAGCCTCTCCACATATTATGTTTGACATAACAGAGGTCAAATGACATGATTTGTTAGCACAAAATAACAGATGAGTACTTTTTAAAAGTCATAAACAATATTCAACTTAGCAGTTAAATAGAGCCATAGTTATGTTTGATAAGACCCCAAACCTCTCATATTTAAGAATCTTTAAACTGCTGTTTTATTACAATGTAATGAAAACATAATGGACTATCCAGGAACCACAAACAATATCAGTATTCAGGAGATAAAACCTCTCCAGACACTGTATTTCATGAGAAGAAAATCAGTGTATTAATGGAGCCCACAAAATTTAAAATATAAGCATAAACAATTTGAACCAGAACAGTCTGACTCTAGGATGGACCTCAAATTCTCCCTGAAGTTTCCATTTCTTCAGTTTTCCCCTATCTCTGGAACCTAAAGAATTGTTTTCAACATCTTCACTGCATGAAAAGATAGGAATTAATTTAATAGCCACAGGCATGCCAGAGAAAAACAAGGACAACAGCAACGTTTGATTTTTCTTACAAGTTAAGCAGAAAGTGCTATTACAGCAGGTTTTGTCGTTTGTTTTTGCAACATGGAGCATTTCTTCCAAGAGCTAACAATATTTTATGCATTTAAAATGATCTTTCTCAAGAAATAAAGATTCTTCAGGAAAAGTAGAACATGTGGATATTACTTTCATATAATCCAAATAACAGGACAAATTTCAAACTTACCAAACTTTACCTGAACAGTTACATTCAGCTTGAATAAGAAATATGAAAACAAGGCAATTCAAAGTTTAGAAAACTGCCCAATTTCTATGAATTCATAGCCTGAAAAATTAAACTTTAGTATGAATTTTATTTTAGGGCCTATTTTTTATTCTTTTTATTACTAAAATACTGACTTGTCTTGGTTTTGTATATGACAATACTTTTTTTAATGTGCTTCTCATACTGATCCTATCCTATTTGCTATGCTTTCTTGAGTTTTCTTATTGACCTGAATGTGCATTTTTTCAGTTTCTTTTTGATTTACTCTATTTACTATACACTATATCTTTTGATGTCTAGAGTTCCTGGTTTTTTTGTTCTCTGTAAAAATGTAAAATCCATAGTGAAATCCACAATTTATATTGAATATTATACAACCTCATTTTAGGTAAAAAGTAATTTTCAAAATCTCCATTTCAGAAATGCTTTTTTTCAGTGAGGTAGCTTTAAATTTCAACGTAGAAATTACATTTTTAAAATAGTTTTCAAAAATATATCCAAAAGGTTAAAAAATAAGTAAGTAAACCCACATAACTTAAATATTAAATCAGATTAAGTAGGCACGGTGGTTCTTAGAGAATTTTACAGTGAAATCAGTTCAAAAATAAGAGTAAGAAAAACCAAACTGAATAAAGAATGATGCCCTTCTCTGAAGCTAATGTGAGGTTTATGAGTTAATGTGCAATTACAAGAGCTAAGTTTCTGATTCTGTTGTTTTAAATTTCTAAACATGAAAATACTAGGACACTCACATACAGAAATTTCCTAAAATTTGATTAAAAGCTAAAAGGTACTTGCTGCTTTTCCCAACTTTTTTGTGAAAAAAAAAAAAAAAAAAAAGGGAGAGTAATAAATTGAACCCACATTTCTTTACTGTTTAATGCATTTTGATGTCACATGGGCAAAAATGTCAAAAGCTAGTGAGCACGGATTTTTTTTCCCCCATCTTCCCCTCAGCACTTTTTTTTTTAATTCTAAAAAAGGCCAGATTTCTCAAAAATGTGTTCCCTGGTTTAAAACCGTGTATGTCAAGTTTCAGCCCAGAGCAAATGTTTATGGCTAAGTAATAAATCCCTGAAATTCAGGGTTCCTATGGAAGTGCTGACACAGCCCTGCCTACCACACAGCTGTGTGAATGGCGCCATGATCGTATCTGCTAGAGATTCTTTTAAAAGTTTGCAAAATACTATCTTGCTTAAAAAAAAAAAATAGCCAGCAAGAGTTTGATGCCAACATAAATATGCTTTTAACCCATCATGTGCTAATGTGCAGAAAAGCCATTAATAGAGACTAAGGCGCACGCACGGCAGTAACAGGAAATGTACTTTCAAACTTCTTTTGGACTTTGAACAGGACTTTAATCAATTCCATGAAGCATGAGTAACAGTTAAAACTGGAGGGCGTTTTTGCTCAGAACTTAAGAAGGTGGTTGCAGTGCTTTGCCAGAGAAGACAATTTGGAGATTGGGGTTGGGGGGCAGGAGGGAATCTGTGCCAAGACACACACAATATACCCTGGCTCCTTATCACTCAGTACATCTTAAGGATATTTTGGTAAAAAAAAAATAGTATTTTGGTAAACTCGGACTTATTTTGTCTCTTGCTGCACCTGTGTTAATGATATTCTATTCACCAGCTTAAATATATACACATGTTCTTGAAAGTGAAAGTGTTGGCCTCTCAGTCATGTCCAACTCTTTGAGACCCCTGGACTGTAGCTTCTTGTCCATGGGATTCTCCAGGCAAGGAACTAGAGTGGGTATTCTCTTCTCCAGGGGATATTCCCAGCCCAGGGACCAAATCCAGGGCTCCCACATTGCAGGCAGATTCTTTACCATCTGAGCCACCAGGGGAGCCTATCCACATTCTTAGCAGGAATTTAAATGTGAAATTGCTTCAATCAGATCCTTTTACAATCTCTCAGAAAACATAACTTGGGCCTTCTGTGAATGCCACTCTTAAAGATGCTGAATCTACTACCTGTCTACAGCCATACCCTAGAATTTGGCCGTAAAGAGCCACCTCACTCATGCCTGGGCAGGGTGAGGTGAGTCCACATGGCCAGTACATACCCACTCTTACAAAGTCCCTGGGGACAACCATGTGTGCCAGAGTCACAGGCAGATGGAAAATTTAAAAACTGATGTAAAACAGAGAGCAAACCAATACAGTAAAGCAATCATCAATTAAAAATAAATAAATATAAAAATAAAATAAAACTGAGCTTCTAATTAGACTTTTGTTGCTCTAAACTTGGGACGCTTAGTAGGAAATATGCAAGAGTCCACTCTCACAGATACTCCATTTCTCAGTAAGAATGACAATCTCAAATTCTCTCTTTCTCCTTCGGCTGAAAATCTCCAAAAGCACACAAAATTAGATTTTTAAGGACATCAGTTATAGTATTTCTGGCCTACGCCTTTCTATTCTTTTCACATTCCTGCTTTCTTGTGTTTTGAAATCCAGTACTATTACGGGAGGAGGGCACCATGGGGAGGTGTATAGGCTTTGGCGTCAGCTCCAAGTAGAGGCCAGGTACCTATGCATTATGCATACAGGGTATGTTTTTAAACCTCTCTTTTCCTATTTCTCTATCTATAAGATAGAGACAATAAGGAACCCAGTTTATATTGGTTCAAAAGGGTGTTGCAAAGGGTGCATAATATCTTTGGAGTGTTAAGGACACAGCCAAACACCTAGTAAGCCCTTACTAAATATCAGTCGTTGTTATTACTGGAGCAAGTAGAGGCTGCTCCTGATCTGGGCAGAGCGTGGAGAAGACATTTATAGCATAGTCAATAGCGATGTTGGGCTTCCCAGGTGGCGCTAGTGGTAAAGAGTCTGCCCGCCAGCGCAGGAGACGGAAGAGACGCTGGTTCCATCCCTGGGTCAGGAAATACCCTGGAGGAGGGCATGGCAGCCCACTCCAGTATTCTTGCCTGGAGAATCCCATGGACAGAGGAGCCTGGTGGGCAACAGTCCACAGGGTCGCACAGAGTCAGACATGACTGAAGCGACTTAGCACGCATGCACCATAGTGATGATCACGGTTAATGTTTCTCTATAGCGCACAAGCATAAACCTCAGAATTTGCTGACAAAATAATTATATCTGCTTCTTTCCTTTCCTGTTATCCTTGGGAACATAGGATGGAGTCAACTAGGTAACATGTCAATTGATAACAAGTATCTTGTTTTACTGCTATTTAGTAATAATTTTACAGGAATTTTAAAGGAACTGGACTTGTTGCTGGAATTGTGCAGGACTTGTATTTTATTTGTTTCTGTCAGTCAAAAACTAAAGGAACTCAGTTTATATTGCTACATGTAAGGTACTGAACAATCCCAGAAAACCTTCCATTCTGGAGGCGTATATTAAATTTTTTACTTACCTCTGTACTCCCTTATGTTGGTTACAAAAACAAAAACAATAAAACAATGACTCGATTTCTCTCCCACGCCGTACCTTCCTTCACCTCCTGCTTTTTGTCCTCATTTTCCTGTTCTGAATCCTGGCCCCCTTTAGGTTCCACCATTTCCTCATCATCCTCATCCTCTAGAACAAAGAAAGAGAAAAATGCATTATATTCTTGCCTTCCAATCAAAATCTCTGGTTGCTGGTGGGAGGTAGGGGCAGAGGGTAAAGTTCTAATCATTCGGGGCAACTTCTAAGTAAATCAGTCCACGATGGATGCCTGAGATATGTGCTCATGAATATATGGATACATTATCTCCAGAAGGGGTCTCTTTGAAAGTCCCCCCACCAGGCTGCTGAGAAACCGCTCCAAGTCAGCACCTGCTCCATCTATCCCCGGCCCCCCGCCACACGGGATGTCTTGGAATTGCGTCTCTGACCTCTGAAGCGTCTTCGGAGATGGGCCAGGAACAGATCTTAAACTGTTTCCACCTGCGGCACATTCTCCGCAGGGGACACCTGCTGTACAGACCACTCATTTCCAGTTTCATCCTCACCCTGTTGATTTGGTTTTGACCTACAGGAAAGGGTTAAATACAGGTCTGACCCCAGGTCAAATGCCATTGGCAAGGAAACAACCAGGATAGGGCCCCCCAAAGTCTTTGCCATTGACCTGGGAGAAAACAACTGACCTGAAATGGCATTTACACATTCAGAGAGCAACTCGTGCATTAATGTGAATTTAATGAGTGCTAACAAATGGTACCAGTCAGCCACCACCACCAGATGTTCCAGTGCCCTTCCTGCCCTATGCAAATGTGCATCCCTTGTGTCTCTTCCCCCTAAAACTGCCTTTCTTGGAGATCCCTTCCATTGCAGAGTGCTTGAAACCATCAGTCACAGGGTAGAGGAGGGGGGACAAGACAAAGTATCACGACAAAGCCCAACTTACAGGAATAAGACAATATGAACAATTAAAACTCGCTTCTGTGTTTTTTAAATATATTACCTTCACTCTTCAGTATCATATTCACCATAGGTTACTGATTCCATTGGTTCAAGTGGAATTTAAAAGAAATTGCCTTCACTTCCTCCACACCCCCTCACTCATTCATATATTCAGTCATTCAACAAATATTTGCAGACTTTCTATATATTCAAAGCTCTGTAGAGAGTTCCATTTCCATCACAACAAATCCTGATATTTATAACAACTCAAACTTTCAGCTCCAACCATTTAGAGAATGTATTATATAATGCACGTTTAAATGCCCAAACAAATGTAGCCTGAAAATAACTCCAAAAGTTCTGCTGTATTAAGCAAGTGATTTGTGGAGGGAATATCCATTTAAAAAATATGGATGTATGAAGTACAGTATTACAATTTAGATACTGGAAATATCTCATGCAAATTTTCAATAGAATACAGCAATCTATATGCATGTGTGCAGATTGCGGAACCAACCTCATTACTTTATAATCACACTATATACATATCAGAAAGAAAGTAAGATGTCTTTGAGGGAAACTGTCATTTATTATTAACACATTTATTACTAATACATTATTACTAACACATACCTGTGAGACAAATACATTCACTTAAAATTTTGATAAGTACACTGAGTTACCCGGATATTTAGACATGTTGAACTATAAATAACACACCTAAATCTTTATATGTAAAGATATTACCGCTACCTGTCCATTAAAAACCAGCTTGGAAAGTCCTGAGCAAAATATTCACCTTGACGTGTTATATTTTCCTGAGCCAAAGACCAAACACAAAGCCCAAGGAGGGGCTAGCAGGAAGGTTCTCTTCTGGGAAGCCTTGGATGGAGAGGCAGTTTTCAAAAGACCAATAAGCTGGGAAGCAGCTCTATCTCTGAACCTTCTAGAGACCTTTATCAAGTCCAATGGGTCCCAGAGCCATTCCCTGGAACTTACCAAATACAAGTAAAATACAACAGCCGTGAAGGTGTCAAATCCCATGTTATGGGTTGAATTGTGTCCCGCTCATCAGATTTATATGTTGACTTCCAAACCTCCAGGACTTCAGAATGTCAGTCTTATTTGGAATTAAGTGTCCCTGCAGTTATATTAGTTAAGATGAGGTTGTGCCAGAGTAGGGAGGGCACCGGACCCAGCACGACCAGTGTCTTCAAAAACGAGGGGAGATTTAAACACAGATTGACACGCAGGGAGAAGGCCATCGAGGATGAAGGTGAAGACTAGAGGGCTGCCTCTACAAGCCAAGAAGTGCCAAAGTCGGCCAGCAAACCACAGAGACACAGAACAGATTCTCCCTCACAGCTGTCAGAACCAACCGGCCAACACCTTGATCTTGAAATTCTAACTTCTAGAACTGTGAGACTTTCCGTTTTTACTGTTTAAACTGCTCAGTTTATGGGACATTGTTACGGCAGCCCTAGCAAACTAATAAAGCCAGTGACGTGCCTTAACTTCTATGGTTTTATAATCTAGTAGAAGACACACACAATTATAATGAGACACACAATTGTGGTTGTTCAGTTTTTAAGTCCTGTCTGACTCTTTGTGACCCCATGGACTGCAGCACAGTCGGCTTCCCTGTCCTTTACCATCTCCCTGAGTTTGTTCAAACTCGTGTCCACTGAGTCAGTGAGGCTATCCAACCATCTCATCCTCTGTTGTCCCCTTCTCCTCTTGCCCTCCAGTATCAGGGTCTTTTCCAATGAGTTAGCTTTTTGCATCAGGCGGCTGAAGTACTGGAGCTTCAGCTTCAGCATCAGTTCTTCCAATGACTATTCAGGATTGACTTCCTTCAGAATGGACTGGTTGGATCTCCTTGCAGTCCAAGGGACGCTCAAGAGTTTTCTCCAACACCACAGTTCAAAAGCATCAATTCTTTAGCACTTGGCCTTATTCACGGTCTAACTCTCACATCATATACGACTACAGGAAAAACCATAGCTTTGACTATATGGATCTTTGTCAGCAAAGTGACGTCTCTGCTTTTTAATACTCTGTCTAGGTTTATCATAGCTTTTCTCTCAAGGAGCAAGCCTTTTTAATTTCGTGGCTGCCGTCACCGTCTGCATTGATTTTGGAGCCCAAGAATATGAAATCTGACACTGTTTCCACTTTTCCCCCATCTATTTGCACAATAATCACACCTAAAGCAGTGATGAATGCTTTACTTGCATCATCTAATTTATATATCAGAACTTGGTACCACCAACCTAACTTAATAGATGAGGAGACAGAGTAATTTCCCCCCAATCTTCCAACCACGTCAAGCTTCACGTTCTACCTGGTTCTGTGTGTAACGAGGTCTCTGATCTTTAACCATTAGGGGCACTGCCTCCCTACCCACAGCTGTCATGAAACAGAAATGTCATGGAGAGATGCCTGAAGGTGTGCTGCTCAGCTGCAGTGCAAGCAGGGGTGTGTGGAGGCTCTTGAGGTGGACATCGCATGGAGCGCTCTTTCAATTTCCAGAGGTCACCACACACAGCACACAGGGCGTGTATATCAAGACTATGAGGGTGGAAATTGCTTAGCTGTGTCCAACTCTTTGGGACCCTATGGACTGTAGCCTGCCAGGCTCCTCTGTCCAAGGAATTCTCCAGGCAAGAACACCGGCGTGGGTTGCCATTTCCTCCTCCAGGGGATCTTCCCAACCCATGGTATCCATCCACACTGTATTCTTACTTACTCTGTGGAATCCACTCTCCTGAAACCTGATTCAGCAATACTTATTACAGGCCTTGCTGTATTCTTTCAGACAGATAGATTCACAACCTGGGTGGTAAGGGCATCTCAAGGCACGTAATCGGTCTGAGTCCAAGGCTAGAGTCTACCACTTGCTAGCCTCTCACTTAGCATAATTCATAGGAACTCTCTGAGGCCCTTTCCCTCATTTGCTGAATGGGGATAATAACCTTTTCTCAAAAAACAAATTTATCATAAGAATAAACAGATAAAATTATTAACGTGAAATTGCTTTCTAAACCACCAAGAGAGCTGCAAATATCCATACAGAGAAAGCTACAAACCAGTGTTGCCTAAGCTTGTATGTCAGCAAATATTTGGTGAGCACTCACAGTGTGTCACGTGCCAGGCACAGGACAGGATCCTCCCCCCAAAAAACTCTGTGCTCATGCCATGGTGCTTCCATGAATGAGCAGAAAGAAGCTGAAAGCAAATGAATAAACAGAACATTCCCTGAGTCAGGTAACTAGGATAGAGACAGAGAATGCTGGGAAGGGGCATAGGGCGTGCTGATCAGGGGAGGAAGAGGCGAATTTTTAAACAACGTGCTCAAGAAAGCCCACACTGAGCAAAACCTTAAAGGTGTCCAGGACTGAGAAGGAAAGATTCCAGGGAAGTAAACCCAGTAACCAATAGGTTCTTCCTCTCCCTCCACAGACCCAAAGGGGAGAACAGCTCAAGTTCTAAATTACTTTAGTCTTAGTTCCACTGAATATAGAAAAACAATTGTGCTTTTATTAGAATCACCGAGTTGTTTTTTTTTTTTTTCATTAAGAAGAAAATTATTATTATTTCTTTTTGAAAGCAATGCTCTTTTATGGGTGGGTTTTTCTTTTTTCACATTATTTAAAGAGGTTTTAAAAAGCAAAGCAAAAGCAAGTCTTTTGATTTAATTTTGGAGAACCACCTAGTCTTTACGTTCACTTTTTTAGTTCTTAAAATGAAGTCAGTTTCACCAAATGACTTTGCGCTAGACAGCTTTAAACAACATCAAGCTCCTATCTTTCGCAGACACAAGGATTTTTAAACACTGACTCCCGAAAGAATTAAAAAGAAACATCATGACAGAAAGTGGCCACTTAGAGCTTTTTGGAAATATATTATTCTGTAAGGGCCTGGCTATAAAAAGGGGTAGGTTTGTAACAGAAGTGTGTTAGTTTATTTTTGAAGTAGGTGGGAAAATAGCAGGTTATCTAAGTCTTTAAATAGAAAACACTTCCCCAGAGAATATGTTTTCAATGAGTTTTTAAAACCCCAACAAATATTTATTGTGTTTATAATATGTGCAAAGTCCCATAATGAGATACGGTAAATAAAAGAGAAATAAAATTTTTTTTAAAAAACAGTACTGTTTTAAAGTGGTTACAAACCAGTTGTAGGCATTCATTTTTAATGGCCACAGAATTCTTTGTCTATCAGCTCTTTAAAGACAGAAAGTAAGTGTTTTGGTGGATTTGTTAAGGAAATGAAACACAAGAGATGGGCTTGTCTCTCTGCATACTGATATGTTTGCCTTGCTCAGCAAAGAGAGTATATTTTTCTTTAAGATTCTGGTTTCCTTTCTGGTGCAATTGGAATTACTTCTGTTGAAACCATTTTCAAAACAGTTAAATAACTTTAAAGAAAAGGATTTATGTAGAACTGCTATGGACTACTGATATATGAGTCGGGCCATGAGTTCATACCCGGCTACATTTCCTCTGTGATTGGTGCGGGGGGTGGGGGGGAGGGAATTAACACACATGTGCGGTGTCCTGTACTAGGTACAGGCGAGAAATTAAACTACTGGCAGAAGGTAATTACCTGTCAGTCTAAGAGATTAATTTCAAACAATGGCATCTTTTAGACATTATTTTCTTCAGCACCTAAATTCCACCCTCTGCAGTTAGTTGTTGCTTTCTTCCTCTGTAGTTGGAAAGAAGTTTGGTAACTACTGTCCTCCTTCCTTAAGATATTCTTGAGGTCTAAACACGAGTAATTTGCACGTTCACCGAAACTGCACATAACACGCTTAGTCCAGGGCCCGACCCTGTATACGAGCTCCGGAAAGGTAAGTTTCCTCCACTTGGTGGTGAAGAAGGAAGCCAGTGTCAACAATCTGAATGTGCCACAGCTGTCTGCCTGTTGAGCTGCTCTGATGGTCTTCCCTGGTGGCTCAGATGGTTAAGAACCTGCCTGCAATGCAGGAGAGCTGGGTTCAATCCCTGGGTCGGGAAGATTCCTACAGAAGGGAATGGCTACCAACTGCAGTATTCCTGCCTGGAGAATCACATGGACAGAGGGGTCGCAAAGAGTTGGACACAACTGAGGGACTAACACTTTAACTTTCTGATGACCTCACACATCTGAGACTTGGGGACAGAAGTGTAGGGAGCCGTCTGTTATTGTTGGTGATACAACACCAAGACCCTTTTCTGTCTGGGGTGGGGGGGGGGGGCTTTCCTGGCAGCACTGCTGCACTGGTGGCTTGCTGGGACCCTACTTTCTCATCCTGCAGCCCCAGAGAGACATTTCCTGCTCTCCATTTCCTGGGGACCAGCACACAGGCAGGATCTGGGCAGTCAGACCGAATGCTCCTAACTGGGCCTTTGTCTTTGGGGCCAAGAGGCAGAGCCAAGAGGACACCGAGGATAAGGAGGGGCAAAATGCAGCCAGCCAAGTCTGACATCCTGGCCAGACTGCTCCAGAAATCCACGGTCTGGGTTGCCTTGGTCTTGCCCCTTTCCCAAGCCTGTTCCTTTGCCTCCTGTTGATTCTGTGAGCACCAGCTTTCCTTCCAATAAATCTTACTAGAAGTGATGTCAGCACCAGATTTTCTTCCAATAAATCCCCCTGGATTCAGTGCCTGCTGCTTGCAACCAGAACCCTGAGTGACACGGGGCAGCCCTCGGTGAAGAGAAGGGCTTGTGTTTTATGAGGTCAGTGGGTTCTTTCCCCAGCTCTCTCAGGACCTGCAAAACCCCAGGATAAGAGGTTCTGAGTGCCTGCCCCGAGTCCTTGATGCCCTGTTCCTGGCTTTTCACAAAGGGTCTGCGGCTTCATGGAAGACGGCTAAGCCTGGTCAGGGGGAGACAGACAGGAGGGAGCATAGTGGGCCATTTCACTTCATCGTTTTTGACTCCAAAGGGCACTCTGCTGCTGCCAAAAGGGGGACTTACAAAGCAATTACCGTAGGACTTCGAATCAAACAGGGCAAAGTCATATACTGCTAAGAAAACTGATCGCTGCTAATTAAACTGTAACACAGCATCAATTCTAATGTGAAAAATTGTGAATGTTGGAATTGATCAAATAATTAGTGGCCTAGAAATGAATAGAACACTAGCTTCCAAAAGATAAAAGGGATGACGGAAAGAACATAGAGTCAATTCTAAATCAAACTTACTATCATGTTACTGTTGGTGAAAAGACTTTGAGAGATTAAAAAACAGGTCTTTCTTCATTTGTTTTTTTTTGTGTGTGTATGTTTTACATGGCATCCAGTCCCATCACTTCATGGGAAATAGATGGGGAAACAGTGGAAACAGTGTCAGACTTTATTTTGGGGGGCTCCAAAATCACTGCAGATGGTCACTGCAGCCATGAAATTAAAAGACGCTTACTCCTTAGAAGAAAAGTTATGACCAACCTAGAGAGTATATTCAAAAGCAGAGACATTACTTTGCCGACTAAAGTCTGTCTAGTCAAGGCTATGGTTTTTCCTGTGGTCATGTATGGATGTGAGAGTTGGACTGTGAAGAAGGCTGAGCGCCGAAGAATTGATGCTTTTGAACTGTGGTGTTGGAGAAGACTCTTGAGAGTCCCTTGGACTGCAAGGAGATCCAACCAGTCCATTCTGAAGGAGATCAACCCTGGGATTTCTTTGGAAGGAATGATGCTCTGTGGTGTTGGAGAAGACTCTTGAGAGTCCCTTGGACTGCAAGGAGATCCAACCAGTCCATTCTGAAGGAGATCAGCCCTGGGATTTCTTTGGAAGGAATGATGCTAAAGCTGAAACTCCAATACTTTGGCCACCTCATGAGAAGAGTTGATTCATTGGAAAAGACTCTGATGCTGGGAGGGACTGGGGGCAGGAAGAGAAGGGGATGACCGAGGATGAGATGGCTGGATGGCATCACTGACTCAATGAACGCGAGTCTGAGTGAACTCTGGGAGTTGGTGATGGACAGGGATGCCTGGAGTGCTGCGTTTCATGGGGTCGCAAAGAGTTGGACACGACTGAGTGACTGAACTGAACTGAAAGATGCCACCAAAAAACTACTAGAACTACCAATGAATTCAGTAAAGTTGCAGGATACAAAATTAACATACAGAAATCTGTTGCATTGCTATTCACTAACAGCAAACTATCAAAAAGAGAAAGTAGGAGAACAATCTCATTTACAATTGCACCAAAAGCAGCAAAATATCAGGGAATAAATCTAAGCAAAATGGTAAAAGATCTGCACTCAGAAAGCTATAAGACATTGAGGGAAGAAATCAAGGATCACAAACAAATGAAGAATGCACTGTGCTCATGATTGAAAGAATTAATATTGTTAAAATGACCATACTACCCCAGGCAATCTACAGATTCGATGCAATCCCTATCAAAGTACCAACAGCATCTTCCACAGAACTAGAACAAATAATTCTAAGATTTTTACAGCAACACAAAAGACATCAATTAGCCAAAAGAATCTTAAGAAGGAAGATCAAAGAGTATGGAAGTATCATGCTCTGTGATTTCAAACTAGACTGCAAAGCTAATCTAATCAAAACTACAAAGCTACTAATCAGAACAATGTTTTATTGGCACAGACACACACACATAGATCAATGGAACAGAATAAAATGCTGAGAAATGAACCCATACTTACATGGGCAAATATTCCATGACAAAGAAGGCAAGGGTATACAATGGGGAAAAGAGATAGCCTTTTCAGTAAATAATGTTAGGAAAACTGGACAGTTACATGTAACAGAGCCCAACTGGACTAACCTCTCATACCATGTACAAAAATAAACTCAAAATAGATGAAAGATTTAAATGAAAAACCTGAAACTGTAAAACTTCTAGAGGAAAACAGGTGTAATATGCTCTTTGACAGTGGTCTTAACAATTATTTTTTGGATTTGATTCATCAGGCAAGGATAGAAAGCAAAACTAAACAAATGGGACAACATAAAACTAAAAGGTTTTACATCAACAAAGCAAAAAGTTCACTTACTGAATGTGATAAGCTATATCTGATAACAGGTAATATCCAAAATACACAAAGAACTCATACAACTCAACATTGAAAAGCAAAAATTAAAAATCAGCAGAGGGCTTGAACAGATATTTTACCAGAGGCCAACAGACACATGAAAAGATGCTCAGCATCACTTCAACATCACTAATCATCTGGGAAATGCAAATCAAACCCACAATAAGGTATCACCTCCCCCCTTTGCAAGGCTGTTATCAGATAGACAATAAAATAACAAGTGCTGGTAAGAACAATGGAGAAAAGGAAACTTGTGTACTGTTGGTGGGGAGGTAAGTTGGTGCAGCCACTATAGAAAACAGCACAGAGATTCTTCAAAAAAATTAAAAATGGAACTACTGTATGATCCAGCAATTCTACATCTGGGTTTTTATCTGAAGATTTAAAAAAACACTAATTCAAAAAATATTTGCACCTTTATGTTTGTTGCCGCATCATTCACAATAGTCAAGACATGGAAACAACCTAACAACACATCAGTAGAAGAACAGAGAAGTTTAGATAGACAGATATAGATGGATAGATGAGGGAGAGGCTTAGATAGACAGATATAGATAGATAGATGAATGAAGTTTAGATAGACAGACATAGATGGATACATGAAGGGAGAAGTTTAGATGGAGAGATATAGATCAATAAACGAGTGGAGAGGTTTAGATAGACAGATACAGATGGATAGATGAGGGAGAGGTTTAGATAGACAGATATAGACCGATAGACGAAAGGAGAAGTTTAGATAGACACATATAGATGAAGGGAGAAGTTTGCTGCTGCTGCTAAGTCGTGTCAGCCGTGTCCGACTCTGTGCGACCCCATAGACGGCAGCCCAACAGGCTCCTCTGTCCCTGGGAGTCTCCAGACAAGAATATGGAGTGGGTTGCCATTTCCTTCTCCAATGCATGAAAGTGAAAAGTGAAAGTGAAGTCTCTCAGTCGTGTCCGACTCTTAGTGACCCCATGGGCTGCAGCCCACCAGGCTCCTCCATCCATGGGATTCTCCAGGCAAGGGTACTGGAGTGGGGTGCCATTGCCTTCTCTAGGGAGAAGTTTAGATAGACAGATATAGACCAATAGGTGAAGGGAGAAGTTTAGATATAAAGATATAGAGGAAGGGAGAAGTTTAGATAGACAAATATAGATGAATAGAGAAGTTTAGATGGACAGATATAGATCAATAGATGAATAAAGTTTTAAGCTCAACATTCAGAAAACGAAGATCATGGCATCCGGTCCCATCACTTCATGGGAAATAGATGGGGAAACAGTGGAAACAGTGTCAGACTTTATTTTGGGGGGCTCCAAAATCACTGCAGATGGTGATTGCAGCCACGAAATTAAAAGACGCTTACTCCTTGGAAGAAAAATTATGACCAACCTAGATAGTATATTCAGAAGCAGAGACATTACTTTGCCGACTAAGGTCCATCTAGTCAAGGCTATGGTTTTTCCTGTGGTCATGTATGGATGTGAGAGTTGGACTGTGAAGAAGGCTGAGCACTGAAGAAATGATGCTTTTGAACTGTAGTGTTGAAGAAGACTCTTGAGAGTCCCTTGGGCTGCAAGGAGATCCAACCAGTCCATTCTGAAGGAGATTAGGATTTCTTTGGAAGGAATGATGCTAAAGCTGAAACTCCAGTACTTTGGCCACCTCATGAGAAGAGTTGACTCATTGGAAAAGACTCTGATGCTGGGAGGGATTGGGGACAAGAGGAGAAGGGGACGACCAAGGATGAGATGGCTGGATGGCATCACTGACTGACTCGATGGACGTGAGTCTGAGTGAACTCCGGGAGATGGTGATGAACAGGGAGGCCTGGCGTGCTGCGATTCATGGGGTCGCAAAGAGTTGGATACGACTGAGCGATTGAACTGAACTGAACTGATATATATACACACACACACATAAAGAATGAAATCCTGCCATTTGCAGCAACATAGATGGACCTGGAGGGCATCATGGCAAGTGAAATGAGCCGAAGAAAGACAGATAACATAAGATACCTTTATGTGTGGAATCGAGAATACAAAATGAATTATTAAATATAACAAGCCAAAAATGGGCTTATAGATATGCATAACAAGCAGGAAGGTGCCAGAAGTGGGATGCTATGAGTGAAATAGATGAGGGAGCTTAAGAGGTACAAACTTCTAGGTGTGAAATAAATGAGTCATAGGAATGAAATGTACAGCTTGGGAAATACAGGCAATATAATTAATTAATTATCTCTGAGTGGTTACAGAGGGTAACTTGACTAATCAGGGTGATCATTTTGTAATTTATAAACATATTGAATCACTATGTGGTACACAGAGAACTAACATGGTGGTATAGGCCGATTATACTTCAAAACCAATCTGAGAAAAAGAGATTAGATTACTACCAGAAGTGGAGAATGAGGGGAGGAGACACTGGATGAGAACATGAAAAGGTACAAACTTCCAGTTATAAGATAAATAAGTACTGTGGATATAATGACTACAGCATGATTAATATAAGTAACGCTGCTCTATGTTACATATGAAAGTTGTCAAAAGAGTAAGTCATCATGTCATCTGCATATCTGAGGTTATTGATATTTCTCCCGGCAATCTTGATTCCAGCTTGTGTTTCTTCCAGTCCAGCGTTTCTCATGATGTACTCTGCATAGAAGTTAAATAAGCAGGGTGACAATATACAGCCTTGACGGACTCCTTTTCCTCTTTGGAACCAGTCTGTTGTTCCATGTCCAGTTCTAACTGTTGCTTCCTGACCTGCATACAGATTTTTCAAGAGGCAGGTTAGGTAGTCTGGTATTCCCATCTCTTTCAGAATTTCCCACAGTTTATTGTGATCCACACAGTCAAAGGCTTTGGCATGGTCAATAAAGCAGAAGTAGATGTTTTTCTGGAACTCTCTTGCTTTTTCCATGATCCAGCAGATGTTGGCAATTTGATCTCTGGTTCCTCTGCCTTTTCTAAAGCCAGCTTGAACATCAGGGAGTTCACGGTTCACATATTGCTGAAGCCTGGCTTGGAGGATTTTGAGCATTACTTTACTAGCATGTGAGATGAGTGCAATTGTGCGGTAGTTGGAGCATTCTTTTGCATTGCCTTCCTTTGGAATTGGAATGAAAACTGACCTTTTCCAGTCCTGTGGCCACTGCCATGTTTTCCAAATTTGCTGGCAGATTGAGTGCAGCACTTTCACAGCATCAAGGCAAATCACTAAACCTATACAGATTTGTATGTCAATTACATCTCAATAAAATTTGAAGAAAAAAAATACGATACTCAAAATATTATCATGCTCTTTCTTACAAACTATTTTGACCCTTTGTGTTAAAAAGGAAAACTGACAGAGGGATCATTTCTATAAATGAATCATGTTTATATCCGGAAGCATTTAATTCTGTGAGGCATCTTAGCAAAAGGAGCAGAGATGTGCTTTAGAAGTGAAGGTACCTAGTCCTCATGTGCTACCCATCAGCTGGGCTGGGCTGGGCTGTGGAGTTTCATTCACCGAGACTGGACTTTGGAGATCCAGCCACAGCCTTCTGTCCTCTTTTCTCCCTTTTCCTCTCCCTTTATCTCAAACCATTATTCGACAAGTAGTTATTTAGCAGGGAGAGTCAGCCCCACTTCCCCAATCAATGTCTTTCTCTCTCTCCCTGCCAAGAGTTGGGGCGGGGGGAGTACTGGGTTTGGCAGCTGTCAACCCATCATTACGGGCTCACTGTCCCATCTGCACCGCGTAGACTGGTGCAGTCACAGGGGCTTTTACCCAAACAGGCTCCCAGGGGAACAGTAACATACCTCTTGATTTGGCCCGTGAAGTTATACTTGTGATTATTAATAGACAAGATAAGAGGCTAGTGCTCTATTCATGCATGCTAGAGCTAATTATTCAATTTGATCTAAGCTGATTAGAATACAGATAGATAACCCACACCACGTTTAGAGCTACAGCAAGCAGTGGCCAAAAGCCTTGACACAGTGTTTGGGTTTATCAGAGAGAAAAGAAGGGCGGGGGTGGGGTAGGGGGAGGGGGGAGAAGCTGCTTTGGTTGATTAGCAATGTGCTGCATGGGACCATTTATAATGAAGCATATCATTTAAATTTTCCTTTACAAATGAGTCCAACGCTCATTGCAGACTGCAGGCTCTGTTAATTGTCACAAACATTGCCTTTTTTTTTTTTTTTTAACATTATTAGCTCTTTGGCAGGATCTCCATTGTTGACTAAAAACTTGGCATGATCAGGGCTTGCTGAATAATTTAGGTGGTTGGCAGCTGGAGAAGGAGAACACACACATCTAGGCAGACAGACATGCTGCTTGAGCTCTTTATGTAATAGGATTGTATACAAAGCAGAGTATAGTCGGCAGTGACTTCTGTGTCTGTTTATAGGTAAACACTGATGTTAGTTTTATAGGAAAACTGGAGGGACACTTCTCACAAATTGTATGCAGCATACGAGACAGATGCACTGGAGGACTGTTCAAATGACTCGGATCATCTCCGACTCTCACAGAATGTGATTGCTGGAGTTTTCACACTCCAGTACTTACACTGCCTCTTCAATGGGGTGTTTGAGGCCTTGATTGCTGGCTACAGCAACTCCCATAGGAGGTAGAGGCACCTAAAGCCCTGCAAACTTCCAAGCAGCAGACCAGAAAGATTCTTGAGCCACAGAGACCCTGAGATGCACTCATTTAGGAGGCGCAAGTGTATGATTATGGTTGGTGGGAACATATAACCACTGCCTTAGGCGGAAGGCCAAAAGGAAGGTCACAAACAGAACGGCAAGTACGTCTGTACACACGTGATACTTTTGTTCATTAACCAGACCCATGGATTCTCTTTCGACTGAGCATGCTGGATTATCAGGACTCCACAAGACTCAAAAGACAAAAATTCAACTCAAACCTTCTTAAGCCAATAGGATTTATCCACCCAGGTACGTGGAAACATGGAGGTGGAACTGGATGGATAAAAACTCAAATGTTGATACCGAGATGCTGTGTTTCTGCCTCCACCACTGGAATTTTCTTCTTTTCATTCTCAAAAAGGCTCATCCTTTTAACAATTGGCCATCACAATTTCAGCCTCGTACCACACCCTATGCAAAGTCAGTAAAAAAGACTGAGTGAGATGGCACCAATGACAAGTCTGGGATTGAGTCTTAAAGTTCTGAAGATTAAGTAATATTACCACTCTTCTGAAAGCATTTACCAGAGAGCTGGGGGCTGGGTTTGGGAGAGAGTAAGATACCCAAATGAAAATTGAGAAGTAAGGATACTGACCAAAAAAAAAAAAAAAGCTTTTTTTTAAGTATAATGGGTACAGTTTTCCTTAGCTTGCTTTGTTTTAGAAGCTGAGGTCAGTTTCTACTTATCTGTCCTATTTGCTGGTCTGAAGATAGTTTTTGAACAACAAAATATATTAATGAAATTCTTAAGTGAGTGTAAGAAAGGCAATGCCAAAGAATGCTCAAACTACAGTACAATTGGACTCATCTCACATGCTAGTAAAGTAATACTCAAAATTCTCCAAGTCAGGCTTCAACAACTTGAACCATGAACTTCCAGATGTTCAAGCTGGTTTTAGAAAAGGCAGAGGAACAAGAGATCAAATTGCCAACATCCGCTGGATCATGGAAAAAGCAAGAGAGTTCCAGAAAAACATCAATTTCTACTTTATTGACTATGCCAAAGACTTTGACTGTGGATCACAATAAACTGTGGAAAATTCTGAAAGAGATGGAACTAGCAGACCACCTGACCTGCCTCTTGAGAAACCTATATGCAGGTCAGGAAGCAACAGTTAGAACTGGACATGGAACAACAGACTGGTTCCAAATAGGAAAAGGAGTATGTCAAGGCTGTATACTGTCATCCTGCTTATTTAATTTCTATGCAGAGTACATCCTGAGAAACACTGGGCTGGAAGAAGCACAAACTGGAATCAAGATTGCCGGGAGAAATATCAATCACCTCAGATATGCAGATGACACCACCCTTATGGCAGAAAGTGAAGAGGAGCTAAAAAGCCTCTTGATGAAAGTGAAAGAGGAGAGTGAAAAAGTTGGCTTGAAGCTCAACATTCAGAAAACGAAGATCATGGCATCTGGTCCCATCACTTCATGGGAAATAGATGGGGAAACAGTGGAAACAGTGCCAGACTTTATTTTTTTAGGCTCCAAAATCACTGCTGATGGTGACTGCAGCCATGAAATTAGAAGACGCTTACTCCTTGGAAGAAAAGTTATGTCCAACCTAGATAGCATTTTCAAAAGCAGAGACATTACTTTGCCGACTAAGGTCCATCTAGTCAAGGCTATGGTTNCTGCAGCCATGAAATTAGAAGACGCTTACTCCTTGGAAGAAAAGTTATGTCCAACCTAGATAGCATTTTCAAAAGCAGAGACATTACTTTGCCAACTAAGGTCCGTTTAGTCAAGGCTATGGTTTTTCCTGTGGTCATGTATGGATGTGAGAGTTGGACTGTGAAGAAGGCTGAGCACCGAAGAATTGATGCTTTTGAACTGTGGTGTTGGAGAAGACCCTGAGAGTCCCTTGGACTGCAAGGAGATCCAACCAGTCCATTCTGAAGGAGATCAACCCTGGGATTTCTTTGGAAGGAATGATGCTAAAGCTGAAACTCCAGTACTTTGGCCACCTCATGTGAAGAGTTGACTCATTGGAAAAGACTCTGATGCTGGGAGTGATTGGCGGTGGGAGGAGAAGGGGACGACCGAGGATGAGATGGCTGGATGGCATCACTGACTCAATGGATGTGAGTGTGAGTGAACTCCGAGAGATGGTGATGAACAGGGAGGCCTGGCGTGCTGCAATTCATGGGGTCGCAAAGAGTCGGACACGACTGAGCAACTGAACTGATTGGAAACAAAACAGAACATGTATGAAACCTCATTGCATAGCAGAAGAAAGATTTAACTCAAAAAGTATGGACTATACATACAGAGATTTCAGGAAATCCTATTCATGGGTTACTCAAGGGCTATTGTATCTATGTGGAACCCTGCTGAAAATTGTCAGAGATGTACTCAGGTTGAACTAGAAAAATCAGTGTCTCCCAAATATTCTGATTCAGTAGAAACAAAATAAATTAAATTTTAGGTAATTAAATTATTATTTTCATGTAATAACTTAGGTATCTAGTACCTAAAGGGCTTTCCTGGTGGCTCAGAGGGTACAGGGTCTGCCTGCAATGCAGGAGACCCAGGTTCAATCCCTGGGTTGGGAAGATCCCCTGGAGAAGGAAATGGCAACCCACCCCAGTACTCTTACCTGGAAAATCCCATGGACGGAGGAGCCTGGTAGGCTACAGTCCATGGGGTTGCAAAGAGCTGGACACGACTGAATGATTTCACTTTCACTTTAACCTAGTGTTCACATGCTCAAAAATAGCTTAATTTTTTAAATGGGCAAAGGACTTGAATATGTATTTCTACAAAGGAGACATACATATGAATAACAAGTATATAAAAAGATGTTCAACAACATTAATCATCAGGGAAATGCAAATCCAAACCACAGTGAGATATCCCCTCACTGTTAGAACATCCATTATATAAAACAAAAGGGTTGGCAAGGATGTGGAGAAATGGGGACTTTTGTCTTACTATCAATGGGAATATAGACTGGTACAGACCCTTTGGAAAACAGGAAGGGATTTCCTCAAAAAATCAAAGTTAGAAGTACCATATGTCCTGTAATCCCACTTCTGGGTATTTATTCAAAACAATTTAAATTAGGGTCTCAAGGAAGTATTTGCACTATTAAGTTCATTTCAGCATTGTTCAATCCCTGGGCTGGGAAGATCCCTGGAGAAAGGAAAAGTTGCCCACTCCAGTAATCTGGCCTGGAAAATTTCATGGACTGTATAGTCCATGGGGTCTCAAAGAGTTGGACATGACTGAGTGACTTTCACTTTCACACTTCCCTGATAGCTCAGTTGGTAAAGAATCCACTTGCAATGCAGGAGACCCCAGTTCAATTCCTCAGTTGGGAAGATCCACTGGAGAAGGGATAGGCCGCCTACTCCAGTATTCTTGGGCTTCCCTGGTGACTCAGCTGGTAAAGAATCCGCCTGCAATATGAGAGACCTGGGCTCAATCCCTGGATTGGGAAGATCCTCTGGCGAAGGGAAAGGCTGCCCACTCCAATATTCTGACCTGGAGAATTCCATTTACTGTATAGTCCATGGGGTCGCGAAGAGTCAGACATGACTGAGCAACTTTCACTTTTCACTATCAGCATTATTCACAACAGCCAGGATGTGGAAACAACCAAAATTTCCATCAGGAGATGAATGGATTTTCTAATGTGGTGCATACTTACATGGAAAATCATTCAGACTTTAAAAAGAAGGAAATCCTGCCATTTGTAGCAACGTGGATGAACACTCCAGTCATTATTATAAGTAAAACAAGTCAGCGATAGAAGGACAAATACTGCATAATTCAATTTATTTAATTGTATAAAATAATAAAACTCTTGGAGACAAAGAGAGCAAAATTATGGTTTCTAGGGGCTGGAGGAAGGCAGGAATGAGAAGCAATTATTTAACAGATGTGGAGTTTCAATCTGAGAAGATGAAAAAGTTGTGAAGATGTTTACATGACAATGTATTAATGTATTAAATGCCACTGAACTGTGCATTTAAAATGGTAAATTTCATGTATGTGTATTGTATGACAATAAAATAATCCAGGGGGAGGGACAGACTCTGAGTGAGGTTGGCAGCAAACAGGAGCAAAGTTGCTAACTGTGGTGGACAGAGCTGAGTGCATGGCTTCTGAACTTCAGGAATGAGTTCATTTGGTTTAAAGGTAAAGGCTGATAGCAAAGAAAGGTGATTCTGCGCAGGGTTCCAGCTGGCTCTTCATCACTTCAGAAGCAGAGGGACAGACAACAGTACTGGAACCTCCTTTCTGTAGCGTTTCTATTCTCTGCCTCTGGACATCTTTATTCATGAGAGACTAGCTGGGTGTGATTTTCTCACTGGCTACTCTGTGAAAGCCTAGGATGTACTGTAAGTTCCCATGATTCTCTCTGAGGAGAGAGAATGCCATGAGAAGACCACAGAAACCATGAGCATCTGTCACCTGGGTACTCATCCCAGAGGAAGTTTGTATGTTGATGACTTTTAAATTACTCAGTGTTTGGGAACTGGGAATCTGTCATCTAAGTCTCAGAGAGTCACTCATAAAAATGTCACAATGTCCAGGATAAGCTGGCACATAATTTTGAAGACTGTCATTTCCATTCTCAGAGCAACCATACCCTTTTGAATGTTCATATTTTCAGAGAGAAATTTATTCTCTGAACTCTGACCTATGCCTAAAATCACCCCATATAGCCTCTGCCAGGATCACCAATGCCAAAATGAGGAACAAAGCCCTGGCACCAAACTTTGCACTTACCTTACCAAGTCTCAGCCTTAACTATAGCCAGAGGCATGTGTTTAACCACAGTTCAGCTGCATTTCTGGCCTCTAATTATTGTTTGTGGGAGCCAGATAGGGGCAAAGGAAAGTCCTTGGCTGATACGTCAGCAAAGATTCCAACAGGGCCAATTACTAATTCTCTGAGGACTTGACGGGTCAATGTACCAAACCCTGCACTTTGTGAAAATCTAGTTAAGCACTTCTCTGGAGTCAGTGAAGAAAGAATTGCAAAGGAGGACCTTGAAATAAATAACCACAGGGCCATAAATCAGCAAGCTGAAATCTGTTTGGGACTCATTGCTCCCAAGGACTCTTTGGCAGAATTGATTTGAGAAAACCATGTCCAATCAAATGGATGTGATTTACTTAAACTTTCTATAATTCCATATACTAGTTTTTCCTGATTTGAAGAATTGTTTATAATGCATGTTTGAAGATGCATTTATAACCTCACAAGAAGCCAAGAAAGTGAGTTGAGTCAAAATTAAATCATACAGCTACCACTTTCTTAACTAACAGTTCATTTTCTGAGTAAATCCTGAAAATGAGAGAGCTGTCTAGAGACAAAGAACTCCAGTGTTCCTCTTGATAGTTTACATAGCCTATTTGCAGCTGTGGGGCAAATGCCTGGTGGGAAGAAAACAATGACTGTGGCTAATTTAAAAACTGAGGAATCTCCAGTTAACTAATCCAGGTTAGTGATAACTAATTCTTTTTTCTACCATTTAAGAAAGGTTAACTTAATTTAGCCGATTTTGTTTCACTGAAATAATTTTTGTAGTTAGATTATGTGAATTGAAGGTTAAGCTTTCTAAGAATGAATTTGGATGTAATGATGAGAAAATATCACTAAGAAACAGTATAATGTTCCCAAAGCCTTCCCTGGTACTCAGTGGTAGATGAGTGTGCCTGCCAATGCAGGAGATGTGGGTTTGATCCCAGGGTTGGGAAGATCCCTTGTAGAAGGAAATGGCACTTGTAGAAGGAAAACCCACTCCAGTATTCTGGCCTGGGAAAGCCCATGGACAAAGGAGCCTGGTGGGCTACAGATAATGGGGCCACATTACAGATATAGTGACCAAAGAACAACAGTGTTCCCAAAAAGATGCTGTTGAAAACTACAAAGTCACTTTAGAAAACTATGGTTAGTATTTATGTATCACCAAATAGATTGATTCTGTACATATGAATTATTTTATATAGAATTTGAGACCATCATTCAGAAAATTTGTGGTCTTTCCAGATGGACCAAGATGAATTGATGGAAAGGATGAGCAACGTAACAGAATTCATCCTCCTGGGCCTGACCCGGAATCCAGGACTGCAGACACTCTTATTTGCTGTGCTTTTCATCATTTACTTGGTCACATTGGCGGGTAACTTGCTCATCTCCGTCACCGTCTTCACCAGCCCAGCCCTCGGTTCTCCCATGTACTTTTTTCTGTCCTATTTGTCCGTGATAGATGGTTTCTACTCCTCCTCCATAGCACCCAAGTTGATCTTTGACTTGGTCTCTGGAAAGAACACCATTTCCTTCAGTGGCTGCATGACTCAGGTCTTTGCTGAACATTTCTTTGCTGGAGCCGAGATTGTCTTGCTGGTTGTCGTGGCCTATGACCGCTATGTAGCCATCTGCAAGCCCCTGCACTACATGACTGTCATGAGTCGACCTGTGTGTGCTCTCCTGGTGGGAATGGCTGGGGCTTTAGGCTTTCTCCACGGAGGGATCCAGATTGTGTTCATGGTTCAGTTACCATTCTGTGGCCCCAACGTCATCGACCATTTCATGTGTGATTTGATACCTCTCCTGGAGCTGGCCTGCTCGGACACACACACTCTGGGGCCCCTGATTTCTGCCAACAGTGGGTCCCTGTGTTTGCTAGCTTTCTGGATGCTGGCTGCTTCCTATGTGGTCATCCTGTGCTCCCTGAGGACCCGGAGCTCTGAAGGGCGTTGCAAAGCCCTGTCCACCTGTGCCTCTCATGTCACGGTTGTCATCTTGTTCTTTGTGCCTTGTTCATTCCTCTACCTAAGACCCACGGCCTCCTTCCCCATTGACAAGGCTGTGACTGTGTTTTGCACCATAGTAACTCCTATGCTGAACCCCTTAATCTACACCCTGAGAAATGCAGAAGTGAAAAATGTCATGAAGAAGCTCTGGGAACAAATAATGAAAACTGAAGATGAATAAACCTTGTGTGGAGTATTCAGGTTAAAAAAAAAAAACACTAGTGATATTTTATAGAAATTTGTTTCCTGTATTAGTCTGGATCAGTTTTTTTTTCAGGGGCTCATATATTGTAAGCCAGGGTTGATATCCATTAAGGCATAGTTGACACAGTGCCTACAGCCCACAATGGTTTTTTTTTTTTTAATTTAAATTTATTTATTTTAATTGGAGGCTAATTACTCTACAATATTGTATTGGTTCTGCCACACATCAACATGAATACACAGTAGTTTTAAGAGCCCCTGAAATGATTTAATTTTAAAACAGCAAGAAAAAATGAATATAATTTAAATTCAACTTGGATTATAGTCATCTATATAAGAATGCAGTCAGAAAATATGATTTTTAATATTTTATGGAGGAAATGGTCCATGAGGATGAAAGTACCAAGGGCTCATAAAAGTCATAATGTTGCCCTGATTCTGGGTATGAAACAGATCAACAGCAACATTCTTTAACACTCATTATACCAAGAACTATAGCTAAAGTGAAGTTTTATTTTAAAAGAGGGAAAGCAACTATACATGAAAAAAATGTAGAACAGTAAAGAAAGTCTTCTAAAAGTACATTTATCAAAGTATACTTTTTCTGATCACCCTAGGTTTGAGAGGTTTATAAATATTCTCCCACTACAGTAATTTAAAAAACCAACTTTTTACTTATCACATTCCCAAGAAGAGAGGATTTGTACACAGAAGTAGTTTTTAAAAATTGCATTTCCATCATTCCCTGTAGTATACCATAGTTCACAAAAAGAATTGGAAATAGAATATTGGAGAGCATAAAAGAAACATCATTTATAAAGTCTGTAGAATTAAGGCAGAAAATACCTGTACATTAAAGTAGTTTTCAGTTCAGTTCAGTTCAGTTGCTCAGTCATGTCCGACTCTTTGCAACCCCATAAATCGCAGCACGCCAGGCCTCCCTGTCCACCACCAACTCCCGGAGTTCACTCAGTCTCACGTCAATCAAATCTGTGATGCCATCCAGCCATCTCATCCTCTGTCGTCCCCTTCTCCTCCTGCCCCCAATCTCTCCCAGCATCAGAGTCTTTTCCAATGAGTCAACTCTTCGCATGAGGTGGCCAAAGTACTGGAGTTTCAGCTTTAGCATCATTCCTTCCAGACATCCCAGGGCTGATCTCCTTCAGAATGGACTGGTTGGATCTCCTTGCAGTCCGAGGGACTCTCAAGAGTCTTCTCCAACACCACAGTTCAAAAGCATCAATTCTTCGGCGCTCAGCCTTCTTCACAGTCCAATTCTCACATCCATACATGACCACAGGAAAATCCATAGCCTTGACTAGATGGACCTTAGTCGGCAAAGTAATGTCTCTGCTTTTGAAAATGCTGTCTAGGTTGGTCATAACTTTTCTTCCAAGGAGTAAGCGTCTTTTAATTTCATGGCTGCAGTCACCTTCTGCAGTGATTTTGGAGCCCCCCCAAATAAAGTCTGGCACTGTCTCCACTGTTTCCCCATCTATTTCCCATGAAGTGATGGGACCGGATGCCATGATCTTCGTTTTCTGAATGTTGAGCTTTAAGCCAACTTTTTCACTTTCCACTTTCACTTTCATCAAGAGACTTTTTAGTTCCTCTTCACTTTCTGCCATAAGGGTGGTGTCATCTGCATATCTGAGGTTATTGATATTTCTCCCGGCAATCTTGATTCCAGCTTGTGTTTCTTCCAGTCCAGCATTTCTCATGATGTACCTCTGCATATAAGTTAAATAAGCAGGGTGACACTATACAGCCTTGACGTACTCCTTTTCCTATTTGGAACCAGTCTGTTATTCCATGTCCAGTTTTAGACTCTAACAAAGGAAAAGAAGACTCTGAAAATGAAGCAGCTCTTATGGGAAATTACCAGTGATTTAAAAACAAGTGTGTGTCATAGAGGTTTTTGCTGGTGGCGGAGTAATAAAGAATCTGTCTACCAAGCCAGAAACGTGGATTCAGTTCTTGGTTTAGAAAGATCCCTTGGAGAAGGAAAGGCAACCCACTGCAGTACTCCTGCCTGGGAAATCCTATGGACAGAGGAGCCTGGTGGGCTACAGTCCATGGCGTCACAAAGAGTGGGACATGACTAAGTGACCAAACACAAGAATGTGTGCCCCAGAGCGTGGCAGCAATCAAAGAGTCAGTTGTTTTGAAATCAGAGCTAAGAGCTTTGGCTTAAAAAGTCTTGATTTCTCCTCTTGTCTACAGTGTGAATCAGCTTTCTCAGTGTTAGCAAGCTGCTTCACCTCTCTGCTTTTTCTTTTCTTGTTGTTTTTTCATCTGTAAAAGGGAACTAACATTATGCACTTGCTTAAGCTGTGAGGATTAAATGACTGAATTGGGAAAATGAGTCTGCTGAAAATCTAAAATTGCTCAGACATTGTCATAGCCTTCAGAGATGCCACCAGAGCATAAGGGATGCTTGGGACAGTGGTTCCTGACAGAGGAGTCCAGAAACCACCACTGTTATTCACTAACCACGACCACAGGGAGACCAGATGTTCATCCCAGCCTCACTTCACTGCAAAATGTGTCATGTCAGCCTGTGAGCAGGTCTCTGAATACTGAGAGCTAGTCCTTCACCAACTTCCTATTCTGAGATTAAAATGCCCTTAAATATCTCTACAGTGACAGGTGGGAGATACTTGAGCAGCACTTATTTCAGAAGCTCTCACTGATGGTGGATCCTGTCCTGATCCCGTCCTCTGGAATAAAGAGGAAAGGGACAGCTCAGTTCCAGAGACCAAAAGCCGATCTCCGTACAGAGCTTGCGATTTCTGAGGGAGAGCTCAGAAACTTGTTTTCGTGAGATTTCTCAACCAAGGATTTGAATATCAGGCAATGCTGGCTTTGCATTTCCCATGTTCTTCAGACTTTATTATCAGGTTAGATCTCACTGTATATATAAAGGCTTTAAAAAATAGATATTTTATTTTGCCATAACCTCCTATGAGTGATCATTTTATAAATATATGTAAGCAACTCTGTGTTTTAAAAAAAATCACATATATCTTTTAAATATCTAGTCATATTCCCCAAGAAAGCTGGAATGAAACAGGATGATGTAAAAACAAAGATAATAGTGATGATAATGATAGCTGTTTACTGAGCCCTTTCTGTGAATAAAATCTTCATCTGAGCACTCACTCATTTTATATGTTTTGGAGGAAACAGATTTGTGACCTTAATTTATGTCTTTCTTTAATTTGTCTCAAACTGTGGAACTTATCTCTGTCTTAAATATTTCTTCACCTGAACATAATGGTGAACCTATGTTAAGGATGGTGTGAATGTAAATAAATCAATGCTAGTGTAAAAAATTATGACAGCTTTTCTTACTTATGTTTTCACCCTGTGCAATGCAGTAGTTTATGTTTGTTTTATTTAACTTTCACTACAGCTCAATAATTGCAGTCATATTAATATTCCCATTTCATAAATTAGGAAACGAAGTGTCAGAGAGGTTAATTATATTGCTAGAGATCAGTTATCTAAAGTTTGGCTGAATGAGAATTTAAATCTAAGCCTATGTTACCCACAGCCTTAGTGCTTTACCAAAACCATTTTGCACTCCCCTAATATAAACAGCCAATAAACCAAATTTATCATGTTTCCCTTGAATCTTTAGAATTCTCTTCTTGAAACCTTTTGGCCTTCATGTGATAACCAACTGGAAAGTGGACTTTCACAGACCTGAGATGCACGAGTCTGAGAAGAACCAGCTAGTGACTGGGTGGTGATTCCAGAAATTTTTGATTCCCATGTAATAGGAAATTCCTTTGAAATTATTTTCTTCTCCATCTACACTAGTTTATACATAACAATTGGCTTATACTGTAGTACTTTCCTTTGTTAATGTCTTTAATTAGCAAATATATTTGATATGAATATGTATTCATTCTGCTGTTGTCCATTAAATATATATATATATAAATAAATAAAATAATACTCTGCTTGAGGTAGGGGAGTTCAAGAGAGATGGTAAACTTTTTATTAAGTCCTGAGCAATAGCCATGTAACCATGACCAGTGGAATAATAATGCCAGATACAGGTTTTTTTGCTTCTTATTTGACAATTCATTAGACTCCTATTACCTGTCAGATACAATGCTCTTCATAGTCAATCTCCTTTCATAAGATCATAAGGATGAGATTGCCCTGCTTTTTAAATTTTTTAATTAAAAAAATTTTTAATTAAAAATTAAATTTAATTTAAAAAATTAAAAAAAATATTATTTTAGCAAAAGAAGAGAGTGAAAAACTTGACTTAAGACTCAACATTCAGAAAACTAAGATCATGGCATACGGTCCCATCACTTCATGGAAAATAGATGGGAAACAATGGAAACAGTGACAGACTATTTTGGGGGGCTCAAAATTCATTGCAGATGGTGACTGCAGGCATGAAATTAAAAGATGCTTACTCCTTGGAAGAAAAGCTATGACCAACCTAGACAGCATATTTAAAAGCAAAGACATTACTTTGCCAACAAAGGTCCATCTGGTCAAAGCTATGGTTTTTCCAGTAGTCATGTATGGATGTGAGAGTTGGACTATAAAGAAAGCTGAGTGCAAAAGAATTGATGCTTTTGAATTGTGGTGTTGGAGGAGACTCTTGAGAGTCCCTTGGACTGCAAGGAGATCCAAACAGTCCATCCTAAAGGAGATCAGTCCTGGGTGTTCATTGGAAGGACTGATGCTGAAAGTGAAGCTCTAATACTTTGGCCACCTCATGAGAAGAACTGACTCATTGGTAAAGACCATGATGCTGGGAAAGGTTGAAGGCAGGAGGAGAAGGAGATGACAGAGGATGAGATGGTTGGATGGCTTCACCAACTTTATGAACACAAGTTTGGGTGAACTCCGGGAGTTGGTGATGGACAAGGAAGCCTGGTGTGCCGCAAAGAGTTGTACACAACTGAGTGACTGAACTGAACTGAACTGGGTCTTGCTTCAGGCACGTGGGCTTCTCTAGTCCTGGCCTGTGGGCACTAGAGCCCTATGGCTCAGTAGCTGTGGCTTTCGGGCTTCGGGTATCTTAGTTCCCTGACCAGGGATTGAATCTGGGCCCCCTGCAATAGGAACGTGGAGTCTTAGCTGCTGAACCCTCAGGGAAGTCCCTAAACTGCCCATTGTTGGATGCACAAACTGATGATCAGAAATGTTTGTTGCCCAACATGCCTTGTAAGACAGATAAAAAGAACTGATTCTGAGTTTTGTTTCAGGCAGTTCAAAGCTAGATAATTTTAATGAACCAATTAACCACATCAGTAGATATGGTTTATTCATTTCTAAAACAGGAATAATAATCATTCATGCCATATGCATTTTATATAATTGTTTTATTATCAAATTAGGTAATTCATATGAAAGTCTAAGTAAATCAGTAAAATCTGTGAAGATGAAAGAATGGATAAGATGGATTAAGATGTATATGGCAATAAGTAACAGGTTTTGGTTTGTTCCTCTTTCCAGAATAAAGCCATTTGATTTCTTACTTTCCAACTTATTAGCTACATTTAAGGTCTTACTGTGTGAAGAACTTTGTCAAGGCATTCTTTACCTCTTCATTTCTCAGACTGTAAATGAGTGGATTTAACATAGGAGTCAGGATACCATAGAATACTGCCACATTTTTGTCTATAGATAAAGTAGATGACGGCCGCATGTAAGTAAACATACAGGGCACAAAGAACAAGGCAACAACCGTGAAGTGGGCCCCGCAGGTGGAGAGGGCTCTGCGCCTCCCCTCTGCACTGTGGGACCTCAAGGAGCGCAGGATGACCAGGTAGGAGGCAGCTAGCAGGAGGAAGTTCAGCAGGCAGATCACGCCACTGTTGGCCACCACCAGCAGGCCGATGACATAGGTGTCGGTGCAGGCAAGCTCCAGCAGAGGGTACAAGTCACAGACAAAGTGGTTGATCACGTTGGGCCCGCAGAAGGGCAACTGCAGGACCAGCAGGAGCTGAACCAGGGAATGCAGGAAGCCCCCCAGCCAAGCCAGCCCCACCAGCAGGGCACAGAGGTGCCTGGTCATGACGGCCGAGTAGTGCAGGGGCTTGCAGATGGCCACGTAGCGGTCATAGGCCATCACCGTGAGCAGGATGATCTCAGCACCTCCAAAAAAATGAGCTCCAAAGAGCTGAGCCATGCAACCCTCATAGGAGATGGCTCTCCCCTCATGCAAGGAGTCAGCTATGAGTCTAGGGGCCATAGAGGAAGAATAACAGGTATCAATAAAGGACAGGTTGGCTAGGAAAAAATACATAGGGGAAAGCAGCGTGGGACTATAGGTGATGGTGATCACAATGAGAATATTGCCACAAACTGTGATCCCATATATGGTCAAAAAGGCCACAAAGAGAGCTCTTTGTACTTCTGGGTTCTGTGAGAGTCCTAACATGAAAAATTCTGTGATATTGTGCGGTATTTCCATAGAGTCCAAGGACACTGAGGATGCAAGTACAGCATTGCCTATAAAGTCAAGAGAGAAACAAAATGTCACAAGATTTCCTTTAGCCAAAACCACTTCTCTTCATCCTTCTTAACCCATTCTGTTCCAAAATTTGTGTACCAATTCATCCATGTAAGCATGTCTGTTAACTTTAGCATCACTGGGTAATAGATATCTAAGTTATTATATGAAAATAATTATTTAATTATCTAGAATTTATTTTGTTAAATCGAACATTTGGTGGACATCGATTTTCTAATTTGACCAGAAAACATCTCTGGCAGTTTTCAGCAGGGTTCCACATGGACACAATGGCTCTCAAGAAACCCATGAATACTTAGGATCTTCTGAAATCTCTGCATGCATAGTTCATACCCTTTGAATTAACTCTTTCTTCTTCCTTGCAACGAGGTTTGCTACATTTTCTGTTGTGCTTCCAATAGTAACAGAAATTGATGCAAAGCAAACTGAAGTAGAGTAGGGAGACATTGACTTGGTTGCAGCCGGAGATGCCCAAGTTGTCTGTTTCTCTCCTTGTTCACTTGCTCCCACTTCTGCCTGTGCTGCGGGCAGTATCATGTATAAGAAGTTAAATTACTCTTCCCCCTTGCTTTACACATTATATGTATGTCTAGGCTTTACTTTCTGTGGACCTGGTGACATCCTTCTAGTTAAAGGCTTCCAGTCCTTCCACAGTCTACAGGGATAAGTCAAAGTAAAAAAAAAAAGTGACCAGCAGTGAAAGATTCTATTAAATGATTATCCGCCTATTCACTACATAAAGGAAGCTACAGGAGAAGGAAGAAGAGATACTCTTTCTTAACCAATGTCCTTGTAAATTAGAATCTCATCTGACAAAATATTCCTACTCATGCTTTATTCTCCAAATTATATTAAGGAAATGTCTGTGCTAGGCTAAGTTTTGATTAAACAAAAACTGTCACTCGTCCCACCCACCAACCATCTATTATTTTCCTGGAAACATAAATCATCTTAAAGTAACTAAATCTCCCAACTTGCTGAGGATTTGATGCTCAGTATGATATGAATGAAAGGAGAATCATTGAGTGTCAGAGGAAGAGATGTGCAAATATCAGAAGTGCTGGAGAGAAGATTCTTGTATTGATCAGGAAGCTGCACACTTTCTTTCTAAGCTTGGTTACGAAGGCAAATGCAGTTTCTGCAGGAAACCAATCTGCTTATGACCTTTTCAGAGAAGAACATTATGGCCAAGAGCATGAATGGCAGTGATAAGTGCCACCTGTGTAGCATTGCCTCCTTGCAAGTACCGTCCTAAGTGCTGCAAATATACAAGCTCATTGAATCCTCACAACATCCCCACAAGATAGACCATCATTTTTCTCCTCATTTCTTCAGAGGAAGAAAGTGAGAGACACATTTAGAAACTTACAGAAGCATAGTCAGCTAATAAGTTGCAGAGTTAAGACTTGCGCCAGGGCAGTTCTGCTATAGAGTCTGTGGCCTTCACCATAGTATCCTGACACAAAAACTCACTTAAGTTTGAATATTTCCAGTACCACTTATTTTACGTGTAATCATGGGCAATTTCTCAAAGCCTCAATGTTCTTATTTATAAAATCAAAATAAGACTACTGCTACCCCCTGAGTCTGCAACGAGCAGTCAATGAAAACAGTGCAAGTGTTTGTACAGAGCCTGGATATGACACCCACTCCAGCAATGGTATCGCTGAAGTCACCGTCATCAATGCCACAGACAACAACTTACATTTACTGGATCTGAGGACACGAGTATGTCGTCAGATGTATTGTCTTTGTTTTTGTTCTTTTACATCCTAACATCATGAAATGGGGGACCTGGGCGAGTTATTAAAGTGTCACCGAGACCAACTCCAAGCATATCAACCCAAATATCACTGTTTCATGTCCTTAAACTCCTGCGTGAGACTAAAATTGCTTTTCTCATTTAGGCAGATCTCACACTGGGGAAGTGCTGTTGATTGCAGGAATGCATCTGAGCTGAAAGTTTCTTAGACTAGTATTAGGAGAAAACTCCAAAGGGCATCATTCATTCACAAGCAGCTGAGAATTTGTTCCATTATCCATTTCCCTTTTATTTCCTGAAAAACCCTACGGCATTTAAAATCATCCTTTCCAGTTGTCTCTGTTTTAAAGGTGGTGGATTTAAGACTCAGAAAGATGAGGTGCAGATGGTCCAAAGTTGAACTGATGGTTCTTTGACTCATTGGAAAAGACTCTGATGCTGGGAGGGATTGGGGGCAGGAGGAGAAGGGGACGACAGAGGATGAGATGGCTGGATGGCATCATGGACTCGATGGACGTGAGTCTGAGTGAACTCCAGGAGTTGGTGATGAACAGGGAGGCCTGGCGTGCTGTGACTCATGGGGTCTCAGTCAGACACGACTGAGCGACTGAGCTGAACTGAATATACCATAAATTCAGCCCATCCGTCTTGATCCAATTCAAGTACTATCTCCTTCCCAAAGTTTCCTTCAAACCCTTTGGCCCATGTGGATTTTCACATCAGACATCTTTTACACACACAAGCTAGAGTAATGTTCTATATTGGGCTCTGTTTTACACATTTGTAAGAAATCATAATCCTTTGAAAGTAGGTACTGTACCTTAATTCTCCTTTTATCTTTGCAGTATCTAAGGCAACAAGTACTAGGTATTAAATATCATAATCCCTTTGGTTGCAAGAAGTGTCTTAAACTGTCTTAAACATCTACATCTTCCCAGTATCAAATATAGAGAATGCTCAGTATATACTCATTCATGTGAAAGAATATAGGAATAAATGACTCAATTAAGCTTCATCCTCTTATTTGGGGAATATTTTAATCTTTCTCAACTCCAATATTTGAGTTAAAATGTGACACCCATTAATCTCCTTTTTCTAATAAGACTGTACTTACAGAAGAGATGATAGCATGTATGATGTTTTGACAATAGTGTCTATTAATAGAACACAAAGCAAAAAAATGAAAGCAAAGTGAAAATCCTATAAATGATTTTTTGGAAAGTTGGGAAACTACTTTAAAGCTGAAAACAATCTTGCAAATTAATTCTCAGGTGAAAGTAAAAAGGAAGACATTCTCTTAGAGTTCAAAATTAGCCCAGAAGCAGGAGGGAGGTGGGGGCAGAGGCCACACTTCAAGAATACTACAAAAGATTTTATAACAAATTAGGCTCCAGATGAAACTGCTCCTGATGTTCCAAGCTATCATTATGCACAGCTACAGAATGCTGGCATGCATTAATAATAAAGATCAGTGTCGCCTTCTAGGGAAAGATGGAGTCCTCTTTTAATTAACTTACATTTTTTTATCAAATTGATTGAAAAGCTCTTATCCTTTTTATTTATTTATTTTTTACTTTCAAGACTTTGTGCATGAACCCAGAGTACATTTATCCTTACCTGTTGGTGTTTTTTTTTAATGACATACTTTCTTTGTGGTTGAGAAATATTAGTGCCACAAACCAGGGAATAGAATGAGAAAATGTTTCGCCAGAAGTTTTCATTTTTGTCTCAGTTCAAGGGATTTGTTAACAAAATAAGCCACTTGCTATATACAAATAAATAATACAAATATTTATTAGAGAATTATCTAAAGCCCAGAGATAAATCCACACACTTACGGACACCTTATCTTTGACAAAGGAGGCAAGAATATACAATGGAGTAAAAACAATCTCTTTAACAAGTGGTGCTGGAAAAACTGATCAACCACTTGTAGAAGAATGAAACTAGATCACTTTCTAACACCACACACAAAAATAAACTCAAAATGGATTAAAGATCTAAACGTAAGATCAGAAACTATAAAACTCCTAGAGGAGATCACAGGCAAAACACTCTCCGACATAAATCACAGCAGGATCCTCTATGATCCACCTCCCAGAATACTCGAAATAAAAGCAAAAATAAACAAGTGGGATCTAATTAAAATTAAAAGCTTCTGCACAACAAAGGAAACTATAAGCAAGGTAAAAAGACAGCCTTCTGAATGGGAGAAAACAATAGCAAATGAAGCAACTGACAAACAACTAATCTCAAAAATATACAAGCAACTCATGCAGCTCAATTCCAGAAAAATAAATGACCCAATCAAAAAATGGACCAAAGAACTAAACAGACATTTCTCCAAAGAAGACATACGGATGGCTAACAAACACATGAAAAGATGCTCAACATCACTCATTATCAGAGAAATGCAAATCAAGACCACAATGAGATACCATTTCACACCAGTCAGAATGGCTGCGATCCAAAAGTCTACAAGCAATAAATGCTGGAGAGGGTGTGGAGAAAAGGGAACCCTCTTACACTGCTGGTGGGAATGCAAACTAGTACAGCCACTATGGAGAAC